>JAJQWJ010000017.1:3153122-3525622 GCA_023637945.1 Phaethornis superciliosus
CAAGAGCTTATGAGTGAAAATGTTAACGGGACACGAATTGTCAAGGAAGGGCTGTGAATAATTAGTGCATGCAGAGCTGAAGATGAAGGTGAGAAGAAAATGGAAGCAAGGGACCTGGCTGTAATGTTGCAAACACAATCCTGCTGCGTTTGTGCAAGACCTTTTCCTGACTGCTTCTTGTGGATGTGGTAGGACCCTGGGAGTCTTGGTTTTCCTGGCCAGTGTAGACCTTTTGAGAGGTGTCTCCTTGACTTTGTTTTCATGGATTTGAGCCTTTCACCCTTAGAGTTTTAAGATGTGGTCTCCAGGTTTGACAAAGGTTTCTGCTGTGGAGTGAAAATAGATTTTAAGAGGGATGGTGGTGTGATAGCTTCCAGTGGGGAGAGGTGGGGATGGTTTATTGGTATTAGAAGATCCTGCCTGTTGGTGAGATTGCTCAGTATAGCCCTGGATCACTGTGATTCTGCTGGCAGCCACTGGAAGATATTTTTTTCTGTGGAAAAGGCAGCATGATGTGGGACTATAAATGTTCTTTAAGTATCTACCCCAGGGCAGAGATGTAGAGGTACATAGCTGCTGATCCTGATGCTATGGGATGAGCAGTGTGGTGAGATGATGTTCACAAGGCAATTGTGTTGGCAGTTCCCAAATCTGGCTGAAGGGACTCCCTTTCCTACCATGCAACAGCTTTCCCCAGTCTTTTTTTGAACCTTCCAACCCGTTACCTCCAAATAATCTCCAAGAACATTAATTTCACTCCAAAAATGACTAAACATTAGCTTGAGAACTACATTTCCTAAAGCTGTTTCGTGTTTTTTTTTAGTTCTGTCTTGGATGTGGTGAGGCAGGTAAATGGATGGGGGCGAGTCCTCCAAATGCTGACACTCTTCTTGGCCTTTACCATGGTCCTTCCTAAGTTGGCCCCTTGTTCTTGAGTGACACCTGACAAAGGAGGAATCCTAGAACATCTCAGCCACTTTAAAAAAAAAAAAAACACAAGTATTTTGAGGCATTCTGAAGCTTGGGCCAAGTTGTTGATGAGGATAAGTGATCAGAAGTTGGAGTTGGCATTAAGGATACTCTACATGAATATGTAAATCAGTGCTAATGCCCTGTTAGTATCTACTATCTAATTGTGAAGAGTAGATGCCTAGGAGACACCTGAGCTAGCATTTGAGACAGGGGCACTTGTGGGTTACACAGAAAGCTATTTCTCCTCTTTACTGCTGTGTTAGCTTCTGTATTTCAGATGTGTACACGGGTATTCCCCATGGATCTGGGTATTTACAGTCCTGCAGAAATATTTATAAAGCACTTGAATTCTCTGCTCTCTTAAGAGCTTGGTGCAAGCTCCAGGGAAGCAGTGCTGCTTGTAGCACTAGGCTGCCTCCTTCCTTGGATTTAATGATTCACTAAAAGTCTCAAATTTATGTCCATTATGTTAATAGAAATGGAAATAGCAATGCTACCTGGCTCCAAGAATTATATTTTCTGTCCTGTTGGCTTCATAAATACTACTCACTGTTTCCTGTGGGTCAAGCAGAACAGTAATCCTGACTGTGGAAGAAATTATTCTCAATTTCCTTTCTCCTGTTGCTGTCTAGATGCCTATTGATTTGTTGGAAAGTGTGTGGGTCTCACTAATCTTTTAGACAGTAAAATTTTTTTTTTTTAATTTATTCCTTTAGCTCTTTTTTTAATAGAAAACAGTACTTTGCACTTTCAGAGCACATAAAACTGTTACCTTCAGACTTTTTCTCAATATATCTCAAGCTTCCCTTTACCACACTAGTGTAAAAACAGCATCTTGCCCTTCTGAGGGAAGAAATGAATAAACAGCTGGGTAAGCAATGGTATGAATTCCATCTGAGGCTACATGGGGTGGAGGTTAAACCAGTGGGAAATTTACCTCTGGCTTGTGAGCCCTGATTGCTTGATTTGATCATGTCTTTGTATGCCTATATATTAAATAATAATAATAAAAAAACCCTAGCCACCACCTATAATTAGTGAAGATGTACATGCTTTTAAAAACAAAGTCCCAGACTTGTCTCTTTCCTCCCAGAGGGTTCTTCTGGATGCCTTCTCTCTCTGCAGAGGAAAAGAGCCTCAAACCTGTTTAGCTCTCAGAACTTCCTGACCTTTCCTTCCCTGCTCCCTCTGATCTCTTCTCTCCACACTGCCCTTGCTCTGCAGAAGCTGTGTCTGAGGAGCTTTGCTGTGGTATTAGAGCAATAGATTTGACTCTTTTGTGTTTTGCTGCCAGCCTGGATTGTTTGATACGTTCCTTAGGAGGAGACGGAACCCTCTTGGCTTGAGTTGCAAAGGCTGTACCACCAGACCTCTTTTTTAACCCCTGGCACTACTCAGGCCACAGTTAAGTCCTACTCTGACATCTTGATATAGGTGGAAGTGGATTCTTGTGGTTAGATTTCTGCCTTGCTTAGAAAAGGGAATAATATCTGAGGAGAGATACTGGAGTCAGGGTAAGAAAAACATCTCTCAAAAAATAGAGCTCTGAAATGAGGGATACACCTTATGCTAAATTATTTGAAGACACAACTTGCTAAGAGTAGCTTAATGGAAATGTTTTAACCTAAATGCAGGATAAGGAAGCTTCTGGGTTGTAGTGATTGCAACAACAGCAACAGACGTTGAACATCTGAACACATTTGTTTTGTATTCCAAGTCTCTCCAGTGTGGCTCTGCAGATTTGAAGCACAATGTCAGAATGACTTTGAGTGAGATGTTAGGAGGTTTGTGTGGGCTTCTGGGTCACAGATTGGGGAGCTGTACTCTGGCAGGTAAAGTGACAGCACTATTCCAAGCTGCTCAGACCTGGCAGATTGACAGCATAAACAATATAGTTGTAATAGGTTTTTTTTAAAGAGGTTTTGTTTTCTTTGTTTTCTAAAATTCTCTTTTCCCTCAATTTGTCTTGGTACACTTGCACAAGGACAGAATCCTTGTACCTTCTATTGAAACCCTGGTGCTTGGGTAGCTGGGGGTCCTGGGAGCTGGCTCTAGTGTTGTAAATATTGCAATCTAAATATTGCAAAACCAGGTGAAATGATGCCCACTTGGAGCCTGGAGATCTTCAATAGAGAATACAAGACAACATGAAGCTTTTCACTGCCCTGTAGACTTGGATTTGGAAAATTCTCATGAACTTTTGAAATCCCAACGTGATGGCTGGTTTCTGCTTTGGAACAGACTTTCTTCATCTGCATTTGTACTAAAATAGTGTTGGAAATAAAGCTGAGGGAGAAGGGACTGGTGCAAAGGGGTTTTCTAGTCTGAAGAGGTGACTTTTGGGGCAGTGCAGCATGGAAGGCTTTCTCTGCTGGAGGTGAAGAGTAGGAGTTACCCTGCAAATCATCTTTAAGAAGTTACAATAAAACTTTTTGACTTGTGTGGCTGTGGAATCTTCGTTCTTGTAGCAACCACAGTGCTTTTTGTGCACTCTGTGGCCACTGTGTGCTCCTTATAGGGGAGTCCAGAGAACAAGGAAAGGTTGCAGCTTTATTTGAGCCTGGAAATCTCCTCTCCACCGGGGTGCCTAAACAGTGCAATAAAACCTAAATGCAATTTTAAAGAAGCATATCCACCTGGGTCCAGATGTCTTTCATTGTAACTCAGTGTAAATGCACTGCAAATGTCTGAAAATTTTGAAAATACATCATGAGAGCAGCTAGTCTGGTTGTCTTTAAGTCACTATTTTCATTGCTTTGGTTGTTTATGGTCTTTCAGAATTAGAATAAATCTGACTATGCAGGAAATGTGTATTTCAAAAAGGAGTAAAGTGGGTGGGCAGTGGATTTCAGTAATGTGGTTGTGTGACATGGTCAGGATTTCTAATTCATGGCTACCTAGATCTGCTGTTAAAGCACCTTGCAGTACTCCTCAATAACAGAATTTTAAAAATCTCTGGATTATTTGTTAATCACTTGCAGTGTTGAATCAATATCACATTTCTTACATACTCCACTTCAAGCAGATGCTAAGTAATTCATTAATGCTACCTGAGCAGATCTCTTTCTGGTTAGAGAGCTCAAAAGAGAGGATGTTTTGAGGCACACAAAGCTTTTGTGTAATGATCAGCTTCCATCCTTTCTTGGGCTATTGCTTCTTTCTTGATCCCAGTTGTGCTGTGATCTGTTTTTGCTGCTGGAAGCAAATTTAAAGTTTTATTTTCAACCATTTCTGAAAGAATGTAAACAGAAATGACACAGTAGGAAAACTCCTGCCATAAGTATTACGGTTGTTTTTTGGTCTGTACTCCTGGTAAGAACTGTACTCAAAGTTGCTCAAATCAGAAAAAAAAAGAAATTCAAGAGGAAACACAATTTTTTTGGACAAAACTCTCCTAGCAGCTCTTTTTTCTGATTAGTGGCTCCCAAACATGAAGTTTATTATTAGTAATGACAACTGCTGAAAATTGCTTGGTCTTAAAATAACTGTTACCACTTAGCTTGAGTCTCTCTGCAGATATCTTTATCTATTTAAGAAGAAAATAGCACTTAATGGGTTTAAGTAATCAATAGTCCCGAAGACTTTTGAAGATCTTGGCACATAAAATATTAATAGTTTATATTTGTCTTTTAAGAATCTACTTAGCATTGTTAACACATTACAAAGTGCTAAGATTGCAAAGTGCTTCTATTAAATGATGTTAAAATGCTTACAACAAGCACAAGATGCTTGTTTTCTGTATTGATGTAAATAAATGTTATTTCCATTCTGTTGCAGTATGTTTACTTTGAAGTTCAATGTCAAGTCTGATTTGCTGGCAGGCTCATTTCCCTGCAAGATGGAAAAGTGCATCTTGAAAAATAGGATTTTTCTGCCATCCTTGTATTTGAGGCTGCATAAAGACATTATTCTACATGAGAAAAAATTACACCCTTAATGAACAAGCTTACAGAAAAATGTTTGTTCAACTTGATTTGATTTAATCTGGGGGCAAGGGTATGGTGTTGGGTTAATACCTGGAGCTTGTTAAGGCTGAGTAGGAAGAGAAGTGTTAGCTGGAATGAAGGCTGATTGACATCAGAGTACACTTCTGAAACCCCACAGCAGTTCAGACTTAATAACTTGTTGCAGCTATCAAACATTTCAGTAGAAGTCACTATTTGAAGTGGAATTTAGAAAAGGAGCCTGTGGTAGATGTTCAGTTCAGATGCTGGGAAAAGCTGCACTGTAGGGCTACAGTGCCCATGGTGGGAAAAATTTGAAAAATTTGATTTTGGTGCATCCAGAGCCACTTTGGATGGTAACAGTCTGTTGTGCCCATTTCTTTTCTTGGATTATCTTGTTATTTAACCTAAGCTGAATGATATGTGCCCGGCATGAAAGTTAACAGAGGTAAAAACGAAATTGTACAGAAATTCCCTGTCTGGGTTTTTGTGAAAAGAGAACTGTTGAGATGTATCCGCTCCTACAGGAGAAGGGGCAAAAGAGTCAAGAAACAAATGTAGATTGGCATATGTTACTCTTCAGATGTGTTTGTTAGTTTTCATTTGGGAAGGTAGAGCCTAAAATGTATTTTTGGGGAGAAAACAGAAAGTAAGGACTGGAGTTTACAGGGGATGTGCCTGAGTCTTGGCCTCGTTGTGTCAGAGTCAAGGTGCCTGAGCTCAGATGTGACTACAGAGAGCTCAGACACTTCCCAGTTCCCTTTGAGCATCTCCCAGTCATGCCCAGTAGAAGAGACTGTTTAGACCCTACTGGAATGGAGCAGTCTGTCTGCTGGAGACTGAGCATCTCAAGGAAAAGTTTTTTCTTTAAAAACATCCCTGCATAAACATTCAAGAGGAAATTGCTATTGATCAAAAGAGGAAGATGTTTCTGGTGGGCTTTCTGCATTACTTTACCAGCTATTTTAGGCACATTGGCAATTTTATTTAATGGCCTCTCAACCTTCATGCTGTGTACAGTAAATGAAAGTGGTTATGATATTTTTGTTTTGTTGATATTCAGCTGCTTTCAAGGTGGAACTGGGGAGGGAGAAAAAAAAAATTCGCAACTCCTGCCAGCCATGGCATGACTCTGGGGGTGTTTGAAGATCTTTACTGGGAGCATGTGGTATGAAATTGCTGCTGATCTGGATGTCTTGGGTTTAAGCATAGAAACAGATACTGTCAGTCAGTACCTGCCAAAACCTGAAATTTAATGAAGTGAGCTTTAACTTGCATACTTAGTACCTGTCTCAAATGTCACCTGCATACAAATGAAAGATTTTTTTTTTCTAGTGGCAGATTTGAACTGAAATCCAATAAACCCTTTAAGCTTTACCTTTTTCTCCTGTTAAGCAATTGCATAATATTATTTATATTGAGTTGTACTTGGAGAGGAAAAATAGGGGAGGGGAGCTAAGAGCTTGTCCCAGTATCTTTTGAAGGTAGTCTGTGTTGAAAGGCAATCTGAGATTCTTAAAACCATCATCACTTGGCTGTGCAGCAGTCATGATGCCAAGTTGCTTCTGAACAGCTATTCCTAGGAAACATTTAGGGCATCAGTCAATTTTTGTTGAATCTGTCCTCTCACCCCACCCTTAAATAAGGCAAAAAAAAAAAAAGCAGTTCTAGTCTGCCAGCTGAATTTTTCTCTGCCATAAGGCTTCCCTTGATGGTAAACTGGGGTGGTTGTTATCTCCCTCCTGCTGGCAGGGCCATTGGTGAGGTTTTAAATACCCCCAGTGAGATGCTGGCTGCTGTTGAGATTCAGAATCCTGTTATGACTGTAAACTGTGAAACGTGAAATATTGGGAGGACAGAGGTTGAGAGAGGATTCTGCTTTACCTACCTTAGATCTGGCTTTCCTTTTCTCTGGAGGAAGAAGTCTGGCTCTCCTAATTTAAATAGAAAGAAAGAAAGAAAAAAAAAAAGGTCAAGGAAAAACCTTGCATTAGTTTGATACAGAAGTGGATCGAATGAAGTCTCTAAGTTTATTTTTTCTTGCTCATTTCTGATAGTGCAGAGAAAATCTAATTTTGGAGCACAGTAGTGAGTGTTGCAATGTCTTCTGTTTGTGTTCAAGTGCATAACTCCAGTGAAACAGTCACAAAACATCACTCCTCTGTCCTACTATTTTCTGGTGTGAAAGAAGGTATCTTTTTTTCCCCCTAGCTTTTGTTGCAGTTTGCCTGTCTGCACCTGTAAGGAGATGCTAAATATCCCTTGGTGGAAGCCTTATCTCCTATTTCTGCTGGGAAAATCCTCTGTACTCTTCTAGGAAAATCTGTGAAAAAGGCTTAGGTTTGTCTTCCTAAATATTTTTATTTTTAAACTCTGTGGCTTAGCTGGATAACTGTATATCCCCAACTGTGTAATTTTTCTCAATCACTTGATCTTTTCTTATAGTGCTGTGTATTTCACTTCTGCTGCTTTTCTTGCCTTTTCTAAGGCAGAGATATAAGCAGTTGCCTGAGCCTCTGCTCTGCTGTCAAGTCTTTCTGCCAACCTGTCTGGCTGATGAGAATCTCCTTCAGACCAATTTACTGTTTGTAAATAGACTTGCTGTAAGTCATGTCACAGTAAAAATAATGAAAAGCCCTGTATTAAGTGCTGTGCAAGGCCAGTGATCCTGATCAAGATGGGTTTATCCCTACATCAACGTAATTTAGAGAAATAGCAGTGATGTGAATGGAATTTAAACAAGAACTCCCCACAGAAAAGGAGTAGTTAAATTAAAATGATGTTTAAATCAGAGCAGCACAGAGAAGAAATCAAATGTAAATCAGCTACACTAATGGAAAGCAAAGGTAATTTGGGAAGCATGGTGTGAGAAGGTTCTGCATTGCTTTTGCTGGTACCTATGTAGTATGCTGATACTTGAAATTTTTTTTTTCCAAGGGCAAGTGTGGGCACTGACAAGCTGATGGCAACTGGCAACTTCCAGTATCTGTTTCTTCATTCATCTTTGGACAATTTCCCTGTTTCTTTGGTGAAGAGGAGAGTTGTGGTTGCAGAGGATATTTATAGGCATCAGCCTGTCAGAGTTCTTCATGCCACCCTGCACAAAGGTTGAAATCTGGGTGCTACCGTCTGATCCTTCATTTCTCTTTAGGCTCTATTTTGTTTATTTCTGAAGATTTTATTTCTCACTGCAGTCTGCATCTAGGGAATGGAGCCAAAATGCCCAGGCTCTGGCAAACCAGCTAGGGTGGCCCTGTTCAGGGTAAGGGGAGATTTTTGTACCAAGTCATTGGGTTTTTAGTCTGCTTTAACAGAATCTAGTGACTTCTTTCTGGCTGCAGGTTGTGGGCAACAGTTCTGAGCCCACGTATTCCTGAAAAGCTCTAAACAACCTTTCCCAAAGTATCTGGCAGGATTTTTACTTTATCCTTGTAATTGTGTACTGAAGGAGCACTTGGGAGTAGAATTTAGGGAGAAATAAAGCTAATGTGTGCTTTGGTTTGGTCTTCATTTAATCATTGTTGCTTCTGCCTTGTTCTCCTTTTCAATTTCTGAATGTTTGGAGGAGAAAAGTTCAAGTAGTCAAGAATATGACTCAACCATTGTATGTTCCAAGGCTTTTAAACTTAGATTTTTTTGAATCTGAGATTTTTGAGCTTAGGTCAAACATTAATTTCTTCTCTTTATGACATTCAGCATGCCAGCCTTCCTTACTTCACTTAGTTCTACTTTAAGGCAGATTTAAAATTTCTGTTATAGTCACAAGAAATGGGGATTTTTAATTTCGGATCAAACAATGCCTTAAGCAAACCCGAGATCTGGGGAGCAACTGGATGGACTAAATTTCATAAAACTCAGGTGACTCCGATACGGGTGCAATTGACCGCTCATGTCAACATATTTATTTTGTGTTATTTGTATTTTTTTTTTAATTATTTGTCAAATTTTCCCTGTGTGATTCTGGTCCAGCCGACCTGAGAGCTGCTGCTGGCTGATGGAGCAGAGCAGGAGAGGAGGATGCAGGCAGCCCCCATAACTTCTGCCAATCTAGATTCCCAGGGGAGAAACCCTCAGTTTCTCTGAATTCTCATAGCTTTATTAGTGGCAGGGAGGGGTGGCAGGCAGCCTTGGGGATCTCAAACCTTGGGGGGACACTGGGGCTCAGTGTCTGTGTCACAGCTCGGGTGGCATCAAATGTGGCAGCTTCCCGCTGCCCGTGATGGTCCCACTGGGGGACAGCACTCCCAGGGTTTTTCTATCAGCAGGGAATGAAGGCAGAGCAGAAAAAGTGTTGGGTCCTTTTCAGCTTGAGCTATTCCCTGATTCCGTGTGGTTTTTTTTTGAAGCTCCAGCCTGACCGGTGTTGTTCTGCTCTTTCCTGGACCTTTTAAAGAGGAGTGTAATGCTGTGGTGTTTTCTGAAGCTTAAATTTCAGGCTAGACACTATAAAACTTGAATTGCTCCATATGCATACCCACTGGCACCCCCTTTTTAATTGCTGGTGTAGTAAACTTCTGAAGGCTTTGAAAATTCAGATTTGGGGTGAGTTTTTTTTGAGCTGTGACAAATGGGACAGCCCTTTGGTGGGCTTGCTACATGTCTGTATATATTCCTGAAGGAGAAACAGGCTAAGATCTAAACTGGATGGAGCCAAAATGCTTTGATAAACCCTTTCCCTAGAGATGACAAGCTAATGGTTTGTCTGCAGAGCCATGCAGCTTTTCCCATTTCTCTGGGAAATGAATGGAGCTGGGGTGGAATCATATGCTGCACTGTGATAGCCTAATGCTCTTAGAGCTCTGTGTTATTACCCAAGCTGCTTTAGTGGACAAATTAGACATGCAGAATTTCCAAATTTCCCCTTATTCAGATTTTAATTAACTCAGTGTAATAAGCTGGTAAGCACATTAATATCAACAAAATACTTTGGACTGTAGCTGTTAATATTTGGAGGATAAAGCCAGAATTATTGTTTTCATACAAAGATTGGTAAAGCTAGGAATAATGGGGAGCTTTTTTAGGGGCTTGGAACACGCTGTTGAAATAATCCTGCATTTTCAATGGTAGATTGCAAAGAATAGCTGTGCCGTGGAAGGGGCTTGTCTGGGATTTTTTAATATCACATGCCTATTTTTTTTTAAGTTTATATTTTAAAAATTGATAGAGTCATTTGCATTCACAAGCTTGGACAGATGGTGTGATCCATAAAAAAAGATACTCAACAGCATACTAAAAAGGACAATTTCAGCACCTCTTCCCTGCAAGCAGCTTTCATCCAGATAATGAGGGAAAGCTTTCAAAATACAACATCCTCACACAGACCTTTCCAAGGTGAAAACATTCCCTGAGCACTGGCAGGTGGACACTTGCTGTGGCTCTGTGTCCAGGCTGCAGCCACCCACCCAGGTCCCTGCCTTCTGTCAGCAGCAGAAGCATTTTGTACAAACAACATGAGTGTACAAACCTCATTTAAGGGAATTGTTATAAAAGCCCAGTTTATTTTTTAACAGACCCTTCTGGCCCCCTTTATCTTCTGATTAAAATATAAGCAAAGACTATTATTGAGTGTATCTTCCAACATCAATTCACTCTAGCATGGTTTAGTGGCTTTTTTTTTTTTTATACCTTGGAATAACTAAATTTGTTACTGGTCTCAGTAACCTCCATTTGTCTTGTGTCTCTTATTATGTGTCTTAGTATGACTTCATCTTGCATGGAGACAGGAAAAGCCTGATCATTGAAAGAATTTTGAAGAAAATTGTTTGGAGAGGGCAATTATTTAAGTAATAATGGGAACTTATTAGTAAAAATACCACTGGAATTCTGCTAAATAGGACATATGTGGTTGCAAATTAGGAAAAAAAAAAAGTTTCAGATACTGCCAATTGAGCAAAGCTACAATATGTTCTGAAAGTCAAGCTGTGTTTTCTCCTTTTTGCATATCATAATCTGTAATAAAAGTCTTTGGGGCTAAATTTGGTTCTCTGTTTCACTTCTGAAAGATCAATTGCTTTTTGATTGTCAGCAGATGCCCCAGTGCAAACCACCCTACAGATAATAGGATCTTCAGCAAGGTCCAGTGCAGGGATAATTACAGAACCACTTGAAAAAGTCCCAGCTGGTACAGCAGCATTTCTTAAACATAATTTTACACCCCCCCCAAATGCTTCTCAGTACACTCAAGCAATAAAGACCTTTAAAGTCTCAAAGTGCTGTCTTAGAGAAATGGGTTCTTATTTTTAAGGTGTAAGCCAGCCCTGGAAATCTGCACCCTCACATTAATGAATATTTTTGCATCAGGTTTCTTTGTGTGTGGTTTTTTTTTGTTTGTTTGGTTTTTTTTTGTTGTTGTTTTGGTTTTTTTAAATTTTTTTTTTTTTATTTTGTGGGGAGCAGCAGGGTAATCCCCAAAGATTTTTGTGTCACTCTTTGAGGAGAATTGGAAGCTGTTGCTCATCTCCCAGTTCAGCTTGGTATTTCTGCTGCTAAACAAGGGATGCTAGAACAGACACCTGAATTTTGGGTGATGTAGGGCCACATGTGAGCTGCCCCATCCAGCTGGAGCATCCTGTGGGCAATGGAGAGGTGATGGTCACCTTGCCACTGCTGGGGCATGGCTGCTTGGTTTTTTGTTTGGCTCTTTGTTTTTTGACCCCAGGGTCATGAAAGCAGTGCCAAGTTTTCTGTTTTCCAGCCAAGGAACACGAAACAAAGTTTAAAACCACTTTTAGCATGGGTATTTTTGTCACAGCTGATTTATCAGTGGCTCCAGCCTGGCACCTCCTTTGTCTCTGGCCTTCAGATTAGTCACTAATAAGAAACAAATATGTACAACAAATTTGAATTTTCACCTGCTTGAGTACTGTCTGGAATGCCTGGCTATTGACCCTTCCTAGTTCTTGCACACCTTATTCTTAGGGGAGGAGATTGGTTTTTCTTTTTGTCTCCTTTTCTTTTTTCTTTTTTCCTTCTTTTTCTTTTTACCTTCTTTTTTTTTTTCTCCTTTTTTTTTTCTTTCTTTTTTTTTCTTTCTTTTTTTTTATTTATTTTTTTTTTTGTTTATTTTTTTTTTTTTTTTTTCTTCCTTTTTTTTTTCCTTTTTTTTTTTTTTTTTTTTTTTTCTTTTTAAAATTTTCTTCTGGAAAATGCATTTCTCAGTGTTGCTTTTCCCTGTTTGCTGTTGCTGATCCACTCTTTCTTTGCCTTTTGCCACAAGCCTGGCTCACAGTGTAAGCTGCTCTATTGAATATTGCTTTTTCAGAGTATCTTCATGGTGATAAAGGTTTCATAATCATTTGGTGGTGCATTTCCAGATGAACTTATTGAATAGCCCTTAATTTGAAAGCCCATGTAGGTTGTCATCTACTGCTGACACCTGCATAAACTTTTGGGTTGGGTTTGTTTATTCCTTTTCATAATTGCAACTGCAGCTCCTAAGAAGCACCTTGAACTAAAGGTTTTAGTGTTTCCTCATGCCAACCAAGAGAAATAATTTGAGATTGGTGCAGCAAAGCATAGGAGCAGCAGAATTAAAATTGATTTTAGGCTCACATAAAGGCAGGCCAGATGCTCAGCTTTTGAAGCAGTGCATTTACAGGTGGAAGGGTAAGGTTACTGAGCAGAACTTTTGTTTGTGAGAGTTGAGCTGGCTTGATGTTGAAGTGGGAGATGCTTTCTGTATTCCTGAGTGGGCTGGTGAGCATCAGATCCTGATCTCCTCCTGGTTTCCATCCTGGCCTCAGCTTTGCAGAGGCAGCTCAGCCCTGCCTGCTCCCAGGTCAGTGACAAGGCTACTGCTGAGCCATAATTTTTAAATTGTGCCTGATTGTGACTACAGTGACTCTAGCTGCTCACTGTAGTGTGTTCTTATAGCAATAATAACCTGGTGGGTTGGCCACTGAACACTGTGGGATTAGGACTTTAGGAAGAGGGGCTATCATGTTCACAAAGTCATGGTTAGGCTTACAATTTGCTCTTCTGAAGGGAAGGAGGTACTTGTCCTGCAGCCTGGAAACAGGGAAAGCATCCTCTAGCTCTCACCTAAGTACACGAAGATTCATTATGTTGTTCTGCTCTGATTTGGAAAAAATCAATTCTGTATGCATTGACCAAACAATGTGTCAGAGCTGGGCCTGGCTTCTTGCCTTTCCCTGCTGTGTGTCACTGAGAACTCCACTTTATTCTCTGGTTTCTGGATGAGATTTGTCCTCTGCAAGCACTTGGCAAGGTAGGGCTGTTGTGTATGTTGACTTGAGGCCTGGCTTCTCTGCAAAACGCACTGGGAGGAGCAGGAGATGCTCAGTGCCCTGAAAAGCCTGCCAGGCTCCAAAATCAATGGTAATAAATTATCAATCGATTTCACAGATCTACCAGTCAGGCAAACCAGGATCTTTAACTTCTCTTTGAGATCAAGGTCACTAATTAGAACATTGAGGTAAAATAAAACATTGGTGCTTCAACCAGCTGGAGGCTGTGCTTTTCCTTGCTGAAGGTAAGCAGAGCTTCTTTCTGCCCTTGTTCACTGAGGCAGAAAATGCACTTTGGGCTATAAAATGTCTTCAAAGGAGCTGAACAAATGCAGTATTATACTCACTAGTAGCTCCAGAGCATTAAGACTGATTAGAGCACTTACTCAAGATGTATTCAGATTATTAAGTAATATGTGGAACAAACACCAGCAGAAATAAGATGAATGTCTATAGAAATATCCTGACAGTGATTTATTAGAGCTTCAAGTGTAGCAGACTGCTAATAATCTCCCATGGGATGGGGAACTGATCCCCCTTTAGAACATTTTCAGGTGGGTCAGTGACAGTGTCAGCAAATCTGCTGGGGACCTTTCTGTCCCTTGTGTCTTCATGCCATCATTCCTTAACTCTAAGTATCATCTTACTGCTAAATGAGGTGGTAATAATAAATATTTCAACTTATTTTGTTCATAAATGTTGTCATCAACCTGAAAAGCAGCCCTGTAGATGGCACAGGTGATATAACCACAGTATGTAGTTTATTTCTTGAAGAGATCTAAAACAATTCAAGCATGCTCTCTGAACATTGCAGTAAAAATAAACCATAATTTGAATAACTTTCAGTTAACATTTTCAGTAACATAGTGTTATATATATAATTTTCCTGACCCCCAACAAATTCTATATACTGGATTCTAGCTAGTTATTGTTTTTGGTAGACATCTTACTTTTCAGTGATTAAAAAAACCCAAACAAAACTAAAACCCCAAACCAAATCCAAACACATGACTTACTCTCTTTTCTTCCACCAAAATATTGTGGCTTACCTCAGAGGCAGATGCTTGCTGTATTTATTGCTGTATATATTGTTGTATTTATTGCCAGTTCCACCCACCCAGGAAACAAACATCAGGTGCAGGGGCTGATTCCAGTTCTCTGAATTTTCATGGCACCATGGGGTATGTGGCTACTCCTGTCAGCAAATAGAACTCATCAGGAAAGATGCCCACCTTGTTTTCTGGTGGCCTTCTGTGGGCAAATGGCCAAAGTTGTGCTTTTGTGTTGTTGTAATGAGTTGGGGGTGAGTGGGCTCCTGAAGGAAGGAATTTTTCAGAAGGAGAAATGCAAATTAAGTCATCTGGTTTATAGGGAAGAGCATGGCCCACCTCCCCATGGCTTCTCCAAGAGCTGGGGAGGAACCTGACCTGCAGGAATTCCCTATTAACTGGAGCAGTGTGACAGCCTCTAACCTTCAGTTCCCCCATCTCCTGTAATGTGCTTTTACTCACTTCCTGCTGGCATTGTAGATTTTTTTCCTATTTTTTAGCTAAATCTGTCTTGCAAAACGTGATGGTTGGGTAAGACACAATTTTGCTTTAATTATGATTAAATTACTTTATGAATTAACCGGAGGATCTCATGGGACTGGAATCTTTTGACACATGAGAAAATTGCCTTTCTTTAACAAGCTGCTTCAAGCATGCAAGGTAATATTAGCATTTTTCAGTTATAGCTTCAGGGGATTAAATAATAGGGGGAAGTATTGTACCTACAATTATATGGTGTGCATGTGTGTGTAAAGGTCTTAAAACCAAGCAGGCACTGAAGAAATCAGTTGAACTGCTGAACCTGTGACACTTTGCAGTGTGACTGTGAGTAGGGATGTTTTTCTTTATGAAATGGCTTTTTAAGATGGGCTTTTTTTCAGATACCTCCAAGTTTTCTTAAATTTGATTTCATAGACCTGCAAAGGTTGGTTGGAATTGGAATACATTCAGCTAAAAAGCATCCAAAACTCCATGCACCCGTTTCAACTTGAGGAAAATGACCTGAATGCAACTTGAAAGAGAGAGCATGGTAATTTTCATGTGTGTCTTTGTTTTACTTAGTGGAGTAGCAATTGTGCTAGTCAGTAATTTGATGTTGAATATGTATTGTGTGATTCAGGTTGTTAAGTACATGTGATAGTCCATGCTATGCATACAGCTCCATAAATAACACACATGATATGTGTGCTGTGGTCTCCAAACTGTGATATTCTTCTTTTTTAATACCTTAGGTGCTTGCCTGAAGTTGAGTCTTTTTTCAGATATGCTGTATCTGATGACTTGAAGTCATTCAAGGCTCTGCAGGAAATGAAGGTGTCAATTTTCTTAAAAAATGGGGGCAAGAAACAGTACAACAGCTTGTGGCAAATTGAGAAGGAATGGGACAAGTTAAGTTGTATGACCTCTGCATATGTTGTATTCAATATGGGCTTGCACCTGCATGACCCTGTTGGGTTTCAGGGGGTTGCTACCAGCTTGTGGCATCAAATCCAATGAAGTGGAAAATTGACAATAAGGGATTTGAGCTATTGTTGTCGTTGCCCCAGCTGTTTGGTTGTTGTCTGGCTGACAGGATTCATTCATGTTCTACACAGATCCATAAGGGAACAGTAATTAGTGGGACCCAGAGATGTTGGGGGGGATCATGCAATGATACCAAACCATGGAACAACCTAATTGCTTGTGTTGCAGCAGTCCTCTTCTGAAAGGAAGGTGTATATATGCAGAGGAATTTAAATGTGCACTTTAAAAGGCAAATTCTTAGATTTTAAACCAGTCCATGTCAGGAACTCAACACCTTTACCACTAGATCTGAGACAAAACTGCCTGTGCAAGAAGCAACCCAAAGTAGTGCTTGTTTGCAAATGCTTTCAGCTGGGGAGAATTTTTTTTTTTTTTTCTGTATTTGTCATGTCTTAGATTAAAATAAGATTAAATGCACACAAGCCAATACAACTGTTGTTCTGTAATATAACTCCCCTCTCTACATTCACAGTCCAAAGACTAAATGAGGTTGATAATTTGAAACCTAAACCTGTTCTGTGCTGACAGAATACTAAAGTAAGTAAAGGTCACAGGGGGAACAATGTGAATTACAAACTCAGGCAGGCAAGATCAGTTCAATGTTTGTAGTGTCTTCCCTGTGGCTGAGCATCAGAAAATTTGAGAAATTGTTTAAAAGAAAGGCACATTGTTTAATTTTTTAAAAAATCAGAATAATAGAGATTCCTTAGAGAATTCATATGGAGGAGGAACAAAGCTCTGTAGTGTGGCTGTGGTATAAAACAACTGTTTCACTTTTTTGTTCATTTCTTTTCTTAATAGTTCTGAATTTCCTTCCATTTGTTGGTTGCCACCCAATGGTGTTGGTTGCTTGATGCTTGTTCTTCATTCAGATTCTACACAAGGCTCCAGAAGTTTGCAATCAACAAAGTAAATAATCTGTTACCTTGGATAAATATTAGCTCTGACAAATTAAAAAAGCATTTTTTCTGGGGTGGATTACACTCCATCTCACAAAACAGTAATTGTTGTTATTTTTATTGCTCTTCCTTGTAGTGAGGCATCTGTTTATTGTCTAATTGCTAGCATTTATAGCCCAGACAGTTCCAAATAACTTTTTCAGGACTTCTAGGTAGTGTTTCTGAAACAGCACAGCCAATCCTGATCCATACCTTTGAGTTTTTCTTTTTTGATACAACTGCATAAAAAAATAACCCCGAAGAGTGCTTGGGTTGAGCTTGGTTGTGCCTTGTGCTGCAATCAGAGGCAGATTCCCTCTAAGCAGAGGCAGTGCTCCACAGAAAGAAGAAACACAGGGATGTGGTCCAGCTCTTTCCCACTGGCAGTGACTCCTGGCTGGAGGTTATGGAGCCCAGAATCCTCCCCTGCCTCTTGTGTAGTCACTTAGCCCTGGAAGTGTGTTAAATGACTTTGTGTCCTCTGACATGGCCTTGTGTGAGTTCTGACTGACAAACTGCTTTTATTTTTTCCTCTTTGACAGATAATCTTTATTATTTCCTCAAGCTGGAACAATCATCTTCCTTCATACTTTCACCCTGCAGCTGCTCCTGCTGCTTTGCTATTCCATGTCCCTTGGCTTTTGTTTTAAAATCCCTTTTTAGGATTTCAGGACTCTGTCCAGCCAGTTGGGAGCTGGATCTTCTTGAAGTCCTCCTCCCAGAGCAAATTCTCATTCCTACTGAGAGTATAATAATGGTAGAAATACAGAGGTGCCAGTTTTCCTGGATTCTCTGCAATCAGCATGGGGGTTTTTAAACTTTCATTGCTGCTGTTTTCTTTCCCTTCATCTCCTAGTGATAAAACCAAACAAAACAACACCAAACATAAATAATCATAAATGAAAGCACTAAAGATATGAAAAAAATTCAAATACCCAAGTGAGAAACACTGGGGAGCTCCTTGGGGGAGTGTTGAGGGGAGACATCCAGAATAAAAGGGTTGTTTGTGTCTGAGATTTTTATAGTGATACTGTAATGAAACTTCTCATCAGCCTCATCTCCAGGGGATGGAGGGGTGGTATTTAGGGATGGTTCCTACACAGCTTTTGGAGGACATCCTGTGCTCTCTGCTGTTCTGGCCTGAATCTGCAAACCAGACTGAAAGGCAGCAGCTTTGCTTGCTGTTAACCCTTTGCTATGAGCACCTTTCCCTACATATTACTGCTGCTTTTCTGTGAGCACAAGGCCAGTTACAACCCTTTATACTTCTGTATTTTTTCTCTATGGACTCCAGATTGGTTCTGGTCTAGCTCTGGCTTGTTGGGAGCTGGAGGCATGGCTGCATGGTCTTGCTTAAGAGAAAAATGTTTTCCTGCAGCCAGATTGAGCACAGGTTCTCTGAAGCTGGACTCCTCCAAACTGTGTACCCTCCTGTTCAGGTCCCTTGCTTGGCAGCTCTTCTGTGTGCAGTTTTGGGTGGTTTATGTTGTTCTGGATTTAGGATGAGTTTAAGAGATGCACTCAGACTTCTTATGTGACCATAGGAGAATTTCTGGATGTACAAAAACTGAAAATATTCCTGGTAGGGAATGTGTGTGTGCAGGAAGGCACACAGGTATGTGCATTTGGATTTGGTCCTGATGTCTTGTGAGGGATGGAAGAAATGGCACTGGGTGGCCAGGTCTTGAGAACAAGATTTCAGCTGCTGCTGGCTTTTCAGTGCTGCTGAAAGTGGGAGCATAGTTAACAGTTAACATATACTGTGACTTGGTGAGAGTTTTGTTTCACAGGTGGAAAGCAATATGTTTTCTGTAAACATTTATTGCTTGTTCACTGTAATAAGGCTGCCCATCAGAATGCTGGAAAAAGGTTTAAAATCTTTGAAACCCTAAAAAATCTTTAAAATCTTAAAAAAAGTTTTTAAGATCTTAAAAAGATTTCAAGTGTTTGGTAATGACTTCTCTGAAAGCATTCACTACTCAGTAGGATGATTGCCCCATAATAATACTGTGATTTGAGCTAGAACAGCACTTGTAGCTATTACAAAACTTTTTCCTTGTTAACATTTTGTGTACTTCTATTGACTCAATTTGAACTATTAACAAAAAACACTTCATTCAGTTTTCAGTAGAAATTTTACATTTGGGGGAAAAAAACCCAAAGGAACTCAGGGATAAGAATTCTCTTCTAGTTCATGCTGAGAACTTCTGATCTGCAAGTGGCAGTGACCTCTGGTAATGGGCAGTGGAAACCTTCAGTAGATTTTGTGCCTCACTTCCCTTAGCACTGCTTGGCAGAGCAGCAGTTGTGTCCCTCAGAGATTTTGGTGAGCACATTCCTGAGTTCAGAGTGGATACAGATGTAAGCAGTGATTTATTTCCTAACAGGAGTAGTGGTTGTTTTTGATCTGAATAGGATGGAGACAGCTCTCCCCTTCACTGCATGCTCTATGATGATAGATTATTGGAGAGTTCCAGCATTTCTGTCTCTCCTAGTGGAAAAATAAAAATGAAATATCTTGTCCTAGCTCTCTGGAGATGAACCAGAAGATGTTTTTTTCTATCACCAGTAAGACACTTTCCAGTGATAGCTGTAAATACTCTTATCCAAAGTTCTTTGGATGCTGCAACTGAGCTCCATTAGGTTTGGAGCAGGGCAAAGGAGATAAATGACTTCTTCTGCAGCAGTTATTTTCATGGCTGTTAAGTGTACAGGGCAGGCTGCTTAAATCTGTCCATGGAGTGAGACATTACCAGGCAGTACTAGGAACCTTTTACTAACCAGGATGGCTTTCAAATGCTATGGTAATTTGCTTACTTGGCAAACAGCCACTTGAAATTAGGGCTGGACAATTCTTGGATGTCAGATGTGACATGACTTTGTTTCTTTTCCCATCAGATTCTTATGCTTCTGGGAGAAACTGTGAAATTCCATCTACCCTAAACTGGCAAATAAGCTTCCTTATAAATGTTTTTACCCTGGGTGAATTCCCCCATCCAATCTGCATTTCAGAAAAGGAAAAGGTGTCAAAGGGTAGCAACAAAACCGTGGTGTTTTGGGGCTAGGCTGCTTCCTTTGGTGGCTGAGCTGGCTTTAGCTGCCTTAAATTTATCAGAATGTGTGGCAATGCTTAAAACACCTCATGGGTTGTGTTGTGCTGAAATTGGGCCATATTCTAGGAGATGCAGCTTTAAGTTGTGGAAGGGATTTCTGAAATTTCTGTATGAATGAACCTGAAGCACTGCTTAGGTGACAAAAGACATGTCCAGTGGGTCCTGGCACTGTGTCTTTTGTATGGGTATTGAGAGCATTTTGATGGTGATTCCACAGGTGGAAACAATGATAAAAAAGGCTGAAAATTATGTTTAAAACTGTCTGCAGACACCCTTCACCACTCCTAACAGAACTTCCCCACATCAGAGAAGTGTTTGGTGTACAGTTGTAACCTGGGTGTTGTGTCCTAAGACACTTTTAGTGTTTGACAAATTAACAGGTGACTTTAACAACAGCAGTGTCATGATTTCTGGTGGCTGGAGAGAGGGAGAGAGAGAGGCTGCCTACAGCTTCTGGCCTAGCACCTAAGAATTTGTGTGTTTCCATTTTACACTTGGTCCAAATCTTCCAACAAACCACAACTTGAATTCTCAAACTGATCACTGACTCTGCCAAGTGATGACTCGTGTTGTTTTACTTGTGCCTAAAGGAGCTCTTCTCTCCTCTAGTTCATCATCAAATTAGATTAATTATCCTGATTGGATACCAACCCTGACTTGTAACTCAGCACTTCCATCAGAGCTGTTGGGAATGGGATATTAAACACCTTCCAGACTCAACTGGAATGAATTGTGGTAGTGCAAGATCTCACTTTAGAACTTTCTGTAGAGAAAAACATACTGTGTGTAAGCCCTGTGGGTTTCTTTTCCAAATGAGGTCTTGGCTCTCACCACTTCTCTCTATTTAATCACTTTAATGGAATTACTTTCTGCCTACCTGGTTGTGGTTATGGTGGCTGGTCCTAGTCAGGCTTTGATGTTTGGTGCCTCCAAGTTGGTTTTGAATCCCTGTACAAGAATGTCCAAGCAGGCTTGGAAGTCTCAAACATTTTTTTTCTTTCTTTCTTGTCTAGCTTATGCATGGAAGTATTTTTAAAATCTGCTTAAATGGAGGCTGAGAGAGTTCTTGAAAACCAATCCCTGGGTTTCCAAGGAGGAATCCCTAAGATATAGGAAAACCTGTGCTGCTGTTGTGGGCTGCTGGGCTTTTTATTGCTGATGCTGGGCTGGTTGCCACCTCCCTGTGTGGGCACAAGCCATCCTTTGGGGACATATGGGGAACTGCTCTTTGTTCTTAGCCTGTCCACTCAGTGTTGGTGTTCAAAGGATGGGAGGAGCAGCGATGAGCAGCTGAGGACTTCTGTGCCTCCCTGGAACTTCTGCACCCTTGGTAGACTCAGTGCCAAAAAAATGTGTTGCTGGTGGCAGGTTTTCAAAAGTGGCTGTTCACAGCATGTCATTTATCCCAGGGTTTTCAAGACTACCACAAGGTACTGTAATGTTTTTTTCATAAAAAAAAAAACAAACCAAACCCCACAACAACTCTGAAGCATGTAGAGGTCTTTTTGTTTGCCTTCTGAATTGTGAATCAAGGAGTCTTGGTTGGGCCTTCATTGCCTGAGCTGCTGCCAGGAGCCTCTGAGCCTCTATCTCCCCCCTTGGATGAAGTCTGGTGAAATGCTCAGGTGTGGGTTTTTTGTTTGGTTGGTTTGGTTTTGGGTTTATTTTCCTTTTTTTTAGGAAAAAGAGATCTTCTAAAGAAACCTCTAGAAATGGCAGAACTTGAATTGGAAATCAAGAGACTTACTGTAACCAAATAGGAAGTTGGGCATATTCTGTGGATTTTTCTGTGGATTTTCTTCCCTTCCATGGACATCTATTTTTTATTTTACAATTA
Source organism: Phaethornis superciliosus (assembly GCA_023637945.1). Classification (NCBI taxonomy): domain Eukaryota; kingdom Metazoa; phylum Chordata; class Aves; order Apodiformes; family Trochilidae; genus Phaethornis; species Phaethornis superciliosus. Next base: position 3,174,746 of record JAJQWJ010000017.1, read on the forward strand.
AAAATCCTTCTCTAAAAAGGAAAAGTAACATGTTTCTCAAAACTCAGGTCTTTGCATAAATCAAGGTTTATGTATGTAATATCTAAACTGGTTTCAGGTTGTATTAAAAAGCTTTCATATCTCTATTCCCTTAGGAAGAAAGCAAGGAGGAGCTGTGAAACAGCCTTACTTGCACAGATGAACAGACTTCCAAAGTGAAGTTGGGGGTCACTTTTGTTTTTCTTTCAGCTTGCATGGAGACTTTATTCATTTATTTATTTATTTCTTCATTCCAATTGCTGAATTAAGTTTTGGGAGTCCCGTCTCTTGTAACTTTTCTTTTATAAATCTGGAGGACTCATAAAAGCTACTTTGAAATAACAGAGGTCTCTGTGTTTGGCTTAATTATTCACAGTAAAACATATGCCAGATTTCTCTTGGTAAATGTGCCAGACAGGCCCAGGCTGTTGTTATGTGTGCAGGGGAGAGTATCAGGGTATAGCAGGTTGTGTGGCTGCTGATCTGCTCCTTGTTCTGAAAAGGTTACTCTTCCCTTTCTGGCTGTGCCTGGCTGCCTTGGGAAGTGTAATTAATCCAGCTTGAATTATCTACTTTGCCATAAGTTAATTTTCCTTACAGTCAAGTAATGAGAACAGTTCATCTGCTGGATGAAATAGAGCTGGGAGAATGGTTTAACTCCAAGTGTGGCCATAAATATGAGACAGAAGAAAGAAGTAGGGGACATTTCTGCTCAGAAAATGCCACCTGGTTAAGAGGACCACCTTAGGAGCTGCTGGAAAGGCAGATGTCACAGCTTTTCTCAGAGGTTCTGGACAGTAATTCCCCAGCTCTGAAAAAAGATGCTAAAACTGCAAGCACCTCACTCTGTTCTACAAATGTGAGGCATTAGTAACATTTACAGTTTTTAACATGATGCAGCAATATGTGAATTATCTTCAAGTGTGTGTGTTTGATAGTAAATTACATTTATTTCTCTATATTAATTCTATATTTTTATTTCCAGCTAGGTGTGTTTTGGTTTTTTTTTGCCTGCTCACATTTCTCATCCTAAAAATCTTTTCTAATCTGAGGTTGATTTACTGCTGTGTGACGGACCAGTGCTTATTTCTTCAGTAGATAACAGGGTTGTTTTTTTACAGTTTGTAGGCTCCTGCCAGTCAATTCCATAAAGCACAGAAAGGCCCCAAGCATCCCTCTGGCCTCCTGCCAAAGGCTGGCATCCAAAGATTGGCATCCTCACTTGGCAAAGCCTGGAAAAGGAACACGTTTTCTCCACAGCCATGGAAAATGCTGCCAGGAGAGCAGTGGTAATGGGGTGGGCAAAAGCCAATTTCCCAGTTGAGGGCAGCTCCAAGGACTGGAGCAGTGGTATTGTTGGGAGCAGAGTATCAATATCTCTGGGTACCATATGCTGTGGGTGAGCTGCAAGGAGGAGGGAGTGTAGGAAAGGTAATGCTTGCAAGGGAGTGGAACATTTAAAGCAGATAAACCTCATTTCCTTTGGTGATGTTTTCACTGCTTGACTTTAAAAATATGTCATTTATGTTAGGGAAGGACTTTTGTACTCTGGTGTCAAGTTGGAGCCACAGAATATCACAAACTTGAATTCTCAGCCTGCCTCTTCCTATTTTACTCCATGCAGTTGGGTGTTGGAGTGTGAATTTGTTGGTCTGGTTTAGATGAGGATGCCTTATGTAGGATAAGGGCATCCTTGGATGCTGTAAACACTGTCACTCTGTAGCATTTGAAGAATGATGAATTCAGAAGTTTTTTGTTTTCTTTAAAGAAATGAACAAAACCCAGCAATGAGGTGTGGGTTTTGTTTGGATTTTTCCTTGCCTTTCTCAGTATTTCTTTCATTATGAGCATGGTTTCAAGGCCATAAGTTTCCCTTGGTGTCTGTGAGGAATTTATTACCTGACAAGTAGATATCATCCTGGTCAAATATAATTTATTATTACTTTCACATATTTTTTTTTTTATTAAGGGGAAGAATGAGGGGATATGGCTGCAGTCCTTCAAAAAACTAAACCAACCAAGTCTGTGGCATTAATAACCAAAGTCCTATGACATCCCTGGTCAGTAATCCATAGCAGACTATTTAAAACATCACTGTTGGTACTTAGAGTATTGGTTTTGAGCCCTTACCTGGGAGGAGGGAGTTGCTCACTGCTATGAATGAATGTCATACACCATGGAGCTGCACAATTCCAAAGTAGGTCGGTGGTTGTTGGTTTATTTTTTTTTTCCCCTCCTTTGTTTGGAGGCAGTTACAATATTCTGGTTTTGTTTTGTGATCAAAATGCTTTCAGTGAAGTCCAAAAGGTAGAGACAGGTGATAAATTGCTAAACAAATATTTACAAGGATCATCAATCAAGCCTTGGCAGTGTAGAAGAGCACAAAGAATGAGTGTTAATATTATGTTGAAGCATTGTAACAAAAGGAAGGGCAAAGAGGAGGGCTGGTCTTAAATGTAAATATAGTTTCTGTGGCTCCATTACATCCTCTTCCTTTTGTAGTGTTTTAGAAATGATGCAGCTGTGTTTGTGGATCATACCTAATCCTGTGCTAGCTAATCCTGCTTTCCTGATAGTAATCCCAGAACGGAGCACATTTCTTTATAAAACACTAAACCACTTTTTTCTTTATGGAAAATATTAGATGACTAATGATTTAGTTTTTAGGGCCAGCACTCTTAACTCTGAATGATAGCCCTGCAGCTCAAAGACTGAGAATTTCTGATACTCTTTCCCCTCTCATAGTTTTACTTTTTTTTTTTTTTTATATTCTTAATTGTCTCTTCCTCTCATTGACTTGGGTATAAATCAAGAGCATCTCTTCTGAAATTGGGGTAGGTCTTAGGTTGGAAAGGTTTTAATCAGGGTAGGATATGTTGTCTCTAATGGGAGCCCTGATAGGAATAGGGGAGGAGCAGCTGGGACCTTGGGGAACCTGGTGGCCTCCTCGCCTGCCAGCTGAGCAATTCATCTGCCAGCTCAAGATCTGCCTGTTGGAAATGTCTGGGAAAGAGGGTAAAGAAGAGGGGTGAGCAGGCTGGAGACGTCTGCAGTCTGTGTGAGACTTTTCCTTTCTCTGTTAACACCTCAAATATTTGAGTTCTGGGAAAGGCTCAGGTGAGTGCCAGTGCTGGTGCAGGGGAGGATGTGAAGATGTGGCCAGGATTATGGAAATAAAACCACCTCTTCTGGTAGCACCTACTGGTTTGAGAGAATTTGATTCCCTATCCCATTAGCCGGCTGCCTTCACTTGACTTTGCAGGACAGTTTCATTAAAGGTGGCTGGCTTGTTTCTTTTTCCTTTTCAGATTTGGCTCTTTCCCTGGAGTTGCCCTGCTGGGGAACTAAGCTCAGAGGTTTTTGTGTTGTAGCCTTCCTTGCACGCAGGGGAGGGGATGGATGGGAAGGTTTTCATTCTGTGGTTGCCTTGCTGCTCTTGGAGGCATTTGTGACAGAACACGTGCATGAAATTCAGAAGAATTCCGAGGCTGTACATATGCAAATTCCCTCAATCACTTATCTGTGATTTTATTGTTTTAGTGTTGTGATCTCACAGCTTAAATTCCCCTTTCTCCTGTCAGCATCATTTGTTTCTTCCATGTCAAATGCTGCTTATGTGTGGCAGAAGGCCACTAATGCAAGTTAGATGTACTGAACCTGTGAGGAGATAGTATTTCAGGCAAAGCAGCTTACAATTTATTGGCTTTGTTCTTTTTAGAACCCTTATTTTTCTCTAGAGCTGTCAAAGAGAAGGTGAAAGATTCTCTGCAGCTTCCATGAGTGTGGTCATGCTGAGAGCAGATGGTCTCTTCTTGGAAATGGTCCCAAACGATGGATTACTCATCTGATGCAGAATGATGCACCAGAAAATTGCAGATTCATTGGGACCACTCTTTGACTCCCTTAAAGCATTGATTCTTTTAACTTTTTGGCTTGTCTGCCTGTTTTGCTACTTAAAAACCCCCAAACCTTCAAGAAAATACACACAGCCAGAGCCATAAAGATATTTATGTAAAAGGGAAACTGGGACAATGAACCTGAATGGAGGAGAGGGAAGACTGCTGAAGTACAGGTACAGTTTCTTGTATTGTGTGGTTTAAAACAATTTAAAAAAATCAATTTTCCTTAGAATTGTCAGTGAAGCAGCACACAAGCATGGTAGCCTTCTCCTGCACTTGTCTGTAGTGTCACTGATACTTCAGTTACTTAAACTTTCCATCAGGATCATTTCTTCCATATGCATTATTTCATCTTTGCATGTGAGCCTCACTTTTAAGCCATGTTAACAGAAAAACACTGCTTTGACTTCTGATACAGGATTAAGGAATAAGTAAAAAAGTTGTAAGAAGCTGATGATTATTCGTTGTAAATGTATTCAGTGATCCAATAGTTTTGGAAGTAGGTGCCTCTGGGCATTGCAGAAACTAATCCAGCAGCATTTCTGGTTAAGACCCTGACCTATGCTGAAGGATATATATATATATATATATATATGGTTTTTTCCTTCCTGTCTATTGCTCTGATTTCCCACATTGTTTCTCAGTATTTCCCTCCCTGCAGACAGCCCTGTGCATAGGGCTCCCTATACAGCTGCCACTGAAACACCCCTAAGCCATCTCAAAGGGAAGAACTCCCTTTCTCAGCTGCTCTGCTGGAACTAAGTGCTATAAATGGGTGAGTCTGGCCAGATGGAATGAGTCTTCCAGAATAGATTGAGTTTGCCCTGGTCTCGAGAGGGCAGGAATCTGGAGAAAGTTTTTATTTGTGGCATTTAAGAAGTCACCTGGATGGTAGAAGAAGCAGCTGTGGAACTTCTTGTTCTGTAATATCCAACCCTCACCATCCTGCAGTGTGAGGGCACTGCTCATAGCACTGTGGGGCTGTCACACAGGGGTGATGTTCTCCTTAATGTCCTTAGCAGGGGATGGGAATTGCATCCTGTGCCCTGTGTAATCCCCCTCCCTGCAAGAGGGGTCTCAGCTCTTGCAGCCCCTGTCCTGCAGGAGCAGAACAAGAGTTAGCAAGGTTTTGGTCCCACCTTCTTCATACCTGTCTGCTGAAAGTGTTGTCATTTTACAGATCAAAGGTATGGAAAGAGTAATGGCCATCTGGAATTGTTTCCCTGTTTGTTTAATGTATCTCCACTACTTTGGAGACTGATTTATGAGAGATTTTTCCCAGGAGCAAGGTACTGGGATAGTTCCGGTTAGTGTTGGGGTGATGCAGGATTTGCTGTGCTTGCACAAACACAGTGAGGAAATGGGCCTCATTTTCCATTAATTTACCCCAATTTGACTTCATAAACTAAGTGAGAATTGACTCTTTGTCAGAAACAGATTTAACTGCACTGTATTTCATCTGATGAGACTTGAGCTCTTCAGTGCAATGTGTCAATACCACTGTTCTTAAATGTAAGACCCAAGAGCAGAACTGGCTGAAATAGGTTAATTATCATGACTTGTAAACTTAACAAACACTTTTAAAAATAAGGTATAATGTTATTTGAATGGTAGAGGAGAGGCTGAGGCGTGTGTGTTCATATGCTGTATGCATGTGTTTTAAAATTTTATATATAAAGGAAAGAATTTTTCTACTATCCTACGGTTCTTGCTGTTACTATCTTGTTTGCTTGGGACATGGAAAGGAATTACTGTCATGTAGCTGAACTCCAAAGTCTTTCTTTAGTTCTGTTTTTATAAATGGGTTTGAAATTTTAAAGTTGGTTTCTTGGAAAAGCTCAGTTTCCAGCTCACAGTGGTGACAGGACAAGAGCTGTGATGCCCAAGCATCCTGCACACCACGAGGTTTGTATTGCAGTGCCTCCACTCCTTTAACCTAAAATAATTTTAACTCTTGTTAATTCACATGAAGGAGGGGGCTGGGGAATGAATTTGGAATGTATCTTAATAGTAACTCTTTCCAATAATCAGGTTAAATGTCATAAAAAGGAGTAGGCATATATTTGAGCAAACATTATAATAATTTAGATTTTTTTAATTAGATCCTTATGAGATTTTTTTCCTTTATTTGAGCTTTTGCTATATGTATCCTTAATTACACATCCAGAATCATCCTATTATAGTCAATCACCATGGTAAGGGTGAAAATATTTTTCAGGAGTAGGGTTTGAACAAATTTCATTATTAATGTTTGGCTCTATAATGTACGAGATTATGCATATTTCATGAGGTTATATTAATCTCTGTTCATACCTATGTGCTAGGTGCAGAATAAAAACCCTGTAGGACTATTGGAGGAGAGTAAAGCTGTGATAAGCTTACTCACTGGTGTGAGTTACTAAAACTGTGCCTTGCGGTCTGTTGGAACTGTCCTGCCCATTTTGCAAACCCAATCAAATATTCTTACCTCTTTTCTTTCATATTTAGCAACTTGAAGGTAAGCCAGATCCAGTATATAGCCATTTTTCTTCACTTAATTTCCATTTTCTTAGCTGGATGAGGAAGCTGCTCTAACTTGAGGACTTGGGCACATGTAATAACTATGGAGGAAATGGTAACAGTGTGGGTGACTTGGAGGAAAATCAAAATGATTTTATTTGGAGGCACCACATTATTGTATAGCTCTAAAATAAAAAATGATCATGTTCTCTAAATTGGATTAATCCAGCATGTGGGGAGAAACCCCCCCCAACGTGGTGGTTCAACTGAATCAACAGCTTGGGTTGAATTTTTTTTACTTGTAATAATCGATAATTTTACTTTAGGAAATGCTAATAGTTAAGATCTGTGGTGGTCTTATCTACAGACTGTGTATAAACTAGAATCCATTCTTGGCAACTTAGAAATTTAGCCTATAAATTATTCATCCCACATTATTCATCCAGCTTCTCTGAACAAAATCAAGTCCTCCCAATACTTTATTCCTTTTGTTCACACCAGTTTACTAATCACTGTATTCTAATGAAATTAGAAGGGTTGGTTTTCTATGTTTTTATCTCCATGCAAATAAAATGAGTAATATTTCATACTGCTTCTTATGGACTTTTAATTGGTTGATGTAGTGGGCTGCTGCTACCAGGTACTGTACAGCTTGGTGCTGGGAGCTTCTGGGCTTTGTTACTTAAAAAAAAAGAAAATTAAACACTAAGATCAGAAGGGTGGGAAGAGCTGAATTTATAAAATATGGAAACCAAGCTGCTTCTGAATCAATTTAAACATGGGCCCACATACCTTACTTAAATTGTAAACCTTGCTTTTATAATTTTTTTCTCTGTTTAAAAGAGGAAAAGAGAAAATCTCTGTATGCTCCGACCCAGTTTTCTGAGTGATAATTTAGTGGTGGTTTATCTCCCCAAAGGAGCAATTGAAAGGTAACTGGTAAAGCACAGTGCTTTTTGTTCAAAACTCTCTTGTGCCTGGACTTTTTAAGTCCTAAACTGAGCTCAGTGCCCTGCTGCTGACATTGCCTTCTTCTTGGGGTTTTTTGCCTTCTCATTGTTAAACCCAGGAGGTTTGTTTCCTTTCACACTGGAGTGACAGAGATTGTGGAAGCTGAACTCCTGCACAGAGACGAGATGGCAGAACGTGATAGGATGTATATAAATGTATAATTTCACCTCGGGGAGCAAATGTCACCTAGATCTCAAGTTGGTTACAAAAACTAATATATATTAATGTAAGCCTGCTGCCTGTTGAGGGGAAATGTTATTATAGGTCGGGCTGGGACATGTTTGAGTCTGGGATCTTTATTATATTCACAGCAAGCAGTAAAGCTGAGTGTTTTCCAGGGCAGATTTGGGAGGATGTGAGAAGGTGACTGTCCCCTCAGTGACTGAGGGGAGAGAGGGACTCTGCTCCTTTGCAAACACAACTGAGACCACCCCATCTTCTCCAGGACACCCCCAAACCAAGGACCATCAGCACTGCCTTTCTTAGCACCTTACTGGAGCAGATCTCTATCTTTGGGAGTCCAAGGACAACATCAGTGTGCAGACCAGTGGGAGTGTTTTGTATTCAAGGAGGCACAGGGTGAAGCTCCTGGCTCTTTTCTGTGGATTGCAGAGAAATTTGCAGTGTGGGGCTGAGGGGCTTCTCTTTTTCGTGGTAACAAAGTCAAAAGATTTGGCATTGCTAAGGCTCAGATGTGTTCTTTTCTAGTGCTGTGCAGAGTAGATTCAGTGACATAAGCAACGTTGGCTGCAGTCTTTGTCTCCAATATTTATGATAACATGCACTGCAGTTAAAACACACAAAGTATCTTTTTTTAACCTGAAAATGATTATTAAAAATTTTTCAGCATCCTAAGTTTGTGTTCGTGGGGGTTTTTTTCGTTTGTTTTATGGTTTTGTTTGGCTTTTTTTTTTTTTTTTTTTTTTTAATTAGGAATTACCTTTTGCTTTGCTGCAGCATCACTGGCAGGTACTTTCTTTTTGTGTGTGTTGGACATCCTTCCTTTCTCAGACCAGCAATTCTCATTCAGCTGTAATGTCACCTTTAAAAATGGTGACAGATGACTAAATAAAGTGATGACACTGGTGACCAAGGAAGGAGACCAAGAAAGGTGACCAAGAACAATTTTGAGTTCTTATTAATTCTAGTTGTGATTGTGAGGGTTATTATATTCAACAGCAAGTCAACACCGACAGTCAGATTTCTAAATAAGTGGGAAGGAAGTCAGAGATACAATATTTGCTGATTATTTATGGCTTAGTTTAAAATAAAACCTAAAACTTCCTTTCAGCTATGCTATTTCTCTCTCTCCTGATGGGTATAAATTAAAGTTGCTGACTCCCTGCCTGAGCCCAAGGGAGTGTTCTGCTTTGTAAGGTGCTGAAATGGGCAGACCTGGTATTTTTGGGGGGCTGTTACTCCTAATGGTTGTGGGCTTCACATCGCTTCCTACCATGGCAAAGGATGTTTCCATTTGTGTAAAACAACTGCACCTTTATGTGACTCAGTTGCCTCCTTGTCCAAACTGGGAGAGGAATAATAATAATAATAAAAGTGTCAGTTTTAATCAGGATCACCAGATATTACGGGAATTGAATTCTACTTTGCCCCTAATATATTAGGTATATTCTGCTTTATCTTCTCTTGCAGAATTGATTTGCCACCATTCAGTTGGCTCGGCTGTTGTCATGCAAATTGTGGCATTTCTCCCCCATTGACTGCACAAACCCAGATTAGATTTGAAAATCAAGCCTCACTGACCAGCTGCTGTGTTATTTTTCATTTGATTTCCTTTCCCTTCCCTTCCCAGTCCCCTTTCCCTTGTTTTCACCTTCTCGGCTGGCGAGGAGCTGATAATGTGGTCTCCAGGGAGAGGGCTGGGAATCGCCTGGTGCAGCTGGGGCTGAAGCCTGGGAGCAAACTCCCCAGGAACTGCTCTTTTTGAGTGATTCTTGCTCAGGGCTCCTCTAAACTTAGAGGAAAAAGGGGGAGGAGAAAGCAGGAATTGATCTTTGTCTTGCAGTGAGCTGTAGTGGGGGCAGAGAGAGGTGGGTTTCATTTTGCCTCTGTCCATGGGGATGGAGTGAAGAAGAGTTCTTCCCTGGATAGCCTGGCATGTCTAACAGATGACTTCAACCACCTCAATTTCGACCAGATTTTATGACCCCATCCCTGGAAGTGTTCAAGGCCAGGTTGGATAAGGCTTTGAGCAACCTGGTCCTAATGGGGAGATCTCCCTGCCCATGGTGGAAGGGTTGGAACCTTGAGGGTCCCTTCCAAACCAAACCATTCCATGATTCCAAATTCAGAGATGAATGAAAAATAGGTATCAGAACAAGGGCAGTTTTTATTTTGAGTGCTTTGTCAGAGTGCTGATGGCAGTGTTTGATATCAGTGTTCTCTCCCAGTGGTTACTGGTGTTCAGGGTAGATGGCAGATATTTGGCCTGGGAGCAACAATTACCACAGACTGAATTTGTCCTGATCTAAGCTTTCATCATCTCTAAAAACCAGAGGTTATTGGTATAGTGGTAGATTTTGTTTCTAGTGCTTGAGGCCAGGGAAGGGAGGGAGAACAGGTGGGTTTCTTTAGTTATATGCATGTTATTGAGTCTGTTGTAACAAGAAAAATGTTAGAATAGGGTACAATGTAATTCATTTTTATTGAGGGCAGAGCAGCCCATGCTTTTTGTAAGAAAAATAATACTTTATGTGATGTGTTACTACTGTATATCCACTTTCAGGTAAGTGATATGTCCCTTGGCTCAGCCTTGGATTCCCTTCCAGCAAGTAGCCCTGCAGCACCACACATAAATTAAATAAGCGAACAACTCTTTGTGAGCATAGGCTTCACAAACCCTTGGGACAGGGTGGGAAGGAGTCCTTTTTTTGACCTGGAGAGGCTGATACCCTGCTTACAGCACCTGCAACTGCTTGATTTAAAAAATACTGGGCTCTTGTAGTCTTATACTCATGTTTGTTTACCCTTCCTTCTCACCCAGGCAAGGGTCACCCTGTAGATGTGGAAGGCAAAGTGAGTGGCACCATCCTCTTGCCTGGATCCCTGCTCCTGAATTAACAGTCCAGAAGTTGCCTTTCACTTAAAAGATGCTCATTCAGGTTTCTAGGCAACAGAGCCCATTTTCACTTCCCCCTACTGAGAGATAAGAGCTGACTCCTCATGCAGGGAGGCGAGACCATGATGGATTTCAGCAGCCTTTAATTTGAGCTGAAAATAAAATGTACTCCTTGAATGTCAGGGCAAGTCAGCTTGAGGGAGGGGGGGGAAGAAAAAAAAACAAAACAACACACCCCCAAAAGCCTGAAACCAAAAAACAGCTAACCCAACAGCAGTGGGAGTGCTAAGAAGAAAATGACCACTGCTAATTAAGGAGTGGTGGGAGGTATCTGCTGGCCTGGTGCCTGTGAGCAGAAGCCATGTGCTCTTCAGCCCTGCTGAGAAAGGCTGTTGTGTCTTACTCCAGGTGTCCAAAGGAGGTTGATGCTTGGATCAAACAAAGGCAACTTCCCTCCCCTTCCCTCAAATCCAGTGGCCAAATTGCTGTTGCTCCCTCATTTCTCATCCCCCCCCCCCATGCATTATGGATCAAACAAGAACTTAATCATGGCAGAATGGAAGAGGAGTTTGTGAAGAGCTGGACATCTTGCAGAAGCATTCGAGCAGTGGCTTGATAGATGGTGAAATAGCTTCTAGGAGTCATGTTTGGAAGAAGAGATTTGGCAGCAGCCCTTCCTTAGAGAGCTGTGCAGGCCAAGTGGTTGGTGTAATGGATGTTGGAGGGGTGAGGAACTTTACTCTTGGGGATGTTAAGGCAATTCAATGCTTAATTGAAGTTTTGCCTGTTCTGGATTCTCTTCTGTGTACTGATGCTTTGCCCCTGGTCAGGAAATTTCATTCTAGTATGGTGGTCTTTGTATTTGTCCCAAATTGCACAAATCCTGTTGTATTTCTGTTGGCAAAGCAGAGGGAAACTGGACTGATTCTCCAGCCTGTCTTCTACCCAGCAACTCTGTCTAGGTGAATGAATTTATAATCTCAGACTCATAGCTGTGACTGTTCACTTGATGTCCTGCATATTTTATAAATCCTTCCTTAACAAGGAATTATTTTATCCATGCCAACTGCTGCGTGATACAGCTGCACTGGTGACAAATATTGGCTTGCTGCTAGCAGACAGATTTTAGTAATTTATTTTTTTGTTGTTGTTAAAGTGCAGTGACCTGCAGGGCTGCTGCAGAGGGGAAGCAGCTGAGCTGCTGCTGCTGCTGCAGGTGGCTTTGCCTCCTTTAACTCTTCCCCAGCAGCTTTCCCCTGCAGATACAAGACTTCTGATTCCATGGCTTCTCCTGTAATCTGGAAGACAAAGAGGGGGACGGATGCTGTTGGGGGCAGGGGTTTTGTTGTTCAGTCTGGGTTTGTGTTTGTCCTGGTATATTGACATATTGGTATTCATTTAATGTCTTAGAGAGTCTAAATTGAGGGCAGAGGGTTAAATGTTATCACAAATTGGAGCTGTGTTCCTGTATTCATCACCCTTCTGAGGTCCTCCTCCACCCTCCCTCCTCAGCTCCTGATGTTGTGTGCATCCTTTCCCTGGTACTCCTGGATGCATCATCTTTTATTTCTCTGAGCTGGATGTTTCCCCCTCTAATTAAAAAAAAAAACCCTGTATTTTGGATGTTGCCCAAAATATACAGTTTAATTCTATTTTGGCACTGCAAGAAGCAAGACAAAGAACTCTGAATAGTGTTTATGTTCACTTAGTGCATTTGTAAGTCTTGCATTCTGTTGTACCCACAGTCAAAGGAATCACAGCAAATATTCTAGTGTAATTGAATGTGTATTGACAAGTGGTTTAGTCATTGTAGCTTTGGAATTAAGTCAGCTACCTTTTTTTGGTATATCCTCAGATATTTATGGGTTTTGATGGTGTGTTGCCAGTGTGGCAAAACATTCACAGGAAGCATAATTATCCTTGTCAGAGAAGTTGTTTTACTGTGATGTCTTTTCTTAGCTTAGATGTGACTCCATCATAGTTTTTGAAGCTAAATAAAACCTCTCTCCTTCCCCTTTATCAATCAGTATTTCATTATGTCTTACTTTAAAAAATCCTTTCTTGTTTTAGCCCTAGCTCCCAACTTTTGGTACAACTGGAAGTGTACTTCCTATGCAACTCTTTTTCAAAGGATGCATTGAATAACTGAGTGAAAAGCAGTGAATCTGACACAGTCATTTTTTTTCCAGTACTGGTTTACACTGTTGTCAGTGGTTTCAGTATTAGATACTGAATGATCTTGAAATTGTGTCTGGCAGCTGGAGTGACTTTCAGATCTGTATTTCAGAGTGGGGGGGTTAATTATTTATACCTAGATCTCTGCTATGTACTCTAAATTATAATGACAGTGGAACTCTTGCTCTCCAGTGTTATTCAATTCATCTTACAGTAATAACACATCAAGTGTGACTTACTGAGACACAAAACTTAATAAATAGCCCTAATGTCTTGCATCTGGAGTTGTGCACTGATTCCAGCTCAAGATGCTCTGCTGAATGCCAAGTTTGCAGAAAAAGGGACTGCTTGGTTCTGTGACAGATAAGTGGAGAGGAGGATAAAACAATCACTGATTTGCTGGGACACAAACTGTTCATTTCTCAGACTCCCAGGGTTCTTGTTGGTTCTGTTTGATTGCAGTGGAAATCTGATGATGCAAGGCTGGAAAGGGCCTGGTCTCCTGGCAGCACCTCTTGGCTTCCCTGATTCTCCACACTAAAAAGTTTTGGCAGCTTCCAGAGTTGGTTTCTTAGATGCAAACTAGAGCAAAGGGAGTTCTTTGGGCAGCATCACAGGGGGATTGCACTGAAGCCACAGCTCCTTTGACTTTTACAGGAAAACTTAAGGTTTGCATGCTTGCAAGTTGAACAAGCTGAACTAGTGGTGCTACAAAATGTTGGTAAAATAGAAGAAGAATTTTCTACCAGTCTAACATTGCATCTTGGTGAAAAGTGGCTTTGCATTTGGTTCCCCTCTTCTGCCAAAGATGCAGCTGTCCTGATCCTTGTGTTTTGCTGTGTGACTGCAGTGTAGCTCAACTGTCCCACCATCCCATTTCTTTGGGCTGTCCATGGATGGCTGTTTTCCTTTGTATCCATGTGGATTGAATACCAATTGAATGAAATGAAAAATTTCCATCGGGGTGTATGAAAACCCTGACTGCCATTGTGCTGCTTCCATGGGCCAACAGAGTCCACAGTGCTGAATGGGATGGGCAGTTCTGTTTTCTCAGGTGTGTAAACTGTATTTGAAATAACTATTAACTGATTTTAAAATGCTATTTTGGTTCACATTTTTCTTCCATTGATACCTTCTGTGTCAGCACCTTTTCCCCTTGCCTGGTCACAGCTATTAAATGATTCAAATTGGAGATGATACATCAGTGTTCTAGAATTGCTTCCTTACTCCTCCCCTCTTCAAGTAAATAGAGTGGAATAATACCAAGACAAGATTTTTTGTGTTTTATCCCCTTCCTTAAGTTTTCTTTTTTTTTCTTTCTCTCCAAGAATGGTAAATATACACTGGTGCTTTGCTGTTTCAAATCTCAGAGCCACTTTTCAAAGCTTTGCCTGAAGGTAAGCACCAAGGACAATTTTCATACACTTGCAACTCCAAGTGACAAGATTGGCAGCAAGGCCTGTACAAATTGTCCATTTTTATATACAGTTACAAATAGCTGCCATTGAGGTGAAAAATTTTATACTGTGTTTTTTTTCCTGTGGGATTGAGGTTATGTTTATGAGAGTGCAGTCTCAAAGACTGACAGAAAAATGAATGGATGGAAGGTTGTACTTTTTCCTACTGTTTTATTAGAATTTGGTAAAATTTTGCTTTCAGCATCTGTTATCTTTCAGTTTTCCCTGGCTGTATTAGGTAGGGGTGATAATTTGAGGCTTTTCTTCTTTGCATGAAAAGCTGGACTGTGTTCTCTGCTTACATGATGCAAATGTCCTCTTTTTTTTTTTTTTTTTTCCTTTCTCTGAGCAGAGCAAAGCCAGTGGGTTGGTAGCACAAAGCATTCAGCTAAACCCACAAATCCTATCTGCACACAATGATAAAACAGATCCCTAAAAATGTAAATTAGCCCTCTTAGTCTCTAAGCTAATTTTAATGTGTATGGTGGAAACAAAAAGATAATAAGGAAAGATGTAGCTGTTTAACCAGATTATCTTTAAAAAGTGACAGAGATATCCTGCTGGCTAATAGCCAGCTCCTGGTCAAATGGCTGCTTTAAAAAGCCCTCTAAGGCCTTGTCTGCTCAGCTCCCTGCTTTGTAATCAAGGAAAGACAAAGAGTTGAGTCCTTTTTTTGTTATTCTCTGATAAACTGGATTGCCTGATTTAGCCACCCTGTTCTTCAGATGCCTCCAGGGGCCATTTGGCTGCTTCAGGAGGAGCTCGAAGAGGTCTTTTTGTGGCAGGAGCTCCACTTGGAGATGTGTTAACAAAAGTTTTGATTGACTGCTCTTTGCCTTGGACAATAGTTTCTCCTTGTTCCCTATTAATCAACATTTTTTCCAGACATTTTAAATTGAAAACCAGCTGAGAGTTAACCTCTGCTTTGGGCTTTATTGAGTGGAAAGATCACTTAATATTTTTTTTCTTGGTGTTTTTTTTTTTTTTTTTTTTTGTTAATAAGACTGTGACAGCTTCTAAAGCAATTCTCAAAGCAGTTCTTGGCTAGATACACCCATGTTGCTTCTGCTGGAAGTCTCTTCTTTGCTCTGGTGTCTTCAGTTTACAACTAAAGCTTCATGTTCCAGGTTGGCCTTGGGGATGGGTCCTGGCTGTGGTCCATGGATGGACTCCAGAAAGTGTTTGTGCACAGCTCCAGGGGGAACAACTTTCCTCTAACTTGGTTGCCTCCTGACAGAGACTTCCCTGGGGTGAACAACCTTGCTGGTTGATCCCTGGGTGTGTGCATTGCCTGATGCATTCCCTGTGCTCCTTCATGCTGGTATTTGTAATTAAATTGTTTGTTACTTAGAGGTGTTGTTATCAAGGTGTTGTTACTAGAGATGTTGTTATCAACTTATCATGTTGTTATCATGATTACAGCCAGCTACAGGTGTTGCCCAGTTTCTGCCATCAGTGGCCACCCTACAGCTATTTTATGGAAGGGGAGACAGAGGAAAACTTTTCCTGATCTAACTTAGGCAGAGTAGGAACCAGGACCAGATTCTCCCCATTCTGGTTGTTACTTTAGGGGTTGTCACCCTGAGTACTGAATTGCTTTGGCAGGTGTTATGGATCAGGACCATTTTACTGAGGCTGGAATGGGAAAAGTACAAGCATGGAAACAGTTGATATGGAGAGATGGTGATGGAAATCATAAATATTTGGTGGAAGTTTGGTCTGGACTGGAGGAAGCTGGGTGAAATCACTTGCATCTGGAGAGCTCCACTTTTTGCAGGTTTTGGCATTAGCTGCTGACATCTTTCCTCCAGACCTCCCAGGGTACAGCTCTTAGGATCATCCTAATGCCTTAATTGCACAAAACTGTCCAAAGTGTGTTAGGTGGGCAAAGCTCAGTGTTAACAGTTGATCTCCCTTTATTCGTTACTTTTTGACACAATCAGTGCTTTTTAGCTCATTTAATTGGTGAAAATGTATTTGTTCAGGTGGATTTTTAATCCATATGGTAGTTTCTCTGAGTATTTGGGGACTACTTTCATTTTGGTCATTCCTAGTTTTAATCTCTTCATACAGTGGTGCAGAGAGATGAAAAACCTGTTTCAACTGAAGAGGGAGTGCAAAGCCCCCCAAAACTTAATGCTCTCCATCATCTGAAGCTGACATCTGTGTCTTGCTGATTTTGACTTCAGTATCCATACACTGATTGCTGTATTTCCATCTCAAACTGACCTTACTTTAGGTTATTTTTTTAACCTGGGTATTGTAGCTGATGTTTTAATTTAGTGGGATGAAAGTGTTTGAAGAGTGTTCAGAAAAAAGTTGATCTGTAACAGTGTGAAAGTACTGTTCATGCTAATTTATATACAACTTATTTTAATTGATAATTAAATTTTTCAGAGTTTGCACTGTGCAAATTCTGCTCCATTTAAGGTATCCATTGTATCTTTCTTGCAAAGCAGGCTCTACCTGACTCTAATCATTTCTGTAGATAATGAATTAGTGCTTGTTAGTGCAATAGTGCTTTAAAAAGGTCTGAGCTAATAATGTGCATGTATATTACCCACATTTATAAACTAGGAAGTGTAATTCTTTTAGCATTTGATAGGCTCTGCTTATAGATTTGCTTAAAATTAGAAAAATTAATGTACTGGAACAATTTTGAAAGGCCTATAAATAATGAGCTGAGGACCAAAAGCTGGAAACATATCTAAGGTTATGTTAATTATGATAAATTACTTTGAGAGGTTTGTTAGAAGAAGCCTTTTAGCAACTATGACCTATAATTATTGTACATCAGTGAAAGCAGGGGGACTACAACTGATACATCTCTTCCTGGCTGGAGGTTTATCCTCACAACTCTTTTTGTAACATGTCTTAAATTCAGTACAGATAAGCTGAGTTCCTGGCTGTATTGTGGGATTTGGATTCTGAACTCTAATGGGAAAGCTTGGACAATTGCTTATGTGAAGGGAATCCTAGGTGACAGCATAAGGGTGTCCAGAGACACAATCCAGCCTGGTGATGTTACCTTCTCCCTTCATGTCTTCTCAGAGTAAACTGAAAGTAATTATTTGCTTTTGTTGAGGGCTATTTGTTTGGGCTATTTTGTTTGTTTTTTGTTTTTTAAATTAAAAAGGTTAATATGCACCTTTGATCTGTAGCTGCTTACCAAGATGCAGAACCTGTGGCCCCAGAGGAAAGCTACAGATTTGCAAACTCCAGACTGGGTCCCCAGGATGATGGGTGTCAGGGTGGTCTTGAATAGGAAGAGAAGAAGAATAATCTGAGGTTTTTTTCCAAGTAATATTTGGTTCCTGTTTGGTGGGGCTCATGTTCAGTCAGCTTGGGTGGAGGAAAGCCAACTTTTCACAGCAACTTCATCTTTGCAGAGATTTCCCTTCCCTGAGCTTTCCTCTTCTTAACTAAAGACAAGGGCCTGTGGCAGAGGTGGTCAGGAAGAAATGTAAGAAAAAAGATTCAGAGCTGTCATTGCTTATTCAAACATGTATGGAGAGCAAGAGGTAATTTGTTCCCCCCCCTCCCACTACTTTGAGACCATTATTGTTTAGTCTGTATCTTCACCAGATAGTTCTCATTTAACTCAATGGGTTCCTTTAAACCATTCGAGTTAAATTGGTGCAAAACTGTTTATTGTTAAGTCCTCTTCACATGACGGAAGAAATATTAAGGGTCTTCTAGAAACTGAAAAGAAGGGAGAATAAATTGCATGTCATTTACAATGGTGCAGGAATTGTGTCATGCAGAACTGTTAAATTTACCTGAAGAGCAGATTACAATGCAGTAAAATTCACTGCACCTAAAAATGTGATTTCTGCATATAAAATGTTCAGCTAGGGATTTTTTTTAATTTTTTTTTTTTCTTTCTCCTCTGGTGGATTCCTTCTTTCAAGCTTGTTTCATCCAAGTTGTCTTTGTGCTGTGTCCATCCTTCCCATTAACTTTAATGGGACCTAAATGGGTGCATCCCTTGGGAATTGCTGCACTTCCAGTCTGTGACTCCATGCCCTCTTTGCCAGCCTGTGGTGTGTTGGCATTTCTGGTGGTATTTGACAATCTTCTTAAATTAATGTAGGACTGTTTCCCTAGTTGCCAAGGTGCCTCCTTGCCTTGGGTCCTCTGCCAGCCCCCCAGAAGCAGTGGGTTTCTGTGACACCAGGAGCCTCTAAGCAACACCTCTGAATCCAGACAGAGGGAAAAATCCCCCCAACCCTGTTTTGGTTGGCATTTCACAATACCCTGTGGCTAGAACATTGCTGGGGGATGGAGGCTGTGATGGATGATGCTCTGCATTTCCCTAGCAGCATTATCCACTGCCACTCTGGGATGCACTGAGCTTAACTGAGTTAGCTGGACAAGAGGAGGGGGAAGCACATCACTGCTGAAATGAGAATTTCCTGAACTCTGTTATGAGTCATTTATTATCATCACCTCTGCATGCCTGTGTGGGGATATGTTTTCTCCTGTTGAATGGTGTAGTTATAGGAGTGTTGCTATGGTGACCTGAAGTGACAGCTGTTATTTTGTGCTTCTCAGAGGACTCCGTGATAACGATGATCCTTTTCCCAAAGGGAAGGAGTTGGTATTAAAAATAAATTTGAAAAGAAGTGAATAGGTAATGTGTAAAAATTCATTCTCATTAGCAGTAATTAAGCAAGCCCTATAGGATTGTACTGGGGCAAGAAGCCAATTTTCTATGAAAATATCTTGTATTCCATGAATCTAAATGAGCACTGTATCTTTTGCAAGGAGTAGGGACAAACCTTTATATTTCACTGTGGTAGTTTTCTGCTTTCATTTGACTGCCCAGTAAAGGGAATATTTCTCCTTGGGCTGGCTCCTGAGGCATTCAAAAACCCCATTGCCCTCCTTCCAGATGAGGTTGGTTGAAAGAAATAATTTTCTTAAAAAAAACCCAAGGGGAAAACCCCAACATCTCATTTTTGAGCCATAAATGTCCATAGACACACTTGCAAACTTTGCTTTCCTGCTGAGCAGCACCCAAACTGAAATGTAAGCGGTGAAATCTGCAAACATCAGAAGATGGATGACAGAAAGGTCAAACCCAGTAGTTTTTTTATCAAGTCTGTGAACACCTTTCAGGTCAAAATTCTTTCTTTCAGCATCTGCCTCCCTCCTGTGTGTGAGAGCTGTGTGGGAACTGTGTGCTGAGCTCCCTCCTGCTCAGGAAGGGATCAGCTCCTCACAGGAGGTTGGAGCCCCAGTAATGATCCTAATGGCAGTGTTCACTACATCTTCATGAAGTGGGAAGTACCTTGTGCTATTGAAAAGCAACAAAACCTCCTTCAGACTCCCTCAGAGTCTGGGAAAATGAGCAAACTGATCACCCTACAAAGGCTTAGGCCAAAATCCAATGGGAGAAATTACTGGTGTTTCATGAGGTGCAACTGCTTGCCCTTGGTGATGCTCTTGATAATGTATTTCCATCCTGACTTGTGTTTATTAGTGCTTTCTTTTTTGGGGCTCAAACAGAACATTTGTTTGAGGTTGTAATTTTTGATGGCTGTTATTAGAGAAATTCTGGGATAACAACCATTCATGAATCATATCTGACACACAACCTGTAATGCAGAGCTCTAACTTCATTTTGGTAAGATAGATGAAAAGCTAAAGTTATTGATTTTTTTTTATTTTTTTTTTCACTGTCCTTTCTGTGATTAATCTTACTGGCATCACTCACAAAGTTTTAGTTTTAAATGCCTTTTATTAAGGTAGGGAATAGTGTGTCTCAATGAAAATATAAATCACAGCTGTGAAGTTTGTAAATTAATGTAGCTTCATCACTCTTATAGCACAATCTTAAATATTGGTGATGGATGACTTGAGAGCACCCCAGAGTCTTTTTGTTAAGTATAAACCAGAGCTCAGAGAGAAAATGAGGGTTCCTTCTGAGGAGCAATCCCCTTTGATCCCAGGTAGGGTTCAAGCAGCAATCTATTTCTGTGAGGTTCTCATCAACTTTAATTTCTGAACAAGAAGCTGACAAATTCTCTGCTTTACTACTTACCAGCAGTCCTATCAAACACAGTGCTCATCAATTTTTTTTAGCTCTGTGAGTAACATCAAACTGAAATAAATTAATTTAAAAAATGATTTAATTGGCATTTTAGAAGCAAGAAGCAATAAAGCACTGATGTAATACCTAAGCAGAACAGTATTTTAAGCTTTGGGTTCCATGTATTTTATCTTTTTGGACTTTGGGGAATGGTCCCTTTATGGCATTGGCAGTTCCACTGTAATCTTAATGAGATGTGGTCCCTGTTGATTTTCAGTTAACTGAGGCACCTGTTTCTCTTGCTGGGAGATGATTTACACAGGCAGCCAAAAACCTCTTCAAACATGTGGAATTTGCCTCTTATGCAGTGGCTGCCTGGGAGTAGCTATCCTGAAATCTGTAGGTGGCAATTTTATAAGTGAGCATTTTATGCTCTATTACAATTCAGCTTTATTGAGAAATTTAATCGAGGGACTTGAGGGTTTTTTTTGCCTTTATTTTTTTGTTTGGTTTTGTTTTGTTTTGTTTTACACCTAAGAGTTCTCATCTATTGGGCAGAGCTAAAATATCAAGTAAAAATAAAATTTTCCCTTGTCAGAGTCACTGGAAACAGAAGAGAGTTTCCTTCACTGAGTGTAGACAATTAATTCATATGTGAATTTTAAAAAGCCTTTGTGACTATTTTGTTGTTAAATAATGACTGATAAGGCACTTTGGGAATGAATATGTAGCAAATCTTCTCCAAGATGAAATAAATAGAGTTTTAAAAGGTTGAATTGTGGTTAATAACTTTTAATTTCAGAACTAAATAGTTCCTCGGTGCCAAAGAGTTTTTTGGTATAGTTCATAATGTGCACAAGTGGAAAAACTTAACATGAGAACCTAAAGCCATTCAAAGCTCATAAAGCACAAGGTTTCTTCCATCGAGTTTATCATTGACTGTGTTGTATATACATTCAGGAATTCATGGGAATATTCAAAATTTCATCTTATATTGCATGAGACATAAAATAGGTATGCTTGAAGTTCCTCCAGGAGCTTCATAGTTCTAATATTTTAACTTCTCTGTACCTGATTTCTGCATGTTAATGTTGAGTAAAGTGTGGGTTTTGTTAGTATCTGTGACTTCAGGTTTGCAACAGTCATTATCTTTAATTGTCATGAAGTAAACATGCTCAGTAAAGCCTGTGTTGTAAATGCTATCATTGTTTATAAATCTTTACTCATTTACAATTATTAAATTATATCGCCAGGGGAAGGAAAGTTTTTTTATTCCTCCTAACATCTGACTGCAGTAATTGTGTAATTGTGTGTGGAGCAAAGCACTTCTATCCCTTGCCTGGGGAATACCTTGAATTGTCTGAGATTTAAAGGGACTGTTCAGCATTTTAGGATGCTGGGAATATTTCCTAGTGTGTTACATGAGTGAAAATATTTTCTTGGAATACACAAAATAACTGTTACTGCCAATTTACTTGCACCAAATGTAGTGTGTTATTTTTTGAACAGTAGCTACACCTCCTTCTACATCAGGCTTAACTGAAGACTGTAAAAATGTTTTGGCTTTTACTGCTTGGCCATGGATAGTATGGAAATATATTTTTAAACGTGCTAGCATTCCATGGTTAAATAAATCCGTATCTTCAGACAGTGAAAAACCATTAAACTTTTTGAGAAATGGAATGTATGGTAGACATACCTATAGTATTGCTTACTCTTGGCAGAATTAAACCCTAGTGCTGTCCAGCTGCACTCTGCTGATTTTAATAAAACAATTTCTTAAGAGAAAAAGGCCAAGATGGGTGCAGTGTCCCTGGTCAGGCCTGATGGCAGTGGCTGTCATCTCTGTTTCATCGCTCATCTGTTAATTATCACCAAGGCCAGTCTTACAGATCCAAAGGGAACCTACTCTGTGAAGTCTTGGAGGAAAAACAGAAGAGTTGAGGAAATGTGTTGGGGAGGAAGGAATAGGTGCACCCCAACTTTTTAGGAAGACCCCTACTCATTTCTTTCAGTGGCAAAATGCTGTTGAGTGTGGCAGGGATCACTGCTTCCTTTGGGCTGGGTGGGTGGGAAATAAAATTAGTGGAGACAGCAGGAGGAAGGGGCTCAAATGCAAAGCCAGACCATGCTGTATTCCTGCAGTTATCTTGGAAGAGAGAGGGAAGGGTGGGAGCTACTGCACTCGTTTAAAATGAACGCGGGATTTTTCTTGTCAAGTAATGCTGAGATAATGTGGAGAGAGCAAACAAGGCTCTGTTATTTTTCTTTTAATGTAATAGGTACAAAATGTCCACAGAAACACCCATGTTTCTATGGTTACAGAATTTTCTCCTCTTGTGGACTGTAAGGATGGTGACAAATGGATATGATGATCCTGTCCAGCATCTGAAAAGCCATAAGGGAAGCAGGAACATGTCACAGGTTTACAAAATCTTTCCTGCCTTACACCAGGGAATGCCTTTACACCCCTCCTTGATGTTCCTGGACTACATTAAAGTAGAAGCTTCCTAGGAAGAAAATGAATAACTAGATAAACTAGAACATAAAAACCCTAAGAAACACATTCTTTCTTAAAAGGTCATATTTTTAATATCTAGATAAAAATGTTGAGGTTATTTTGCTTGCCATTAGCTTAGCTGAAGTGAAGAAAAATCACTAGAAGAAATGATGAAAACACAGTCAAGTCCTGGGAAAAAATAATTTCATCTCCTTCATATATTTTGTAGTGGTTTCTTAGCCCTCCAAAATGAATGTATTGGTTACAGTTTACTTAATGATTTTTTTTTTTTAGTCTGATAGGGACAGAAGGAATTAGCAGTTGAGACATTTATTTATTTATTTATTTATTTCTGTTCAGTGGCTGCAATGTTTCAGGGCTTGGGAATTCAGTGTTGCCTGTTCCAATCAGGTGGAGACCATCAGTTAGCTCTGCATAATATAGCAGTTAATTTGTCAGCCTGAAATTCAAATGTTATTTCCTAAGCTTCCAATTAATAAAGTCTTGCTGACAATGGAGTTCACTGCCTGAATGAATTGTTTCTCCATCTGGCTTGAAATAACAGGATTAGATCTGGGACACTTCTGTGTCACAGGATGAGCTGTGTGAGGGTCCCCAGCCCTGTGATGCTGTTGTGGCTGCTTGAAGCTGTCTCTCTCCCTGGTCAAGTGGGTTTCAGGTGAAGATGGAGAAGACTTCAGCAGCACAAATCCAAAGATAACTTCCTTTGAAAATGCCAGGAATATGCACAAAGAGGAATGATATGTAATCAGCCATGTAGTCTAGAAAATGGGGTTTTTGCTTTATGGGCTATTTACCACTTCCATAAAACCAGGAGGTGGAAGAGAAGGAAAAATTAAGCTATGAAAAGAAACCCAGTTGCAGAGTTTGTGGCCTCTGGGGTGTATCTTTACAGTTTACCCCACTGGATTTTAATTTTTCAGCAACAATAGAGACATAAACCAAATCTAAATACTTCCTACATTATACCAGCTGGTTTATTTCCATAGAAATAGCTGGAAAAGTGTATTTTTTAATTTTTACCCCCTGTAAAAGAAAGATATGCAGGAGATAGAGTCAGTCTTTCTCACGTGGCTACGGGAATTGAAGATGAATTTGGAACAAAGCTGGGTCAAGGGTAGGAATTACATTTTTTTTTCTGGAGATGGGAAGCAGTGTCTCTCTTTCCCACAATGAAATATTACAGGGTTACAGTGTTGACAGAGGGAGCTGACATGATGCTGCCGAGGTTGATTGGATTATAAAGGGATTAAGTAGTAATGGGATTGGAAGATACTCCTTGAATGAAAAGACAGCTGTAGAGGATTTTGAAAGGAAGGTTTATAGGGTTGAGTCAGTTCAGCTGTGTGGTCATGGCCTTGCCTTGAAGCAGGGGGCTGAATGGGGGCAGGAAGCCCAAGAAGTAAAAATCCAGGCAAAATCAGAACCTGAGCTCTTCATTCAGGGTGTTCCACACACCACAACAGAACCATTTTGCTATAAATATTTCATTCTGGGGCTGAGCAGCACTGAAATTCCTACCACTCAACCACAGTTCTCAAACATTGTCTCCCACAAACTCTGCAAATTGTTTTTGGTTTTGATTTGCCAACATTTGAAAAATAAAAACAGTTGAACCACATCCATTAGTAATTCTTTAGTGATGTCTCCTGACGTGGCAGAAGGAAAGGTTATGGGGCTGTGATTTAGGATTTCCTGACCACAGCAGGGTAGGGGGCTGTACCTGGCAGTCGTAGCTGCTATTAGGTTGAGGAACCAAAGTAATAATGTCCTGGGGTTGTTAAGTGACAATTTAACCTTTAAAAATGGCAGTGAGACAAAAAGAGAGAATAACTATAGATATTCTATATATAGAATAACTATATAACTGCCCCCTGCTAAAGGCAAGATTTAAACAATACAGTTGGTAAATCAAATATTGTTGCAACAGTGTTTCTGTTCTCTCTTAATATTTCTCTGAATAAATCCTCATGTAATCAGTGTGTTGGTTTTGATTTTTTTTTTTTTTGTTTTGTTTAGGTTTGATGGGTTTTTTTAGGTTTTGGGACAGAGGAGTGCAGACTAATTATGATTTAACTGAAGGCTTTGAAATAATGATTATTGTTATTGTACAAATACAGACTGTCTGAATAGAAAGGTGGCAAACATTTTTTCCTTCTTTTTCTGACAGATTGATGCATGTCTCACGTAACCTTTAGGCCAGACAGCTTGGAAATCTAATGAGCCTGAATTATTCAGAAGCCAGGGAAGATCAGTTTGATAGTGAGAGTATGTATTGATCTGCCAACATTCCTTCTGCAGGGCTGAGCTTCCAAAATATTTGGAAACTTGAAAAATAGGTTTTTATTTAGACAAAAAAGGATAGGGTGAAATTTTTGCCGAAAAACGGTGAGATTTTATAAATCTTTGCTAGGTGCTATTCTTGAAAATAAACAAGCAAAACTCACCAAAAAAACCTGATGCCTTTTGGTTTGGTTGTGTGTTTTTTGGGGTTTTTTTTGGTTGGTTTTTTTTTTTTTTTGAAACAGTGGCTCACAATACATCTGACACTGTCTTACATCCTTCCGCAGCAAGATCCATTTCTTTCAGGCAATTACCGGCTTCTCTTTCAGCTCAGATACAGATTTATTGAGTTTCCCCACTGTGCAATTACACTTCTCAAGAAGAGATTACTCCATACAAGCAGCCTGGATGATGGAGTTGATTGCAGTGGAAAGCAGGAGAAAGATGCTGCAGAGTGCTGGGGTGGTTTGGTAGTGATCTGAACTACAGAGGGAGAAAGTTCAGTGTTTTACTGATGGGTTTGACTTCATGGCCAGACAGTTCTTGCACAACCTACTGACATGTGGAGCTGCAAAATGAATTTCTTTCTCGAGGATGGAAAATACTGAGAGTCACTGTTAGCTTAAAACATACTTTTGAATTTCCAGCCTGTAATGAGAAAGTCAACTGATGCTCATTTTTACAGCCCCTCCTGCAAAATCCATTTTGATTCTGTAAACTGCCAGCACTTGAGAAAACAGGCTTCAGATTTCAGCAGTGTTGGATAAAATGCTCCTGCTCGTTGGGTTTATCAAAGATTATGAAATGTTAGGGACCCAAAGAAGGGGCTCATTCATATGCAGACACTCTGCTTCTAGGATTAGCATTCCATTCCCAACACCAACTGCACAAGGATCACCTTGTGGGATTGTTGCTTTTGGAAGGTGAGGACTATTATTGCTTTTGGAAGGTGAGGACTATTACTTGAAAGCATCTAGCAGATATTTTTGTTTTGTTTTTTTTTAAACTCTATCAGCTTAAATGACTTCTCCAGATATTTATCTGTTTTTTACAATTAATACACAGCTTTGTGTTATAGAATAACTGTCTGTCTGAAAACTGCTTTGTCTTCCCATGCTTCACCCATATGATGCTTGCTTAAGTTACAAGCTTATGGAAATATTTTTCAGCCTGTCATTACTCTGCAAGGCTGAAGATTTAGTCAGGCTCTGGAAGCTCAGCTTAGCTGTCTGGGGGGGAGGAATGCCTCTGCTCTGAGTAACTGCAAATTCCAGGGCACAGCACACCTATATAAACATATATATGTGTATATGGATATATACATACATGTATATACAGCTTTTTTTTTTTTTTTTTCAATTTTAGTTTGTGCTCCTTAATTATTTGCTTAGTGTAGTTGTAAGTGCTGTCCTTGCAGAAAGAAGGAAAAAGGTGTCTCTCCCAGAAAAAGGGGGCTGCAGAGGGAGACTAATGCTGTTATGTTATCCAAGGTGAATCTGTCAGAGCCAAATGGCCTTAAATTAATGGGCATTTTCACTAGGAAAATAATCAAGTCTGGATGATTGTGGAAGATGGGTATTATGCTACAGAAGTCAGCTGTACTGTGCTTTAATTAAAAATAAGGTAATTGGCCAATTTTATCTTCTGTTGGCACCCTTCTTCTTTCTGTGTCGTTGAAGCGTTAAATAGGTACAAAAGCTCTTCTTGCCTCTACTACAGGGTGGGCAATATTGTCAATAATATTGTAAATGTGACTCTCTAGTCAATTAGAACTGACAAATATCGTCACATTTATGTTTATAATGCTTCAGGCATTTAAAAAATGAAGCATACGTATTCTGTTTCTATAGCTTGTTCAATATTAATAAAGCAAGTTGTTTTCCATTGACTCTGTTTTGAAATGCTGAAAAAGCACAGTGAAGAGAGGAGTTTTGCATGATGGAAGCAGGAATCATGGATTTGCCAAGCTTTCAGCAGGTTTTTGGGTAGGTTTAGATTTCCATGAAACACTCCAGTTCTCTGATTGGGCAAACATTGCACCCATGGGTACCAGTTCTCTCTGAATGGGTGCAAGAGAAGGGATTGTGGGCATCCTTTCAAAGGTGGTGGAAGAAGAACCTCTTCTCTTGTCCCACAATTATTTCTTGGCACTGTGCAGACATTGCCATGAGGTGCCATCATTCCTGCACCTCTATGTGGTTCCTGGGTACCTTATCACCCGTCTTGGCTTCTTCTTCCCAGCTGAAAAAATGCTTTGATTACCATCACTTCAGAATTTTGTTCATCTTGAGGTGCCAGCAATCATCAGTGGTCACATTAAAGGTATTTTCCACTTCCAGATGCATGGCCACATTTCCCAGGAGCCAGTCAGGTCCTTATTAAGCATAATGATGTTTTCTGTCCATCACCCATCTGACTTCCTTTATTTTACCTTTCAGTTGGGTGATTTTGCTGGCTGGTGTTCTTCACCTTTGTCAATCACTGCCAAATGTTGCTGAAATTGAAGAGATTTAGCCTGTAAAACCAAGTGTGAACTTTTAAAACTGTGAACTTTTCCTGACTGGCACTCTGAGTGCCTCGGAAATGGAGAAATGACTCTGGTGGCTCTTAGCAGGTTTGCAGCAATCAGAGAGCTGGCTCAGTGGATGTTTCTGCTTAAAGGAGGAAAAATTAGTTGCTGAAACCTCTCATGGAAATGACTTCTGTATTGCCCTTGTAGATAAAGCTTTCTTCTACATGTAGACAACACAGGGATGTGGCTTCTGACCTTTTTGTAGTTCTTGCATCCCCTATGTGTTACAGCTTCATCAGCTTCTGAGAAACTTCTCCATTTTTGGTAATGATAAAACGTGTTTTAAAAATATTTTTTGTTGTTTCTGGAAAAATATCCTTTCAGGAATTTGTGACTTTTTGAACATAAGTAGAAGGTGAGTGCAGAGTAACAGTCAGTTCTTTCAGAAAGAAGTGATGCAGTTGAAAAATGTACTTCATGTACATCATATTGTGGGATCCACAGCCCACTGGAGAAAAAAAAAGCTTGTGGTCTCTGTTGGTATTCTCTGTGGTTAGTAGGGAATTATCTAAACTGCTTTTGGTGCTTTAGGTTCAGCACTTGCCACCTGATTCCTCTGCTGCTGACAAGTCAGGCAGGTGGCTGGGATCTCTTTCAAATGAAGTGTCTGTCAGGCCATTTGTGTTGGCTACGTGTTCCTAATTAGACAGATAATAATTTCAACATTCCTGAAAGTTTTACTTTGGGAAGTTGACTCTTACAGGTGCCCTTTGATAACGAGTTGATTTGTTCTCTCTTTATTCCTTATTACTAAATCATGGCTGAGTTTCAGCCTCCTGCTTTGATGGCAGTGTCTGGTGATTCCCAAAGAGTTTTGTTCCCTGTTGGCATTGAAAATGTGGCAGTGCAAACAAGCTGTGTGGCTACAGTTTGAAGAATTAGCAACTGTGCACATGGTAACATCCTAATGAGTGATTTGCTCCTGTTCTGTTCATATGTGGTTGTTCATTAAGTGAGTGAGGTGAGGTCATTAGTTGGTGACTCCCTGGTGGCATGACCTCATGGGACAGCTCTGGCAGTGGATATCAGTGCTTTATGGCATCTGTTACCATTGATTTTTAAAATGGATTATTTTTTTAAGAACTCCAGGAAGGAAACAAGTATTCTGCTTCTAGGAAAGTGCAGTTTGAGAGAGGGAAAACCAGAAATAGCAAATGAACAGAGAATTCATGGGAATCAAATAACAGGAGGAGAATTAATTGTTGTTCAATTTTGAGGTATGCTTTGACTTGTGCTAGGTATGTATTGGCACACTGACATTTCAGTCTCTTCTTTTGGACATCTTAAGTCTCTTCTTTTGCATCTTCTTAAGGTTGGCTGACCTGAGGTGATTCTCACTGCCTGCAATATGCAAGATGGAAACTTGCTCTGAAGAAAGCTGGTTGCAGGGACGTAAGATGCCTTTTTCTACTGGAAGTGTGTTTGCTGTCCCTTTCGGTCCCACAGAAGTGCCAGGTGAATGGTTGAAGTGTCCCTCCCTTTGCTGTAGGTCCCTCTTCCTAGCAGCTGTTCTGCACTATTAATAGAAGTAGAAATGAATTCTCCTTTTTCCCTTGGATTCAAACACCACCACTTCTAGTGAAAGAAATTATTCCAGTCAAAAGGTCTCTCTAGCTTGAAATAGCTTAAGGCTTGCAAATCCTTTAGGGATCAGGTTCATTTACCTGAATATACTCCATACTTTGTAAGAATTACATTCATAAGACTTCTTGCACTGGAGGCAAGAGGACCACGTAGGACTCTTTCAGCTACATCAATGAACTTCTGCCTGACCTTTGATGTAATCTTTCTTTGCTATAGCTTCATTGTATATGGAACAGGGAAAAATATCAAGTGCTGCATCTCATTCAGAGGAGGACTTTGAAGTTATATTTCCCATTATAAACCACATTTAGATCCCTGGAGGGAAGGCAGTAGAATTGCAAGCTGCTAGTCTCATATATTGTGTATGTGAAGGAGAAGGAAAGCTACAGCAGTGTTATATTACAATATATTTTATCTGATGGGCTGAATCTAAAGATAATAGCTGAAAAAAAAAGTGTTAGCTCTTTATGGTTCAATGGTATAAAACCAGGTTGGAAGCAGGCATTTTTCTGAAATTTTGATATAAAAATGCTTCTGAAAGAGATGCTGATCAAAGGAAAGACCTGAAACAAGAGCCTGATGGTTTATTGTGTGGACACAAAGGATATATCTTCCTTTCCTCCTATGTTTCCTTTTATGTTAAGCCTATTTTCTGAAAAAAAAAAAAAAAAAAAAAAAAAAAGGTGTAGAAACACTGTACCTGGCTGCAGGTGCCTAAAACCCTAGGTACAAATATTCTCAGCATGTAGAGCTGCATTTCACATTTTCAGTGTGACAGTGAAGGTTTAGCAAGGATAAACCCTGAGTCGTGCAGCCTGCCTCCTCCTCATTCTGCATCTGGGCTCTTGTCTGCTTTTTGTGCAAATTGAGTAACTTGTAAGCCAAGAGAATTACCTGTAAAGGCACTTGTGCTCCTGGCAACCTTAGCCATAACTTGAGGGAAAGGAGAAATTCTAGTGAATTTATGCAAGTTTCTGGGAGAAGAAATAGAGCTGACTGGGGGGCAAGGGGAGTTCAGCTGCCATGCATTTGAGCTGTGCTGATGGAGCAGAAATCAGGGGGATGGGCTCCCCTGGAACCCCCTGTGTCTCTGAGGCTGATGGGGCTGGCTAAAGGACACAGGGAAGGGCATGCCTGGCACCAATCCATATGCAGTCAGGTAATGCTCTTGGTGTACAGGTGATGAAATTCACATTTCAGATCCTAGAACAGCATTTTTTTTGTGCAAGGAGAAGTGTTTCTAATATCTGTAACTGAGCAGGAAGGAAAGAATCAGTGCAGCCTTGGTTTAATCTCCTCACCTCATTGCTGGAGCTGTTTTAATGGCTTTGAGCATATTCATGTGTTAATGCTACAATGAGCAATGGGACAGTATGCACAACTTAAATTTAAATCACTTAAATGATTGATGTTTAATTTGCTCTTGCAATTAACTCATTCCCAGTGGCAGTAGCAATGGTTCTGAGATAAGACTTGTTTGTATCATGGAATTGTTGGGGTTGGTTGCCATAAAATGCAGTAAGAGCTGATGTATTCTTGAATACAAAAAATTAACTTGACTGCATACTGAGGAAGTTCAGTGCAGTTGCAGTATTGCTTTCTAAACAGGCACTAGTTCACAGATATTCTGTTGGCTACTTAATGGATTTATTTATTGTCAGGGAATTTTTAAAAAATGAAGTACTGGCAACCATTAACAAGCATGTGTAATCTCCTAATAATGATTCTTTTTGTTTTTTTTAACAAAAATTGTTTCAGGTTTTTTTTCTCAGTCTGATTTCATTGGGACTACTTAAGGAATCAAATTATCTACTGACAGAAATTTCCTCTTTGGAGACTGTAAATCCATGGCTGAACTAAGATACTGAAATTTGCTATAAACCAGACCTTGCTACCTACCTTGTAGTGAGAAGCCCTTTCCGTACTGATATAAAAACTGCTTTAACTTAAGGAATGGGACTGCTTTTTTCCTCTTTATATCAAATTTCAGTTCTGTTCTTTCCAGCCCGTGTCAGAGGAATCTTCCTCATCCTGGTGGCTGCTGGCATCACCAGTGCCCAGCTGGGTTGCCCCAGAGGTATAGATGTGAATATCAGAGCAAAGGGAAATTGTGACCTCTGCTATTTTTTTTTTTCCTCACTTGATTCTCAGTCAACCTCTACCAAACCCTAAAATTTCTCTAAAGGGCTCTGGGGCCCTTTGCATTTAATTTATTACTCTTGTACCTTGGCATGAATCCTACGATTCGTAGATAAGCACAGAACTTTTCAGGCTCTTTAAGCAATTCCCCAACCTTTATACCATAGATGTAGAAACCTTTGAAACATTTCATATTATGTGCCTGTTGCAGAGGGATTTCATGGCCATAGAAGCAAGAGAGAAACACATTATTGAAGCATCATCTACATTCCTGGAAAGTAGAGGGACAGTCTGTGAAATGTGTGTGTACCACTGAAGTGTCTGATTTATTCCAAATGGGGAACTTCACCTGATGTGTGCATTGTACCCCTGAGAACTTCAGCTGGTACAGAGAAATGCAGAGGAGTTGTCAGGTTTTTTTTTAGTATTTGTCCATGAAATTAAAAAAGCAGACATGTTGTCATAAGGAAAGTCACGCATGAAACCTGCAATTTGGTCATTTATTTGGAGTTGGCAAACAGCAAATCATAACAAATATGTTTAATATGCTCACTCATGAAGTCGTAGGTGCTTTCAGCAGAGAAGTATCATCTGTTCTGGTACAGGAACAGGATGACAGGTTCCTGGTAACATTTGCAGGGATTTAAAATGCAGAACATGCCAGAAGCAAACATGTCTCTCTGATTTGTGGTGCCCAGGGGAGCCATTTTCTTCAGTGGGTCATTTTATTTGGTAATAATTGGATGCTATCATTGATCTGAGCTGCAAGCCACCTGGTATCTTACTTAAGGGCCATGTTTACTGTATTAGATGACCCAATCTCTCATTTGGGCCTGCAAGTCAGCTGGTTAGATTGTATGAGAAAACTGCTTTTATAAGATGCCAAGGCAGCTTAGTGTTCACCTAAGAAAATGGTCTTTATATATAAAAAAATGTAAATTGCATGGCTGTAGTCATTCTCAGAATGTTTTCCCTCTACACAGACCACTACTCCAGCTCTGCCATAATACCTAAATAAAAATCTCTCTTTGTCTTGAAGGCGCCTGAGAAATTGTTTTACCTTGTGGAACAGTTTCTGCAATGACATCAAGGCCTCTTTAGTTTGTCTTTGCAGAGGAGGCTTTTGCTGAAAAAAAAAAGAGTAGAAACAAGGGATTTAAGGAATTGCTGGAATCAGTGGACTTTGTCATGGCATCAGAGGCACATTGCCTGACTTGTGGTGGTCTGTAAGCCAAGAAATGACTTTCTCTTTGAAACTGTGCTGATAGATGTGGGAAGTGCTAAGCCATCCAGTTAACAAGCCATCATACTTGTTAATCCCAGAAAGTAAATCACCAAAATTTTGGTAAATCACCAAAAAGTTGGCTTCATGCTGCTTATGAAAACCAACATGATACATTTTTTAATTTTATTTTTTTTTAATTGAGGAAGAGTAGGATTTGTGTGGGGGCTGAAGCAGTGCATGGCCATAGATCTCCCTCTCACACAGCTGAGCAGTTAGATAGCTGCAGTGGCAATCAAGTTCCCAGATTTATGTGGATCTAAACAATTTCAGATATGGCCAAATGAGAACTTAATAATAAAAAGGAATTCAGCTGTGAAATGAACTTCCAGAAATGAGCTAAGCCACAGACTCCTGGCCTACAGTCCATGCTGCAGGAACAACTGACTTCTCTTTGTGTTACAAATCCTTATTTATGGATTTAAAAGACAGAGACAAGAGTAGGTGATCCAAATGTGCACACAGAGGATTTTCTCTCTTTTTAATTTTTTTTTAAATCTCTGCTCTTGCAGTAATTTCAGGAAACACAAAGAAATAACCTTTAAAGGCAAAAAGAGAAATACATTCCTTTTACAGGTGTTCTCCTTAAATGTCTGTGGCATAAACCAGCTTTTAGTTACTGAAACAGAAACCCTTGCGAGTAAAACTAGAAGGAATTACTGGGTTTGTCATGTGCTTTGTCACTTCTGTTGTGCTACAAGGGAAAAGAAAGGTAATTTTAAAATTATCTGGGCATTTTGCTGAGCTGAGACACAGCATTTACCCAATCTCACACTTCAAGCAACTCCTTCTTGGGGCTCCTGCAGGCTCCCAAGGTCAGTTGCATTCATTTGCTGTTAATGGGCTTTGGAAACCCATGCAATCAATATTAGCTCACTGCCAAGGAGTTCCCTCTGCAATTTCCATTCCATTTGACTTTTCTTGAGCTGGCTGAATGCAGAACCAATAATTCTTGTGGAAAACCAAATGCATAAAGGACCAATCAGGGACTCATTTTGCAGTGGTTATCTGCCAGTTATTTACCATTCCAATCGTCATCATCTGCTTAACAACGTGCACAGCACAAAGAATAAAAAGAGGCAGTTGGTGCTGCCAAACAAATTTATATTAGTAATGTTATTTCAAATTACCTAGAAACTGCTGAAGACAAGCTTAATTAAGAGTGCCTTATATCTCTCTATAAATATCAATTTAATGACCTCAGATACTCGGTGCCGGGATCGTTCTCTTGGTCTGAAACTCAGCTGACAGAAAGAACAAACCTATTTAAAACCTCCCAGAGAGTGTTTTACCTGCTTCCTTAGAGAGAGAGGCCCTTCAGGACAGGACAGACAGAAATATTTTTCAGGGAGACTGAAGATCTAGAGCTTGGCTAGTGTAAAATGCCCAAGACATTGCCCAACTCGAAATAAAGCTTTCCAGGCAGATAGCTGGGATTCTGAGCTCATCTTCTCTGGCCAGGAAGATGCAGCTCCCACCCTGAGGTTTTTGAGTTTTGTAACACAAATTCCTAACTCTTTGTGGTTCTTTTCAAAGGAAAGAAGGAAATGCCACCAGTGGGTGCTTATCTCTGTCTGCATTGCACAGGGCAAGTGTTGGTGTCCTTGGTTGGGATGCTCACCAGAGGGAGTCAGGGGACTGGAGAGCTGCTCACCACCACAGCCTTCTGCAGGTTCCCTTCAGGGAGATCTCCAGCCTCAGCTTCAGGCTGGTTTGTTGCCCACAGCACAGTGAGTTAATTATCAGTTGGGCTGGGTTCCTTATTGATGGAAAACAAACTGATCAGAGGGATGTAAAGTCTCTCCTGTGAAGACAGGCTGAGAGAGTTGGGGGTCAGGCTGGAGAAGAGAAGGCTCCAGGGAGACCCTACTGCAGCCTTTCAGTACTCAGGGGGGGCTTATCAAAAAGATAGGGGCAGACTTTTTAATAGGGCAGTGATTTGAAATGAAAAGCAGGGAGATTCAGACTAAATATAAGGAAGATGTTTTTTACAATGAGGGTGGTGAAACCCTCAGGTTCCCCAGAGGGATGGTAAATCCCTGGAAATATTCAAGATCAGGTGGGACAGGGCTCTGAACAACCTGATCTAGTTGGAGATGTTCATGCTCACTGCAGGGGGTTGGGATAGGTGACTTTTAAATGTAGACATCTCTGTGACCCTGTGGCAAGCTGTGTGACCAAGGGCTGGGAGTGGATGTGTCTGACAAGAATCCCTTGGCTGGAGAATACAACATGTGAAATCTGGGATTGCTACCAAAGGTATTTGAGATTTATTGTGGGTGTTTTATATCAGTACAATTTAAAAATCCTAAATCCATTAAAACCCTAAAAAAATCACAAAGGGCAGGTAATGGCTACTTGACTAATTGGAGGGTGTTATGGGGAACACCTCATTGCAGTGCTGTGCTGGTTGGCTCTGTAGTTTATCTTCCAACATGGGCTGTTTCAGAAAGCTGGATAACCTCTTGAAAGACCAAGCTAGTAAGGAATCTGAAAGAATTTCTGTTTCCATCCATGTCATCTCTAAAGGGCTGCTTTAGAGGCTGTTACCTTCCTCTGGGGTGGAGACAGATTTTGGCTTAATCAACTAAAATCAAATATATGATTTGGTTGTCTGTCAGTTTTAGGCAACATTGCAGCAAGCCATTTCCTGTGGAAAACTGCTTCTTGATTAATCTGCAAGAGCTGGAAGATCTGACTGCTCTAGAGGTTAGGGGGTAATTTCATCTTAAAGGCTTTGCTGATTTGTCTACGTGAATGTATTGCTATTAAAGCTTCCTTCTAGCTCTTGGTAATTTGTGTCTCAGAAATACGTGACTCAAGGATGCACCATACACTCACACCACGTGTGGACATTTGGTCACTGCTTGGAGGGAAATGTGCCATCTGCTGAAGCAAAACCAGTTCCTCCAGGTTTTCTGGATGGTCTCTTGTGCACAGAGTAACTCTGTCCAACTCTACTTAGTACAGCAGATCTGATGGGATCTGTAGGTCATAGCCTGTAGCAGTCTTCTAAACCCATGTAATTAAAAACTAAACATTTGTGTTGTCTGTAGGTTGATGTCACAACTGGGGTGTCACATTTTCCCTTTCCCTGGTCTGTCATCTCTGGCAGTTTGTAAGAACCTCCTAGCCAACCTAATTAAATAATCAAAACTGCTGCTTCTCTCCCCATAGTTTGTTCTCATTCCTTTATCCAGTATTTTTCAGAACTCAGCAAAGCAGTAAAAACAGTAATTAGGACTGTAATTGGTTATAAATAATAATATAACAGACTGTCAAAATAATAACCACAAAGCAGTCTGCTCTTTGAGGTTCTTTCAAATTCCCAGCACTAAGTCATTCAAAGTAAGAAATTACATTATAGTAATTTGCTTCCAAAAAATATATCCTGTAAATTTATTCTGACAGCTGTGACAAGCTGCACTCCTGAATCCATATCCATTTCAGGTCTTGTTGCTTATCTCTATTCTCTTAATCTGTACTGCCAGTTAAAGGATTGCATCTACTCCTAATTTTGTGGGTTTATTTTTTGCTGTGTACCAAGTTTGTAAGCTATTTTTACAACATACCAATTTAGACGTATCAAATTCTGTGGTGGTTTTTGGTGTTTTTCTGTTTGGTGGTTTTTTTTTGTTTTTTTGGTTTTTTTTTTCTGCTTCCTTGGCTTCACAATCCTGGAAAAAAAAAATCTTAGCAGCCCCAACGTAGTGTTACCAGAGTGATTTCTTTGTCTCTTGCAGCTGGTAAATTATTGATGAAGCTTCTAAAGGGGAGTGGGGTGGTCAGGCAGAGTGGGCAGGGTTGCTGATAGGAGAAGATGGGCAGGGGAAAATTGGGGGAGCCCCAGGCAGCTAATGAGGGGTGCAGATGGTAGGAATGCACAGATCAGTGACCTCCAGGTTTCTCCACGTTGAAATTTTTTTCTGCCTGAGGGTAGAACAAAAAGGTACTTTCCAGCAGCAATGATGGGGAGAAAACAGATGGAATACATGAGAGGAGCTTACAGCACTGAGAGCTGGCACTTTGTAGATAGTGATAGTTTAGCATTCTTAACCTTTTTATTATTATTCAAGCCCCTGAAAATTGATTAAAATGTTATTTGGAGTCTTCCCCTACAAAATTAATAGAAAAGCAGTGGGGAAACACATCTGATGCTTGCTACTTGTACTTAGATGCTGTGTGGTGCTAATGTCTTTTATTGACATAGAGGGGTGTCTGTGATTCATGAGTAAGGATGAGGTAATCCAGAGATGGCTCTCTTTTCCCCCCATCCAAAAGTGATAAATACAACCTTTGGCAGAATCCTCAGCTTGCTCATTTGCCATAAAACCCTGGAGGAATCTTTCATGTATACGAGACACAGCTGCTGCAAACAGCAATATTCACTGCATATTCTTCTATTTTCCTTTTTTTTTAAAGAGTAAGTAGCAGTGTTTACTGAATTATTAATTTAACTTACAAATGTATACCCTTTTGGGTAACCTGATAAGACCTGATAATGTGTTTGGAAGGGTGATTTTAGTCTAAAAGTATCATAGTTTATAATGCAGTCCCCTAGGAAATGGGAGGGAAGCTTCCCCCCCATCACTTCTCTAGGTGCAAATGCTGATTTTCTACTCATTTTGACTCTTACATGGGCATAGGAATAAAAAAGTCAGCACCAAGACACGGCTAAAAGGCAGAATCTCAGCTTAGAGCTGTTGCTTTTCCTGAAATTTGCTGACTCAGAAGAAAACCTTCTCAGGAAGGTTGACTCAGCTCTTCCTTCTTCTGTGGGGTATCCCACTACAATGGGATTTTATTCTCAGCATTGAGACTAAGGCTTTTTTGTTTACTCCACATAATTATCATGACTCTCTTGGCTTCCCAAGGCTTCCCAAGGCTTCTGGAAGCTGGAGTCAGAATATTCTGACTTCTCTGCTGAAGTGTGTGCTATCACTCTGCCCCAGTCCTGGCAGTGCCTGCCTTTCAGTAGTACTGCAGGTATTGGCCAGATACTTTAGCACCTATTTTTTAATATTTTTTTTATATTTTTAGGGTTTTTTCATCCCTGATGGAACTTCTTTCTTTTTGGCTTTTGTCTGCAAATCCTTATTTATGCATTTTTACAAAACTCCCTTTGCCAAGCTGAATATGGGATTGATTGCATTTGAAATTAAAACCGAAACTCTGTCTCAAGAAGAGAGATAAAAATAATAAATAAAAAGGCTTAGGGTGGCAATTTGGATCCAGTAGATTTGTTAAAACCTCTTTGTGTTTTCTCTGGGATGCTTTTTCCCAGGGGGGTCAGATGGGGGCCCAGCTGGGTTCATCCAGGCAGAGCCTTGGGAGCCACCTGGGTCAGAGGGAAGGAACAGGGCAGGGAACTTGCAGACTGAGGATGAAGTGGCTCCTCTTGGGGTAGTGGCTTTCCTCAGGTCACAGTCCAGCTTGTAGCATAGAAAGCATTGCTGAACTAGGTAAATAACCTCCTTAATGCACTCTCCAAAGGTGGCTGTGAGGAGGGGACCTTTAAGTATAAATTCTCACCTGTGCATCCTTGTGTATCTCCCTGAGGTTACCTTTCCTTATCAAATAAATATATTTGCTACCTAATAAAAATGCTCTGCGACTGGACGTGTCCAAGATGATCCCTTCTTGCTAAAGGTTATGGGGCAGAGAAGTGCATTTATCTTCCAACCTCTTTAAAAAGGATAATTTTTAATTCATCTCTTATCAGAGCTCAATCCTGTGGTTAGCTGCAATTTTTAGCTTTTGCTTGGTTCGCTTCCCAAGCCCAAGCAGTGGGATCAGCAGTTTGCTGTGCGAATTGGTTGGAATCCAGGTGGATGTGGAGCTGGCAAAGGTATTTTTTTTAATTGCCAGCTTTTTCCCGGTGTTTTTTTGGGGGGGGTGTGCGGTGTCACCTGCTCGGTGAGGACATTTTCCATCTGAACGCTGTGCTGGGCAGGGTTGGGTTTGTTTGGAAGGGCAGAACCTGCCCTCTGCTGGCATCTGCAAGAAGTAAGAAACTGCTAAATTCCCAGAGCTTCACCTCTGGCCAGAAAATTCCATGTGGGGCTGGAATCCGTTTTTGATAGCCTGTCCCAAAGCAACCAAATGAGTCTGTGTTTCAGCACACTGACTCCTTCAAAATGCATTCAACTCTCTGAAAAGGAGCAGGCAAAGAAAGGCAGCTTGTGCCTCAAAGCTGCCTTCAACATCCAGATGAAATCTGGATATTTGACTTTTAACTGGGATGTGTTTTGGCAACTGGGAACAGCACTCAGCGGGGAGTTTTTAATGTGGTTTTGGATTGAAAGGTGTTGCATAAAGCCTCTTTTAGAGTCTCTTAAAAATTTATACAGCCCAGAACCAACCCAAAGAAGACCCTGACATACAAATGAAGTGTTAGGAGCAAAGAGCCAGTTGGAAAATGGAGCTGGGCTGGTCACTGTCCCATCCTGAGGCATTATCTCTCTGGTGAGTGGTTGGTGGGAGCAGGATTGTATTTATTGCCTGGAAAACTGGCTTGGAGATGTTGCTGAAAGTGATTGGGGCTGCTGAAAACTGGAAAGGCTTTAAAAGGGGGAGGCTGGCTGAAGGTTTGACCAGCAAATATTCTTTATGGGAATGAGGTTTTCCCTTCAGGAAATCCTAGTGGATGGCTTCTCTGTCTCTTTGAAGGCTCCTTTTCCAGAGGTGGCTGAATCACATCACTCGCTTGACTTCTAACCAGAAATCACCTTTGAAGTAAAAACCAAGAAATAAATCTCAGCAGCTAAACCCAGCCTGGCTTGATGTGTAAGGTTCACTACTGAACTTGAGGTTCAGGTGGACATTATTTTCATACAAAAGCTTATCTATTTATCATCCATTAAAATTATAGAGTGAAGCCTGTGCTGGCTTTCAGAATGAAAAAGAAAAAAAAAAAAAAAAAAAAAGGCGTTATAAGGACGGGGTTGATGTGTAAAAGGAAGGGGACAAGTTGGGGACACTGATCATTATTGCATGGCTCTCCAGGCATGCTACTTGGCAGAGTGACACAGTGCTTGAATATTTCCCCTCTGCCACATCCTAAATGAAAATTTTAACTCAAATCCCAGCTGCCAAGATAAACGTGCAGTGAGGATATTATTAGCTTTATACCAGACTTGTTAGATATGACCTCACAACAAAAGAAACTTAATTAAATAAAACCTAGACCCATACAAGGTAGCCTAACTCTTCACTTTTTGGTCAGCTTCAATAGTTGCATAGCAGAGAGAAACCTCTCTCAGGTAAGTTTGAGGAGAAGCAGTGGCAGCAATTGCAATTATTCAGCTGTTTCAGTTCCTCAGTTTTACTCAAGTCAGTAAAATAATTTTTAAATGACTTTTATAACCTCCCCCACTATTATCTTCCTTGGCCTTTCACAGATGAGCTCCACAGTGCTTGTTCCCCAGAAATCCTGGGGAGCAAGCCCAGGTCTCTGTCACAGAAAGATGAGAGCCCTGGCTCTGGTGTAGCCAAACCTGAGTGAACTCCATGGTGTAAACTGCTTGCAATTCATCTGCTTTCTCCTGGAAATGGGAAGATCAAAGTGACCCCACGGGCATTTAAACCTGTGGAATCAAGGAATATTTTACTCAAGATTAGACCACTAAGCTGTTCCTTCTGCCTATTTAAACAATTTTATTCTAAGAGGGACACAGGAGTGCAAATATTATTGTTAACTGTACTTGGAGGTAAGAACTGTGTATTTCCACCCCTGGTGAGTTTGTTTTATCAGCCAGATTTAAAGTGCTAGCAACGTGTTGGTTAGGAATGCCTTCCAGGTGCTGTGATCCATGATTTTGGTTATTCTTTTCCTATTGGAGCATTTTTGATCACCAAGAGCTTTCTTTCCCCCTTGGTCATCACCTCCTCCTCCCAGCAGCTCAGAAGCTCCAGAGGTGAGAGAAATCTGGGAAACCTCCTGGGTGGTACTGATGGGTTCAGATCTCTCTTTAATCTCCTCACCACAAGTGGGCTGCTTCAAATTTCTATGATTTAGTGATATGGGAAAATGTCAGTGATAAATTCTTGCATTCCTTTCTTTACTGCTACTGGCATATGGATTCATGTATAAGCTAAGTGGCTGCACTCATAGCATTGGTCTTTGCCTTATTCCACGTAGGTATTCATAGGTAAAGGGAAAAAAAAGCCTTCTAAACCTTGATAAAAATTATCTTTAATACCTTCAAACTTTTAATTTTTTCTTCCAAGAGCAGCTAGGCTCTTTAATATCCAAAACACTGGCCAGTTGTATACATTTTTTTTCATATTCATGGTAATATTTTCCTAAACTAATAGTATACCAAGCAGAGCAAATAAACTGCCTCAGGCAGGCAGATAATAACTCGGGAACATTTTTCACTTTTTTCCAGCAACATATTCCTAAAATACCTTTGCATCAGGCTGCCTTTTGTTTTAAATAATTCTCAATATCTCAGCTCTTCAGGTCCTGCTGTTTGCCTGGTACAATTTGTAATGTGCTGACAACAGGGGGCAGACTGAGTTTGTGTTTTAAAGGAAGAGAAATCACTGTCAGAGGAGTCAATGATTTTTTAATATTTTTTTTTTTATTATTATTTTTTCAAATGTGAGCCTCATCTTACTGAAAGAGATAATAGCAAGTACTTCCCTTTAAGTCTGCTGTGCAAAACTTGTGGATGTGCAAGCATTTCAAGGGCTCAGTTCCTATCTGAGATCCTCCTTTATAAAGCAGATAAAGCAGTTAATCTGTAAGTTTGTATTTATTTAGGTTGATTCAAAATCTTTTTATTAACTGTTTATTTAATTTTAGCCACCCAATATGGCTCTGGCAAGCTCTCAGCATACTTCTGGCTGCCTTGACTGTCTAAAGAGACTTTTGGCAGGGTCCTAGGTCTGGGATTTGCACGCTTTTTCCATCCTAACAAGCATGCTTGAGGCGCCTAACCATACTTAGAAAATAAAAAAGGAACAAACTTCACTTAACCATGAAAGGAGTAGGAAGGGAATCTGTTGCTGCTGTTATTACCTCCCCACTCCTTCATCTAATTTGGACTTTGATGCTGAAGAAGTGGCAACCTGGTTTCTGTTGCACTTGAAGAAAGGCTTTTTAATTATTGCCTTCTTTTCTTTCAGGTAGTAAAGCATAGTAGCTTAGAAGATGCAGCTGTAATGTTTTCTAAATATTCATAGAGACCTGTCAGGTAACACATTGCTCCCAAAACAGACTGCAAGCCTAAATTCATGTTCTAAGGTTTTTATTCTAAAATTATTAGCTTTTTGCTCTGGATTCAGTGCTACTGACTTGAGTATTATATAATATTAACAATATATTAATACGAATCAGAACTATCACCTGTGGGAAATACTCCCAGGTCCCATCAGAGCTGTGAACTCCAGCTTAGAGAGAAATCAGTAAATAAAGTCCTCAGATTTTTACTTCATTGCAGGGTCTTGAATTTTCTTAACAGAGAAATGGGGTTTTTCATGTATCTGATGTACAGTCAGAACAGATTTCTTTGTTTTTAGCTGACCCCACTGAATGATGAGGGGCATTGCTAAGCCAATGGCTAAGGGCAGCCTTCATTTAGAATAAGACATTGGAAATTCTGTCTATGTTCTTTATATGGAAATGTTTATACAATATAAACTTCTGCTTAGCAAAGCAACTCTTTTTCATCTGGACAGTCTCTCCATACAATGCATCATGCCAGACAATAGATGAAGTGTTTTAATGGTGGCAAGCAGTGTGCGTGTGTATGTATATACATATCAAAAATATATATTTATAGATATTCAACCACATGTGAAATGTCCTCTCATTTCCTGCCTTTTAAGGGGAGATTGGATCAGATATCTACCTACCCCCTGTAGAATGCTTAGCTCCCACATATGAATGCCTCAGAGCTCTTTTTTTTTTTTAAATGGAAGGGAGACAAATTACCTACAAGTTATAAAAGGACCCTTAGAAGTTAAAATTCGCTTGGAAGTGGTTAAATTTCACAGGCTCCATGTTGCAAAAAAAAAACAAACCCTAAAAAACCAAAAATGGGGCAATCACTTTAAAATGGTGATAGCATGTGTAGTAGCTGTTTGAAATACTGCTAATAATAAATTCCTGAAGACAATATTCACCTAATGTCTACATTTTTGTATTGTCTCTTCGTAGCAGGAGAGATGCAGTTTCCCAAAATAAGTTTTACTGTTTCAAATGGCTGCAAAAAAAAAAAAAAAAAAAAAAGGCAAGCATCTTTGTCATGTGTGCTTACAGGCATATGCTTAAAAATAAAAATAAATCATCTCTTCTAAAACTATTTGTTGCCCAATTGCTTTTAGGGATGAAAGGAAGGCAAAGGCAGCATAACATAGAATGCTCTATCTGTAATACTTGAAATTGTGATGTAAATAATTTAGATTATATTCCCATATATCCCTCTTGCTTTAAAGGAGAAATGGGAACAGCCTATCCCCCTTACCTAGTGCATGCACAGTCTAAATGTGGATTCTCTTTATTAACCCCCAAGTATCCATCTCTTCATTCCCCACCTTAGGAGGTGGCTGCTTTTCTGCATTTCACATCTCTGCTTTGCCCAGGTACTTCAGCTGCTCCATCAGCCTTTGTGAAGTCAGTGCAATGGGCATTGACTTGAGCAGCTGGACCAGATCCTGCAGCTCAGATCTGGAAACAAACATTGAAGCCTGTGAAATAAATACATGCTGAATTGTCAGTGATTTTGGTGTGAATTAGTATGTGCTTAAGGATTTCCCTGGAGAGAATCATAGAATTTTCAGGGTTGGAAGGGACATTTAAGATCATCTACCAGCCCACCTGCCATGGGCAGGACACCTCCCACTAGGTCAGGTTCCTCAGAGCCCTGTCCAGACTTAAAAACTTCCAGGGATGGATGGGGCTTCCACCACCTCTCTGGGCAACCTGTGCCAGTGTCTCACCACCCTCATGGGGAAGAATTTCTTCCTAACATTCAATCTAAACCTCCCCTCCTTTAGTTTGAATCCATTCCCCCTGCTCCTATCACTCCCTGACATCCTAAAAAGTCCCTCCCCAGCTTTCTTGTAGCCCCTTCA
Source organism: Phaethornis superciliosus (assembly GCA_023637945.1). Classification (NCBI taxonomy): domain Eukaryota; kingdom Metazoa; phylum Chordata; class Aves; order Apodiformes; family Trochilidae; genus Phaethornis; species Phaethornis superciliosus. Next base: position 3,218,378 of record JAJQWJ010000017.1, read on the forward strand.
GATACTGGAAGTCTACAATAAGGTCTCCTCAGAACCTTCTCCTCTCCAGACTGAAGAACCCCAACTCTCTGAGTCTGTCCTCACAGGAGAGGTGTTCCAGCCTCCTGATCATCCTCGTGGCCCTTCTCTGGACATGCTCCAGCACATCCATATCCCTCCTGTAAAGGGGGCTCCAGAACTGAGAGGAAAGAGAGGAACACTTCTTTAAAATAGGCAAAAAAGAAGTAGGCACCTTGTCATGTGTTTGGGAGGTTCAGGTGTATCCATGACTTGAGATGTTGGTGATCTGGTGTGGCTGGTGAGGGGGAGAGAGTCCTTTGGGCTTCATTTCAGTTTGTTCTTGCATTGTCTTGGGAAGCTGCAGCTGAATCTGGTTAACACCAACATAAAAACAAGGAAAGAAGATGGTTCTGTTGTATTGTGCTGTTCAGTGGCCATTGGGCCCATCACCCCCTGGCCAGAAAGCAGCAGATGTCTCCCAGAGACACTCACATGCAAGGGGATTGGTGCTGTGTGTGGTTGTGAAAACCTGATCTTCTTGGTTTGAAATGTTTCCTGACATTCAGTCTGAGCTGACTTCTTACTGATTTTCCTCCTGTACACTCAGGAGTTAAACAATTTTCACCTTCCTGGGACCCAAGAGCCATTTGATTTATTTCCTTGGTCTTTAGTGGTGTCTTGGAAGGTCTGTGGCTCTTTCCACCTAGGATTTTATCAGAAAACATGTGGAGGTTTAGGAATAACTTGGTAGAGTAGAGCTCTGTGGGAAAACTGGAGAGGCTGAAGGGGTGGGAGGATAGCTCCAGAGCTTCATTTAGTAGCTTCTGATGAGCTGGTACAGCCCTCACTTGAAAGGAATAACTCTCTTGAGCCAGGATGGAAAACTAGCAAAGGCCAGTTTTGTGTCCTACCAGAACATGTGACGTACATTGTATAATGTAAAATGTCTCATTCATAATGCTGGGCCTTTCTAAAAATATATTTTATTTCAGACAGTGTTTATTGATACAGATGTAAGTGGAACTCGTAGAATCTCTTTTCACAGAATCTCAGCGCAACCACTCAGAGTACCTGGTTCTGGCTTTAACATGTAGGTCTATAAAATACTAAAAGAGGGAAACTTTGCAATATAACCTATTCTCTTGCATGTATCTGCTTAGAAGTCTTTCAGAGTCAGTGGGTGGTATATATTATATGCTGAATTTTCTCTTGCAATACAGAGACACCTTGCTGCTTCTCTTCTGAGTTCACCACTTCAAAGTTTACCTTGAAAAAAGGCAGTATTAAAAAAAAAAGAGGCAGAAAGATTCTGTTGCAGTTGCCTAATATGGGCATGGATATTTTTTAATCAACAAAAGAAGTGATTTAATTTCAGATAAAACAAGCACCTGTTTCTCTGTCCCTGGACCTTTTTTTTTTTTTCCCCCTTCCTGTTTTTATCCTTTTCCCCTGCACGAAGAGCTTGAGTGCCAACAAAACCAGGCTAGAAGAGTACTAATCTTCTTCTCCATAGGCTCTCAGAGCCACAAACCCTTTTTCTTTGCAATGTGTAAGATTCCAGAGCAGCTTTGGGGTTGCAGCAGAGACCCGAGCGCACGCGTGGCTTTTAGCGAGCACCTCCAAGGTCGGTATCCCTGGAGTTGAGTTTGACCTCCTGATTCAGGGAGCAGAGTGAATGGGAGAGCTATGTAAGGCAAAGTCTCAGCATTGGCCTTTCTGGGGAGAGGGGAGTTTGCTTGTTTTGGAGCTGGCCCAGGCAGCAGGGTAAACTGCAGTGTGTGAGTGCAACAGAGGAAAAAATGCCTGGCCGCTGCCAGATCTCCCGCCGCAACCAAAGGAATATTTCCCCCCCTTTCTGTCTCTTGCTCCATGTTCTATCTTTTTAACAGCTTCATTTCCTTTCTTTTCAACGTATCAATCAACAAAATGCTTTCCATCATTTCAGGTTATTTTTAGCCCCTTATCATAGTTATTTCCTTGGGTAAATAGTTTCCTGGCGTTGCTGCTGGAGTACACTGCTGGGAGGCACGGTGTGGTACAGTGGGTATGGGCTGTGTGGGAGGTGAGAGGCAATCTTTTTTCTTTTTTTTTTTCTCTTTTTTTTTTTCTTTTTTGCCTGCTTCAAATAAAACAGCTCCCACGTCAGCAGGATGGTGCCGTGAAAGGAAGAAAAAAATAATTAAAACCACAAAATCTACTACATCTTGTGGATGTCAAATGGATCCAAAGGAGTGAAAAGGCAGAATAATTAATTTTTCCAGTTTGCCTAGCTGTGAAATCACTGCTTGCTCTTTGCTCTTTTTTAGATCTATTCCCCCTCTGCCCCCTCCCCAACTGATTTAGAGTTATGATGCCTCTTATCTAGGTACTTGGAGGGAGAAGGTTGGGAAGTGTAGGTGGAGACTGTAGCGTGGACTTTTGATTGCAATATCTGGAGATTCTGGTATTTTGTCTAAAAAAAGAAACCCATCAGTATAAACAGGTGGGGACAGAAAATCTCCACTATGCACAGCAGGAGCATGGAAACCCTGGTACCTGGTTTTCAAGCTCTTACAAACACAGGATCCTGTACATACCTCTATGTGCTATTTATTATGAATGTATTCTGACCTCTTTTCAGTTCAGTTATTAAGTGGATTTCTGAAGGTTGTTTCATCCATGAGAAAATACTGTGGTTTTGGGGGGATATTAATCAAGATTCCCTAGGAGCATGTGTTTTCCTTTTTTACTGAGGTTTGCTGAATTTATAATTCCTCAAAATTGAATAAGGATGTAGAGGAGGAAATTGCACAGGAGTCTCTACATATTGCTGGAATGAGCAATCTCTAAATCTGGAAAACTTTTTCTAGAAAAGGTCATGGTTTTCCCTAAATTTAGTAGAGAGCCTGTACATCAAATGGTATCAGAGCAGATACTGATTTTAAGGAATGCCTAGCATATGAGAAACTGTTATGTTAAAAATAGAAAAATAGGTAAACAATTTTTTAATATCTTAAAAAAATCTCCACTTTGTTAGGGCTTAAGTTAACATTGAAATGCAATAGCTGTATGACTTCTTAGCAATAAATTGCAGTAAAGATATTTTATTAATTTCTGTTACCTGGATAATTTCTTGTGTACACTATACTAAAACTTTTATATTTTAAATGTTGAAAATTATATTGACATCCTTAAGATGGAAACAAGGATTTTTAGGTCCTCTGTTGCTTTGAAGAGAGTATAGACTCATACAAAATATAAGTTTTAAAATTATTGAATTATAAATCCAACCTTTGTTGTATTTTAAATCAGTCTCGTGACTTGGGTATTTATTTTTTTCACCCCCTATATTTCTAGCCAAACAGTGAGTTACCAAACTAAAAATGAGATCACAGCAGGTAAGGTGCTGTTCTGTGAGCAATTCTCTGTATCTGATATTTTTAGCAGAAATTATTACTAAAGGGGGCTGTTAAACTTCTGTATCTGCTTCCAAAATACATCCTGCAATTCATGGTGACCCCTCACATTTTCCCTGTGAAACTTGCCATGCTAAAGGATGGTAAGGATCAAGTTAATCAGCAAAATTTTGGGGAAAGTGGACATTTCTTCTTCCCTTTATTTTAATTTCAGCATTAATCCCCCTCTAAAGCTCTCATCATGCTAGTGCTAGTAACTAATGGAGGCTAAATTACCAACTCAACACTCTTTTGCACTAGAACCTCTCTCATCTAGAGCCTGAAAAACAAATGACATGTTTGAAAGAAAGGTGACATTGTTTGTACCCTGGGGTATTAATGACAGCAAACTCTTCAGTTTGCCTTGTTAAGCAGGGGGAGAGGAGAAGGGGAACAGAGAATGGGATCAGCTTTCACTTTGTTAGATTCATTGCCTCAGAAATCTAAACAGGTGATGTTCTGAGTATGGTTTTAGATACAGAACTGAGGTGGACCAGAAGATTTCCAGTGCTTGGTTGAGATGCTTACATGAGAGCCCCTGGTTTGGGTCCCCATCCTCAAGTGATGAGGTGTGAGCCTGCATCTCTGCCTGGAGTGCTCCAAGAGCATTCAAATGCAGCATTTAAGATAGGTTTACCTCGACCTCTTTTATCCTACAGCTTTGTGAAGCTAACAAAAACCTGAGGTGCTTCTTGCTGCAAGAACTTAGCACCTCACCCCCAGGTGAATGCTGGAGCCAGCAGACACTTGGGTCACTCACTGCCTTCTGCTCAAAGCCTGGGTAGGAGTTTGGTACAAAATAAAATACTGTCAAAACAGAAGAGGAGCCACCTTGGCATGCCATAAGAGCTGCTGATTGCAACATTCATCAGGCTTGTGCAAGGATTCAGTTCCAATAACTGCTTGGGATGAGGCCAGCAGAGGCTTTGAATCAAGATGCTGCTGCGGAGGCCAAAACCACCACTGCCTCATTTTTCATTTGCTAGATTTGCTCGTGAACAAACAAACAGCATGTTTTTTAATTTCTGCTGTTTAGTATATTCAATTCAAAGTCATTACCAGGGATGGTTTAACCCAAATTAAGTTTGAATGGGTAATTAATCGGCTGAAAATTTCATGCAGCTTTAATAATCAGAATTTTCCAGTCATCATTAGGTAACGTGTTTGTGGCAGTGAAAAAGTTTGTGAAATGACTGAATGATCCAGTTTGGCTTTTTGGCAGTGGTATTGGCTAATGTTTTCCCAGTTATCAGGAGACCTGGCTGTATCTCAGCTGTGTTCTACACTGCGGGGTGAAAGAGCTGCACTACATGGGAGTTTTACTTTAGTTTTCTGATTAGATAATAGTAAAGAAATCATGTGTAAATAAAAAATCCTATTGTAAATGAGGCATATCAGTGCATCAGGATGTTCTTAACTTCTTAGCACAACAGACCCTACAGAAAAGAGTAACAGTGTTTAGTAGAAAAATGTCTGCTAGTATATGAATTGGTATATTTACTATTTAACATTACTGTCAGCCAAAGTTTTGAACTTCAAACCAAACTTCTGGTTTGTAAGCAAAAAAATTACCTGTGCATGATGTTGACTGCCTTTTTAGTGAGATGAGTGATATTGTTGCTAAGATACTGCATTTAGCACTGAGTGGGTTTTTTGCCTTTGTTTATTAGTGGCAAGTTGTGGAAAATCAAATTAGCAACAATTTGGCTTCTGGTTAAAAAATAAATTTCAAAATAATTAGGTAAAAATTGTAATTCCAGCCAAGTTACCATGAGTGTTTTCAAGCTCCTGTGGAAATTCCAAGCAAAATATCTTGTAGAGGAAGAGTGACAATTCTGGGGTGGAGATTCCTGAGGTTTCTTACCAGTTCATTTAATGGGAGTAATGGAGAACGTCAACAAATGTACTGTAAAATTAAAAATGTAAATGGTGATCCTCCAATGTGTGTTTTCAACACTTTTAATTGACAACTATAATTTAATCTAGCAATATATTTAGCTGTGTTTAATCCCAGGTATAATTTAATAAGATGCCAAGCAGAAGGGCTGGGCAAATGAAAGCTCCTGGTTGCCATCAGTATACTTGTTTTCAAACCTCTCTTAATCTGTTTCCCATTAGAATGTCCTGAGAAGCCCTTGCTCTGTTTTTTTCTCTTTGTTTTTTTTTAAAGCTTTGCCAAGTATTCTTCCCATGATCCAGTCAAGCATTTCCATTAGAGTTCATCAATCAACAACAAATAACAAATGTTTTCACCCTTAATGGGAGCAATGGGTGCTTGAGGGGCACAGAACCCTACACCCTAAAGACAGCACTAAGAGCAAGAGCAAGTGCTGGGGGTTATTTGCTGTTTGATAATATCCCAATAGGTCTTGTGTTGGGTTTGTATGGTTACCTTTTGAGATGAAGCTGGACCAGGGGCTTGTAAAATCTGCAGCTTCTTTTCCAGTTAGGTCCATTGCCAGGTAGTGGAAGTGGGAACAAGATATTACTTAGAACATGTAGGGATGGGAGGAAGAGAAAAGAATCATTTATTTAATAAACATCCCAGCTTTTTCCATTTGCCAATAGAACTTACCAGATGAATGCTTTGAGTGCAGCCCACCTGGAGGTATTCTGCAGGACCTGAGGGTTCAGTTTCTGCTTTCCAGATCACAGTGAGCAGATCTCCTGTGTTTGCACCTCTCTAATAAATGTTTAAGGACACATGTAACCAGCTGCTAATGCTTCCTGACTTTTTCCTGGAATCTGCCATGGCTGTGACACACGGAGAGCAGGAACTGTCACGATATTCAAGGCTGGGGGAACCTCACCTGTCACATTTTTAACTTGCTTTGTCTTTTTTGAGGCTGTCTCAGCTAGCAGGAGAGTTTGAGGGGAAGAGCAGGGATGGTTTATTTCTTATGTTGCTTGGCTTGTAGTTTACCACTAAAAGACATGGCCACTTGCCATGGCCACCTCCTTGGCAGGAACTGCATGATAAAGTGTTTGCCATGCATTGTTTGGGGCCTTCTGCCTTGGTTTGCTTGCTTGATGGCAGGGAGAAATGGGTAGAGTCAAATAACAGTTCTAGATGTTATACTCTTTAGAAGAAAAAAAAACCAAACCTGTGAGTAAACCATATATTTCACATGTGGACCACTGTGCCCAGTGTGAAACATAAAGGCCATCAGATGTGAGATGTTTGCTGTGAATTCAGCAAAAATGAAAATCTTAAAAGTACCTCTGCAACTGGGTATATCTTACCAAGCACAAAAATCTGATTCCTGCTGAGCCTTTTTCAATAACCTTAATGTAGGTTCAAAGACATGCTATGGGCTCTGATTTATGAATTTATGACTTGTTAAAATTTCTGTGAGTAGTTCAGATTCACTTATATATTTTTTAGCTCTCAGGACAATAATTCCATGTGGGATGGAGCAGCTTTAATAATATCTTCAAGACATAGGGTGGTTCTATCAGGCTTCAAGGTGGAATGAGGGAAGAAGGGATAAAAATCACTTCATAGAATCATAGAATCATAGAATCATAGAATAGGCTGGGTTGGAAGGGACCTCAGAGATCATCGAGTCACTTGTTTTTCCTGTTACCTTTCTTTGTCTTGCTTAATGGGCAACATGTTTCAAATCAATTTTGCAGATATAAATTTGAAGGCAAATGCATATTTAGAGTATTCTTCAACTATAATTTGTAGCAAGCATCATGAGTCATTTATTGTTTGCAGAGGCATTGAGACATTTATCATGTCACATTTTGCTAATGATTGAAGAAAGGATAAATTAATAGTTCTGCATTATGACCCACAGATACTATTGACTCATTTAGTTGTGTCCCCATGTTGTGTTAAGTGCTCTGGCCTGGATTTGATATAATTTTCACACACAGGCTTATTTTTGAAAAGCTATGGAGAGCTTCAATCCTACTCCCACATTTGTGATTGCTTCATTTGCTGTGGGTCATCAGACAGTCATAATTGGAAGGATGTTCATTAAGCATATTTCGTTAATATATAATGAGCATCATAAATACAGTGACCTTTGAGAAAATAGTCATTTACATGTTTTGATTAATTACTGCTTGTTCCTCTTGTTTATTCATCAGGCATCAAAATGTATGAATTTCTTATCTTCCCACTGCCTAGCAATATGTTGCATGTTTTATGATAATTTGAAAGGGATTTTTAAAGAACCTTCTATCCTTGATCTCTGGCAAGATGGGGTTTGGTCTCCTGTCCCAAGAAACAAGAGACAGAACAAGAAAAAATGGCCTCAAGTTGTGTCAGGGAAAGTTTAGCTTGGGTATTAGGAAAAATTTTCTTCACTGAAAGGGCTGTCAGGCACTGGGAGAGGCTGCCCAGGGAGGTGGTGGAGTCAGCATCCCTGGAGGGATTTAGAAGCTGTGTAGATAGGGTGCTTGGGGACATAATTTAGTGGTGGCCTTGGCACTGCTTGGTTAATGCTTGGACTTGATGATCTTGAAGGATTTTTCCAACCTAAACTACTCTGTGATTCTGTGATCACTATTTCTTCTTTCTTAATGTAAATATTTAAACAGATTTTATACTCCTTGCAGACACGTAGGCTCATGTAGACATAACCTAACCTGATGCTTTACAGCTTTCTCACTGGTTCAAGAGCAGCTCCATCAGCAGAAGGCTCACAGCATCTCTGCTGCTGCTGGATTGAGGCTTACACCTTGCTCTGTGCTACTGATCACTATCACACTGATTTACAGCCAGTTTGGGCATGTCTACAGGAGCTGGAGTCACAGCTGATTGCCAAGGCAGACACTGCATGTCATTCCCAGATTCTTGTGTAATTTGGCAGACAGGTACCTTGTTTTGTACATTGAGGTGACAAAAAACAGGAAAAAAAAAAAAAACAACAAGCCCTGAAACTCAAATAAAAATGAAAAAAAAAAAGCAGCAAGTAAAGAATATTTCTAATACTTAGATTTAGAAAATAAAAGTTGAGATGATATAAAATAACAGTTGAGATCCTTTCAATTTCAATCATCCTCACACCAAAAAGCAAAGTTTTTTTGCAAGGCTGGCTCAGTGTCCTTCAGCTTTTGTACATTTTGCATGAAACACCAAATGCAGTTTCTAAAGACTTTGAGGTCAAGTTTAATTTTACTGTCTGAAAATAATTTAAGGGTAATATTAAATTATGATGAAACAAACTTAAAGGGCATGTCATTCAATTTGCTGAGTTATAAATGAAATAAATGAAGTTTCTGTTTTCTTTTTCAGTTCCTTTTATTTTAAGCTTGCATGTACCCCAAGCAGGAAATCTTTTCATCAGAAGACCCACACCCCTTTTAATTTCCACTACCCCAGCAATCTGAACAATTTCCAAACTATTGATTGACAGTAGATCTCATTTTATTAACTCACCACACTGACTTTTTCTGATGGAGAAATTACCCTCCTGATGCTCTGATTCCATGACCACTTTATTGCACACCCATTCCTTTGATTCAATTGCTCCAAAATGAAAGGGCAGCTCTGTTGGGGAAGCTTTGATGTCCATCACTCTGCTCTTGTACTGTTGAGCTCTATGAGCAGCTTCAGCTCAGGGAATCCTTTCAAATAATCCTTGGAAATTGTACTTCCCTCTTTGCAGGAAGTGCTTTGGTGAGCACTCAAGTGGTGTATGATCTCTTTTTATCTGTAATGCACTGGTAAAACCCATTTAGAGGAGCTCTTTCACTGTTTTAAGGAAACTTCAGTCTCTTCTTGCTTGTGGCTGAGCAGAACCCTAATCCTTTAGATTTCTGTAGCTTCTGGAAAAAGCCTTTTGGAGATCTTGTGGAGTTCAACTTCCTATGCCAAAGAAGCAATCACATGAATGAGAATGAAGATTATGTTGCTGCTTTTTTTTTTTTTTTTCTTCATAGAGCATGTGGCTAAGATGTTAAGAGGCAGCATCTTAAATTCTTACATACCATGAATGAAAAAAAACAAGGTGAGAGATCTAATGGTGTTTCATAGGTCTCCAGTCTCATTTTAAACTATTTTTGTACCTAAAGGAAGTTCTTTCAGCCTTAGTAACTTCTCTTTCCCTCTGTACCTTCCCCTCCAAAAAAAAGCCAAAATTCAAAAAAACAACACCAAAACCACAAAGCTTTTCTTATTTCTAGCAGCCTTGAGCTTCTTTCATTATTGTTTCTTCCCAGCCTTAGTCAGAAAACTCATCACATTGAGCCCTTGGAATTTTCATATGGAAAATAAGAATAAGTGTGAGGTCTGGGATAATCTGTCTCCAAGTTACAAGAAATTAAGATGAAATTTTGACTCATGGAGCCAAATCATGGCAGGAAAATGCGTTCAAGATTTCCTTTTCATCTAAATAAAATTGTCTGCATTTAATCCTTGGATCTGTCCCTAGGCTGGTGACTGAGTCAGTGATGCCATTTTTAGTTGGAATAGCAAGATTTTCTCAACAGCAATGACTTCAGAGATATTCCAAGAAGACTGGTTTTACATGTGGTTTTTAAATTTTTCTTCTTGTCATTGTATCTATAAGAAGGTCTGAATTTTCAGCAAAAAATCCTTGAAAGGATACTCATTGTGTCTTCCCTAAAATGCTGGTTCATACCCAGACTTACTGAGAATCTGGATGCAATAAATGGACAGAAATCTGCTGGAAGCTGTAATTGCCTGAGATGGCCCAGCCTAGCCTAATTTCCTGCAATGAGAAGAGAATTTTCCACCTGAATCAAGGAGGAAGAGAAATATGAGTGAGATGATATTTTACACCCTTTATTGAGGAAGTCTCAGAAGTAAATCCCTTTTTAAAAAATCAATTTCCTATGCAGTGTTGGGCTACACCATGGTAACTTTGCTAGGATTTTGCATCTTGTGAAGGTAACTCTTGAGTTTTCTCTTTGTTTCTGGAAGTCTATATTCTTGGATGAGCTTGATCATGTGTTCTCACACACTAGCAGTGTCTTGGAACAAAGCTTTATGGTATCTTTTTACTGCTGGTGAAGTACAGACCAGATGGAAGTGATTTAGAAGTCTAGAGCTGATATGAGTTGCTTTGGATTTTCATGTCTTTCAATCAGAAATGTTTAGCCTTTAAAACTTTTTCTATGCTAATGTGTAACCTCCTGGTAGACAAATAATATGATATTTTCTCCATGCCATAATTGAAGTTTCTATTAGTGTTTTATGGTTGATGGAAAACTGGCAGAACTGGATCTGGCAGAGCTGGACCAGTTGAAATGATTATCAGTTTGCATGGTTGGCATTCTTGGCCTGTTAAGTGTTGTATTTTACACTTAATGCTTCAAAATTAGCATGATAGATTATTTTGCTTAGTTAAATGTTTTTACAATTTATGGTCTGGTTAACTGTTCTGCTGATTCTAGGAAGTATCTTTTTTTTTTTTTTTCATGATGTTTTTCATGTCCCAGTAGTACCTCAGCTTGTAAATCAGGCGTCGCTTTATGCTGGGGTGAGGTTGGAATCAGTTTCAGATGAGAAGTACTGTGGCATTTATAAAAAAACATCAGAAAAGGCAAAAAATACTTGTGATATAAATTGACAAACCACTGTCAAGCTTTGTCAGCAGTGATATCCACAGACATGACAATATTTACTGAAGATAAAATGAAGGAGCCTGGCAAGTCCAAGAGAAATCACAGCTCAAGAGATGCCAAGAGCTTTTGCATCCTTATGCTTAACACCAGGATGTTTAAAACTCAACATCAGGAGCAAGCAAAGCTGTAGAGGAGCACAAAGCTTCTGTGTAACTCTTGATCTAAAGGCTGTAGGTGAGCACCAGCACCCCCAGGTTCTTCTCCACCAGGCACCTTCCCAGCCACTCTTCCTTCCCCTGTGATACTACACAGGGGAAGAAATCCTGAGGTGTATGTACATCAACACTGTGCAACATCCATGCTTCTTTTTCAGTCCAGATTCTGGAATGTGGTGTCCTTTGGAAAGCAGCTGGAGGCAGTGAAAGAATTGTGGATGATGTTTCCTTCAGGTATTTTTTCTGCGTGTTCTGGATTCCTCTATTCCTTCTCCTGCCAACCATCTTTCTCACTACTGCTTGTCAAGCTGCAAAAGAATGGAATGAATATATAAAGTTAAATATTCACAGGGATATATCTGCAAACACTACAGGCTGGTCTTTTAATGGGTTCATCAAATTTTTGGTTGTCCCCTCAAAAAAAAAAAAGGCATCAAATTTTCACTGCCAACCACCTGTATGAAAAAAAATGATTTAGTTATTTGTATTTCATAATTTTTCAGAGATAACCTTTGGCTTGTTTTGCCCCAGCTCTGAGCTGAGTGAGCATGAGCCAGATGCAGCCTAAAACCTCCCTGGAGCTGCATTGGGATTTTATTGTACCTGAGCTGGTAAGCCAAGGCTCTTAGCTTTGAACTTCAGCTGGCTCAGGCAGATGTGGCTCTGAACATAAGCTAAATCTGAAACACAAACACTGATAGCATACAATCTCACCCTGTGGGGCCTCAGATCATTCTGTACTCTTTTGAATGCCAAACACATACAATTTTTATGACCTTCAAAAAAATTCTTTTTTACCCAGGCTTGATTTTGACCTTCGTCTCAAAAAAAGTATTACTGAATACAAGTTAAATAGCAATTTTCTGTGTGATTACAGAGCATTGGTTGCTGTACACTGAGTAATTATTCTTTTGTACTAATGATGAGTTATTAATACCTTTAACAAAAGACAATTCAACAGATACCAACTTTTGGATGTGAAAATACCTAGCATGTAGGTTACAGTTAGAAGATCGTGGTAGGATTCTATGGATCTCCCTGTTCTCCATGTTTGACACCTTGTTGTTAGGTGGCTGAGAAGCTGTCACTGGCCCCTGAAGAGGCTGCAGTGGAACCTCCTGGATACCCAGGCTGATTTCAAGTGCTCTGTGTTGTGCAGATATAAATGTTAGTTTAGGTTAATACAATACATCTCCTGAGACACTTTCAAAATAACACAGTTGCCATAAAATTTTTTTTTGTTAAAAGTTTTTGTCTGTTAACAGTGATTTTTTTTTTTGCTTTTGTTTTTTTTTGTTTGTTTGTTTTTGTTTCTTTGACTGAAAATAGATTTTGATGTCAATACCTTCCTTAGACTGAGGAACTGAAGATCTTTGTTACCAGATTAGGTCCTTAAGAGGCGCAGATAAATCCTCTCATAAGCATCGTGTGGGTAGGTATTTGTAAGTTCCTTTTTCAAACATCCCAGTGAGGGGTTTTGTGGAATTGCACACTCTTGTTTTCTTTGCTCTCTCCATTCTGTTTGCCCTCCTCTTTTCCATTCTCCTAAACAGTAATTAATGCCTGGGATCAGCATGGGTGCTCTGCCATGAGAGGATAGGGCAGGAGGAACAAAAGACTGAAGCAGGCTTTGAAAAGGAGCCAGATAGTGAAAAATGATTACAGCCCTTAATTATGGGCTTTGCAGAGCAGCAGGTTTAGTTTTGCATCACTTCAAAAACTAATAGTTTCGTGGCTTTTAAAAAACAAGACAGAGGAAAGAAATCTGATGCACATTATAAAAAGAGCGGGGATGATTTTTTATTATTTTTACGCGCGATATCTGGAAAAGTTGAGGCTGCAGGGCAGCTTTAAATAAATCGCTTTGTAAAAAAAAGAAACAAATATCACTTAAAAATACAGAAAATGTGATTCATGATTTCCACTCAGCCAGAGATGTTTGTTCTAGAGCAAGTCCCTGCTGCTGTGGCAGTCATTACCTTTGGTTTCAGCAGGAGCCATAGCGGGCTGGGCCTCATTTCCCTACACCCAGGGTCTTCAGTCCTCACCACTTTCTTTAGCAAAGGGGCAATATTAGTGGCAGAGGGGGTTCCAAGGCTTCTTCTGAGATCTGTGACTGCTCGTCAGGCAGTGCAGCAGTTGGCTGCTCACTGTACCCCTCTCATGCTCAGGTTTCTGTAGGGGCTGCATGGTTTCAGGGGGCTGCAGCAGCCTGTCTGCCTGCCTTGGTTTTTTTTGGAGGATGCTCAGCTGCCCTTTGGCTTGTGTGCACAGAGCCTGTCCAGAGTGGGAGCATCAGGAGATGACTTGCAGTCTGTCAGATCCTTTCCCTAAATGCTTGGTCTTCATCCCACCCAACAGCCAGGCCATCACCTGTATGGAACTTGCTGGGGGAATTGCTTTTCAGATTAGGATGGGAGCTGGGGAGGGAGGGGGCAATTCTTCAAATATCCTGGTTCCCAGGTAGAGCTATGCTGTTCAGGCAGATTAGAGATTCTCTTTGATGGTTGTTGAACTTCTCTAACCTCATCTTCTTGAGGGTGGGCTCTTGGGTGGTCTCCTTCTTCTGAGTCCACCATCAAAGCTGTGAGCTGGCAGACACTGAGCACCCACATTACCCACCATGTGCACACACAACCCCCTGGTGCCTCTGTCTTTGGTGTACCATGGACTGGGTAGAACTGATCAACCCAAACAGGACTTTGTGCTTCAGGTGTGCCTTTCAGAAATACCCTGGGTTTTATTTTTAACGCTAGTTGTGAACCATCTTCATAGCCTCTGTCCTCTTAACAAGAAGTGTTAAGCCTTATCATTATCTGCAGATGGGTTTAACGAGCCTTGCATTTGCAAATATCTGAATCCTAAGGTAGCATTTGCCTTCTCTTTAAAAAAAAAGAGATTAGTGGAGCACTCTCCTTGTCAGCAAAAGCTGAAATGTTGCTGTGGTGTTTCATGTTAGCAGCTGAAGAAGACTTTGTAAAGGTTGGATGAGTTTGGAGGCAGTTCAGTTTGTATTTGGTCACTTCTCTCAAGGCTTTTCAGGAAAGGCTTCTGTCAATGAGGTTTTTTGGCAAATGTAGGCAGGCTGGGTGTAGTTTCTGATATTTCTGTTTTAAAGGATGAGAGAGGAAAAACTAAGCAAAGAGCTCAGCATTACTCCTCAAACACCACGAGAAGAATAAAATTGCAGCATTTGTCCTGCACCACTGATGCATTTTTTAAAAAGCACAATATTGTTTTTAGTAACTCTGCATCTTGTTATCTACTTCTGTAGATAACATTTTTGTCAGCATCTGGGTGTTTTCAAGGACAGAGAAGTCCCTGTTTCCCTTGTCCTGAATGTTTATAATCTGGTACTTACCTGGAGCTTAGGATAGGTGAATGTTGTGATAGTGCTAAGGCCCTTTCACTCCATCTCTAAAGTGGGAGGTTGATTTACATGTTTATTTTTATAATATATATGGAGAAAAACTACTCAAGTACCCTTGTTTTATATGCAAGAGGAGAACATTTTGTACACTCCACTTCTGTCATGTAGAAGTCCTTAAATTGCTTTTGGCAAGTAGATAACTTCAAAAGAAATTGCTTCAGTGACAGAAGTGGTGTGAAAATAAACCTTGAAAGTGAGGATATGAGTCTTGTAATTATCTAATGGAAGGCTGAAAAGGTTTTTAAAAGCAAAAAAAAATGTAAACACGAGAGCTGCTGCAGCTCTCTGACCTCTCCATCCTGCTGTGGTGGATCCATGTGTTGTGGATACATAGGGCTTGGTTTTCCAGCTTCCCATGAGCCACAAAATATTTTGGGTGAGGTGCTGGGATCACAAGACCAGTGGCAAACACTTGCAGAGAAAACACCTTTGCTTCACTAGTAGCAGGATTTGTGGATACAGAGAATTTCTTAAAGAATTTAGTAATTTCTTTCCGAATTTCTGTATTGTGTTCATATTTTTCAGTTTTGTGGCATTTTTGCCAAGGATCAGAGCATGTGGTTCATGTGAGAGGCTGATGAGCTGAGGTTCAGTCAATCCTGTTCTTGTTCATGTCCACTGTAATTTGGGATTTTCTAAAGCCATTAAGGTCATTCTTTTGATTGTGATTGAGACTAGACAATAACTTCACCTCCCTGTTGCTGCCACCTCAGAAAACTTCTGTCAAGAAGTTATAAATTTATTGGGAAGAGAGAAGTTATCTGGGTTTTAAGTTTATTGGGAAGAGAGAAGGCCAAGTTGGGTTACGGGGGGCTAAAGAGATGCTGATGGCCTCTTCCCAGCCATAATCCTCTCTGGAATGGAACTTCCAGTAAGTTCCAGTGCCTGCATCTGCACAATGCCTACATCTACAACAAATTTTCAAAATACTTACAAGGATAAATGCAACAAAAATCAAAACTCAGAATGAGCCTCAGTCTATAATAAGGAAAAGATGAGGTTTTAGATCTTTTGTGGTTTATATCTGTTTAATTAAAAATTAGCTTTTAAAAATTGTGCTGGAAGCATCTTCTCTTGCAGCAGATAAGTAATAAAATACAAGCTGGGCTTTCAACACCTGCATTTCTAGTTGAGATGTCTTTCTTGGGAAAAGCTCTCATTGGGCTGAACACATCATTTGGTGAGCCACCTGCCTTTCTTTTTCTCTTCTCTCACCCACCCATTTCCTTTCAAGGTTGATACCAAAAACCATAAACCTGAAGGAGGCCTCTCTTCTAAAAATTTGCTTCTCACATTGTGTTCTCCTGCTAATGCTTATTTTATGAGCCCCCTTCTTACTCTGGCAGTGAATGCAATGACGTAGCATTCAGGGCACTTTTCCAAACTGAAATTTTACAAGCAATACACACTGGAAACATTTCCAAATCTTTTCCAAGATAGATATACACTGGGTGCATATATCCAAACGTAAATATTCAGATTTGTTGAAGTTTTTAGTTTGCAAACTGGGTAAAGGCTTCTATTCCTGTGTCCAGAGAGATCTTTTCTTTATGTGGTCAAAATGACAGTAAGTTTCCTAGGGGAAGAAACAGACATTTTCTTATCTTGATGTTCCCCATGGCTTATCTGGAATCCTCAAGCATCCACGTAGTGGATGTTGACACAGAGAAAACAGCTCAACCAGGTCTGCATTGCTGACTATTCCTTGGTGCTCACTAATTTATTTGAAGTGATGGGATGCCACGTGCTTGAGGTGCTGACTTGGGACTTAAGCCTTCTTCAGCTCTGAAGGGGACTTTTTGCAAATGGTTTTGGTAAACTACAACTTCTTCTGAAGGGTTGGGGTTCTCCTGAAGTCCATCCCTTGCTGAATGGAAAGCTGTAGCTCTTATGTTCTACAGAACAGGAGACAGAGAGGCAGTGACAGGGGTTATGATAACTAATGCTCTGTTTTTCTCTCTATAAGGTTAGAGAAATCTTAATAATTTAAAATTCAGGTTTTGTTATTTGCTGTAATGGAAAATTATTTTCTTTTGTAAGTGGTGTGCAAGTTTTCATGATAATCTATTGTGGGATTTCTGGTTTGTTTGTTTGTTTTTTAATTACCAATCACTTAATCTGAATCTCTAGGTGGTAAATAAATCTTGCAGCATCTAAAGAAAAGTTTTTTATCAGAAACCTCTAAGCTATATTGCCTGACTTCTCTGCTTGAGATCATCACCCATTCAGTGCCAGGAAGCCTCTGCTTTCATATTACAGTAAACTCAAAATCAGATAATCTTTGAAAGAATTAGAAGATATATTACCCTTGGCATGCTTGCAATAACAATTTCTCAATTTCTGTTTTACATGCCAAATTTAATTTAGGAATGGATTTCAAACCTGCTGCAAAGTTAGGGTAGGGAGTCAACAGCAGGATGCTTCATGATGCTCAGTGCTTCTCAAGAGGAAAAGCTTGGCCATCCACTCAGTCCCAGGTCAGTGGTTTTCCAGCTGGGATAAACCAATCTAAGTGCACGGGCTGCCTTTGGAAAAGGTCCTCCGTGAGATGTTTGTGCTCTCTTTGGTGATAGTGTGAGCAAACAGAAGAAGAACCTCCCCTTGCTGGGCTGCATTTCAGCTGGAGTTGCTGCTTTTATCTACCTCATTAGATGAGATGCAGAATTGCTGGAAAGAGCCCTTAGAGAGGGGATGGGATCACAGGATTTTTTTCATGACTGCCTGCACTGACATTGACTTCAAATGCTTGTGCAACCAGAGAACCACTGGGTTTTAAAATCCCTGAGGGCAAGTTTATTCTCCTCTGTTGTGGGGTGATACCATGCCTGGCCTGGCAGGGCTCTGCTTCCACCCCTCTGTGCTACCAGCACATGTTGGGTATTTCTTAATAATATTAATGTTATTTTTCAGACTTCTCTATCTGAAATCCTATGATACCTGCAAGTACAATAGCAAAGGCACTTTAGAGAAGCTTGCAGATCTGCCAAATTGGTATTCCAGGGCTTCACCTCATAAAATTATTCAATGCAATTGCCTGAAAAAACATTTGGTATCAGTGTAGCAAAAAAGCATGAAAAAGTCCAAACCTGACCTTTGTCAGGTGGGCTGAGGAGGAAATATTACCCATGGTTGATGAAGCACATGTCTGTGCCTTTATTTCCTCTTGACTGAGCTGGTATTTGAGCACCTCCTTCAAAGTAAGCATGTGCTCAAGTACATTCCTGAATTTTTGGCCTCATCTCTGCCTCAGAAAGAGGAGAGTGCCTATTGACCTTTCAAACCTTCACAGCAATGCAACACCTAACTGCTAAAAAAAAAGAAAAAAAGAAAAAGGATGGATGACTTTACTGCCTGGCAGACAGGTGAATCTTGAAAGTATTTCGTGGAGAAAGTATTCTGTGTTGCAAAATGTTTGTGTGATTTCCTTAGCCTTAAGCACACAGTACTTATTTGTATTTTTTTTCCCCAGAGTTACATGCAGTTATTGCTCATATCTTAAATCTTATTGCAAGTACAGCTGGTGGGGGACACTCTTGGTGTAGGATATAATGCAGAAACTGCAAATACTTGGGAACAGGTCAACAGGTAAATAGGAGGCAGTGGTGTTTACATCAAAGACAAGTTAAATAGAAACACATTGGTTTGATAACCCTGCTCACCCAGCTATCTCAGCTGCAGTTTTCCTACAAACCTGCTATTTGAACTGCATAATATTTTGTAGCAAGCTTTGGAAATTTTAATAGAGTTTCCAGGATAGGAATAATACATCATGAGGTTAGAAGGACCAAGTGGAGTGTTCACCCATTCAGTCTGAAACATGGTAAGCCAGGTAGGTAATTTACTGTGCCTTTACCTGAATAATAAAGCTTGCAATCTGTTTCATAAGAACAAGTAAAACAGGAGGAAAAGGACTGTATTTTGCAGAGTGAATGGCTGTAGTTGCCATAGAAATGAGGAGATACTATGATTCTGAGGAGCAACTAAGAAACAATTTCTTTGGAATTAATTTATATATGAGTAGGATACAGTTATGCCAAGGAAAATGAATGCACAATGTTCTTAAATACCATTTCTCATCTATAACTTAGGTAGCTTTATACAAAGGACTAAGATATTTTGTTTATTACTACATTCGCTTCTCAACAAAATCTTTTTTTTCCTCCCTGCTTTCTGTTCCTCTTCAATGGCTGTGGTGCCTAACTGTAAAATTGCTGCTTGGGATGGCAAATCAATAAAGTTTTATTAATGTCCTCTGCTGCCTCTCACTGCCATCCCTGCTGCAGTGCCTTTCCTTTGATAAAGAGCTGCTGGGACACCATGTATCTAAACCTGGTATTCAGAATTGTTAGAAAAGGAAGTACAGAGTTAGTGATAATATGCACCTTTTAAAAATTATTTTAATTAAAGAAAAAAATGTAGGAGCTGGTGAAATGCTGTGTCTGTTAAGGAAGATTGCTCCCAGCCAGTAATGGCTTCTGGTAGTAATACAGCTGTTTTCAAAAGTCATAGCAAGTTTTGTTTTTATTTAAATTTTGAAAAAATATTGAATTTTATAGAAAGATCACCAGGGGTCATGCTACCATAACAAGTAGCAGAGTGTGCTATCACACAGTGACAGATAAGGGAATGCCTACTGGAAACACTAACAAAAATATGCCAAATAAAACCAGGAACCATAATCCTTTCTCATAATTCACATGATCCTAAAGATCCTAAAATTCAAAAAAACAACATTGCCACTTGTAAGTTAAGAGAATCTTAAATGGTGTCTGTTGGAACTTCACCTTTTAATAAATAGCTTGTACACAGCTTGTGGCTTTGGTCTGTGCAAAATATGTTACAGTGCTTTTTCTCTATGAAACATTCTTCTGGTTGGTCATTTAGCTTCGGTGGTATCAAATTATAATCTTATTTTTCCAAGTTCTCTAGGCAAAGATGTGGCAGATATACCATGAGAAATACTGTCATTAGTCTTGATTGTTGGCAAATCATTTATAGCATCCTTGGGACAGTCTGTGGGTGTTTTTATTGCCACAGGGATAAAGGGGTGGAGAGATGTACCAAAATATCAAGGCTAGTGTCTGAAGCCAGAATTTTCTGCATGAGATTGTGCAGGTTAGTAGGTTTTTTTTTCCTTGATAGGGTTGCAAACATTTTTAAGTACAAGCAGAAAATGTGAATGTATTCACTCGTTTAAAAAAGAAATGGTAAAAATAAAAATAAAGAACATGAGGTTTATTCAGCAGATTTGAAATAGTGGAAGGAGATTATTTTTAGCCATAACATGGGGCTAAACTCAAGAACTCCTTGCCAAACAATGCAGCAGAAATCTCTTCAGGGTTATGAATGTGAAGCCTAAGCTGAAATTCTCACTGAATAGAAAGGGAAAAGGAGGAATGGAGTGGAGGTGATTTTTCAGCTGATAACTTCCTGAAGACTGATGAGGGACTGAAAATCAATTTGTGGTCAGCCCTGGCCTGCAGGCAGAGCTTTTCTACACCATGAAGATGGAGGTGACTGTAGTCCACCAGCAATATGACTGCAGCATGAACACTAAATGCTTATTTTAATTTTCTTCTTCTGCAGTCATCTTCTGTTACAGAGAGATCAAAAAAAGGTACCCAGAAAGGAACTTCTTAGTAGTGCTGCTCCAAGGGGTGTTTACCCAGTTCTTTAGGGGGTTTTTCGTGTACCCAAAAGTCCATCTGAATTATGCTTTGACCTCTGCTAAAACTCCTGGGGTTCTGTTTTCTCTTCCCCTCTCACAGATGATGAGTTAACATCTTTATCAAAGTCATCTATCACCACCTAGAAATCATATCACTTGTTTAGAAATGCTGACTTCCACATTTAATCTGCTAAACTAAGCAAGAACTGTCCTTGATCAATGCACCTCAGTCAAGGGTGCTGGCAATTTACTGGCCCTGACCTTCCCTGCATCTTGAAAAGCCTAAAAGGCAGGGAAGGTCTCTGGCAATTACAACATTTAAGAAATTTATGTAGAGTCAGGCAGCTAAGTAATTCTAAGGACTGAGACCAAAGCTGGATTTATTTCTTTTCTTTTTAGTATCAGTATCATCACTTGACAGTCAAAGGTTCATTTATTTGTTGTGAATGAGCAAGGTAGATCCAGCAGTACTAATAAATCAACTGTGCCTTTGCACCTCTAAAAACCAGACTTTTAGGCCCTGTGGAAGATGTTAATAAAAAATAATTATATAGTCACTCTGAAACTGCTAAAGAATCCACATAAAACTAATAGAGGCTTGGACCCTACTCCTTGTGCCTATTAAAGTTTAACTGTAATTTGTCAATTACAGTTAAATTATTACAATTTACAATTACAATCCTAGGTGCATCCCTACCTAGAAAATGATTTTACAGTGTCTAATTTTGGTTGTTATACTTTCTGAACATCTAATTCAGATGCTCTTGAAAGTCCTAATGATGAAGAATGCACTCTACGGGTGGCCTGGAACTGCATTTGCAAGGCTATTTCAAGCTGCAAAATTAGAACCAGAAGGAACCAAATTGTTAATCATTAATTCTGTTCTCTCCTAAGGTGTGTGAGATGCTCTTAGAATTCAAAAGGTTGTTGGTTTTCAACATTAAATGAAGTAATCCTTCCAAATGTTTGCTCCTTGGGGTGGGGGATATTTCAAGACAAAGGATAAAATACAGAGAGGAGTGGACAGAACTGACTAATTCCAAAATTTTTCACTGATTCCTTCAAAGAATCGAAGCCAAACTGCTCTGTGCAAGCTTTTTGTGTTTAAACTTTGTGAGATGAACATTTCCAAGCCATTTAATCCAGGGCAGTGTGACAGAAATGACATCAAATTCTGTTTCAGCAGCTGGGGTCATTTTGTCTTGAGCCTATTCCTAAAACATCACTTTCTACTTTTTCCTTACCCTTGTGGTGTATTTGCTGTGTACTCACTTCTTAGGTGAAAATGTTGCCTGTAGTTGTGCAGCATAAAGAATTTTGGTATCTCTAGTCAGATTTTTGTTGAAAAAAACACTTTTGGCCAAACACATATATTAAAAAGTATGTATAAAGTTGTGCTTGGAAATGCTTCTACAGGAGCTCCTGCTTAAAAATTGTAGTTTGCCATCAGTATGTGTGAACAAGTATTAGGGTTTCCTGCCTGGGAGGGGTGACATCAGGATGGTGACTGTGTTTGCCAAGTCAGTATGAAATAACCTAAAAATTAAGCTTTTTCACTGGAACTCCTGAGTTATATCCACATCTTTGTGTGGTTGGCACTGTCACGTGTGACTGATGCAATGGGGTTGAACAGAAATGGAGTTTTGGACTGTAAGGCATTATTTTTGCCTTGGGGTGGATGTTGTGTCATCTCCAGCCTTCCCCATGCACGCCAGCAGTGACAAACTGAAAAAGGCAGTCATTATCTTCTGCTCTCAGGCTCAGAATGGGACAGGATTTGCAGCTTGCTATTTCTCTAAGCTGCTTTTGTTCTCTTAAAGGACTGAATATTCATTTCTGCCTCAAAATGCATACTTTTCAAGGGAGATGAGGACTGAA
This sequence comes from Phaethornis superciliosus, assembly GCA_023637945.1. Taxonomy (NCBI): domain Eukaryota; kingdom Metazoa; phylum Chordata; class Aves; order Apodiformes; family Trochilidae; genus Phaethornis; species Phaethornis superciliosus. The sequence continues at coordinate 3,240,545 of JAJQWJ010000017.1, forward strand.
GCTTTTCAGTGCTGGAAACTGAGATGCAAAAATGAACCATGAATCACTTGAAGCATTCAGTCTTTAAATTCCAGTACTGCAGTTGCTATAAGAATATTTAAATGAAAATCTATCATCAGTGGTTTCTAACATAGGCTATGCTTATCATAGTGAAGCTGTGACTACCTAGATGAAGGAGATGGCCAAGAAAATAATGGTTGACATCATTTTAGTTTTCTTGCAAAGTGCTGACCCTTGAACTATGACATTTCCTTCATTTCCATTTCAAGTGGGATTTTCAGGATGGGGGTCTTGGGTTTATGTTTGTTCATAGGAACTGTATTGAGGGCATCATCTTCAAATATCCTATTAAAAAGTGATTTGATTTGATTTTGTATTTTTCCTTGCTTGTGTTCCTGAATGTAGGCAGTCACAGGGATGTATAACTGAATCTTTCCATGCCAAACTGGCTTTTGTTTGTATAAACAGCTACTTTCTCACGCCAACATCAAGCTTTTATCTCAAGCAGTAGATAAGGAAATTCTAGATAAATAGAGTGGGTGTGTTTTTCCTCCCAGAACATCCAGAACTGGAACTTCTGTGGCCCTCAAAGTCTGCACCCAGATTTTGTTGGTGCCAGGGTTGGTCCCAGAGGTGGAGCCCTTTGGGTCATAGGGTGGTAGCTCAGCTCAGAGGCAGGGACTGGGACCTGCCTGGGGGTGGAGGTCACACAGATGTTGTCATTCTCTCAAACTATTTTTTTTTTTTTTTCTGCAACCAACTTTCAATTTTTCTCAAAGCAGATGAAAAATATTACCATCTGGTCCGGATGTCTGGGACTACAGTTATTTTCTGTGCATGTGTTTCATTTCACAAAGCTATGAACACTATTTAAATCTGTATAGAAATAATTTAACAGGGGAAATAATTAACTACAGACTGTAATGAGTGAGCATGTGTATGAAGAACAAGGACATATTCCTCGTATGATGAATGCTATCATTTTTTTGGAAAGGTGTGATGAAGGAGAGGCAGGGTTATGCTGCTTTTATTTCCTTGTCCTATTAGTGCGACAAGTGCATCTTTCTTACAGTAAAATGCTGATGGTGAGTTTTAATAAATCTATTTCCTGGCTGCAGGATACTGTCTAGAGGACTCTGGTTAATGTATGGAAATGAATGCACTTCATTATACATGTGCTTCCTCAAGTTATGGCTGGAAACAGCTGCAGAAAGAAAAGCAGCTTGCACAGTTACTTGTGAATGTCAAATACATCTCAATGAACTGAGAAAGAAACTTACATGGAGCTTTGAACCCAATAATTTTAATCTTATTGGCAAGACCTGCAGTACAGTTGATTTCTGGGGATGGAGATAGTTCCTGAAGGAATGGATGTGCCTGGCAAATACTTGACTGGCATCTTCTCTCTCAGGCACAGTGGAAAAATGTACACAGACAGCTTTGTCTCAAGTCTGTGAGGTTCAAAATCAATCCTAGACTACAGGTGGTGGGTTTGGCAGTGTTTTCAGGTGGGGGAGAGAAGTGGAAGGAGGACAGTACTGTAGCAAGGAGATGCTTTGAAGGAAATCAGTAATATTAGTATTAGTAGTATATATTTGAGAAAATCAAAACTAGTGTTTTGGGGTGGGGTTTGTTTGTGTTTTTTGTTTTTGTTTTTGTTTTTAAATTATTATTATAATTATTAATTTTATTTTCCAGGAAAAAATACATAACTTTATCCCAAATATATTATTTTCCATTTGTTCCCAGATGCCAGTTGTCCTCTGGTCTGCTGGCTGTGTTGAGCTGATTGCTATTTTGGGGCTTTGCTCTTTCTTAGAGGGTTTATTGCCTTTTTGTGTTACACTTCAGGTGTTAGCAAGGGCATAAACATTTACATCAGGTTCAGGCTGAGGTCTTCCCTTCTCAATATTCTGCCTTGCTTCTTCTGCATTCTGCTTTTGTATTCTCCCTTGGAGGAACCTCATATTGGTGGGAAGGAAAATGAAGCAAAGCCAACCTTTTTTTTACAGGGTGTTGATTAGATGTAGAAAACTGCTTTGAGAACTTCAGAGAGGAAGGATTTAACTTTTGTTGCTTTGTACTACAAGTCAGTGGTGAAGCCATGGAGAGATTGTTGAATCCTCTTCAGTTCTTGTAGCCACATGAAAAAAATTTTACAACTAAAAGCTTGAATAATAATAATAATAATAATAAAATATGCTGCTTTGTTGCATGTGACATCCCAGTTGCAAAAAGCAGATTCCAATTGACAGATTTTGAGAGAGAAATTAACAATCTCTTAACAATCATGAGTCAAAAAACATTTTTGTACTCACTACAGAAGAGTCCTCAGATCCATGTGCTTTGGTCTGACTCCTTTATTATTCCCCACGACAGCTTTTTTCCCTTCCAAAGCCATGCATTTTAATCCAGGAAAGTGGGACTTGTGCAATTTATCTACTCTGTCTCCTTGTATTTTCCCCCTGCTTGCCTGCCCTTTCCAGCCTCCTTTTCCCAGTGCTTTTCCAATCTTAAATCTTCTGACCTATTTTAACTGCTGTCTCAGTGATGGGCTCTAAGGTTCTTACAGTCCCTGGTGAATATTTGGTGAATATTGTCACCCAGATGGAAGAGATAAATCAGATAGGTTCTTTCACCACCAAAAAAAATTGCAATGAGAGCCTCTCTTAAACTGCTGTCAATGCATCTACTGCACAAAAGCAAACAAGCAAACAAAAGTCAAAGGAAGCTCATGTTTTACTGAACCCCAGCAATTACAGCCATGACAAAAAGCCATAGGAAACCAAGTTCAGTAGTGTTTCATTAGCTTTACTGAACAGACTGAAAGGGAAATGAGCACTATACACAAGAGTTGAATACTGTTCCAATGCTCCAGATTATTTTCTAACTTGTATTTCTCATAAGCTGTTTAAATTGGCCAACATCTGCGAAGGCATTTAAAAAAAAAATGTTCCCGCTACTGGAAAATTAGAATATTCCCCTTCTGCAACCTGCTTCATTGCTTCTCTTCTCTTTTACCCTGCTGAGCCTGCTTCCATCTGCTTTTAGGTGACGTTAGCACAAGTCAAACTCTCCAAAAACTTTGTCATACATGGTAATTTATATAAGGAACACATTCTTTCAAGTCTGAAGTTTGTTTTTTTTTAATATATATTTTTATGTATGTGTGTGTTTATATATACATATTCCTTATACCAGAAATGTTGGATAGACACATAACATGCTTTTTTTTTTTTTTTTTTCCTCCCTGCTGAGACCCTTGCATATTTATGGTTGTTCTTAGTTATATTTAGTTTCAATGATTGAGTTTTTTCAATTTAAACAAGAAGTGTTTAGAAAGAGAATGTTCCAAAGCAGGCCACACGTGCTTTCCTCTTGTATGGCATTTTTGTTTGATTGTACAGCAGCTGGTGTCAGTGGAACTGAGGTATTTAAAGAAAATACACATTATGAAGTCCAGAGGGTATTGAGTTAGGCAGCAATGTTAATACTTAACAAATGCCTTTCCTGATCACAAGTAAATAGGACCCAGGAATTTTGGAGATGTGTATGTGGTTTCTTTCTGTGATAGTGCCTCTTTGTCCTACACTGAATTCTTATGAAGAGAGGAGCTGTGGTTTTTTCAAGGGAAGCCATAATGAATTCTGGTACAACTTCATTTTATATTTTTAGATCACAAGGGATAATTTACTTGCCCTTTTCTTACAGCTCTTGTCAGAATTCATGTTGTTTAATCTCCTTGGTCCTCTATTAAAACTCACCTTTGTATTTGGGCTAGGAAAGACTAATCTTAGCTCCTGGTAATTAGTGGTAATTTAGCTCTTTGTGCTCTATGAGTGGCCAACAAAGGCCTAATACAGAATGTGCATATTTTATCTTCACAGTAAGCTAACAATCCAATCAGTGAAAAGGCTTTTTTTTTTTAACTCTCCATAATTCCTATCTTGCCTTTTTTCCCCTCCTCTCTCACAATACAAACCTGTGGCTACCTTGAGATAATAACACTAAGAATCAATTTAGTTGTGCTACTGTAGTAATAAAAAGAAGCAAGAATTGATAGCAAGAGTATTTCTGTACAGGCTGAGCAGAAGGCTGACAAAAATGTGTTTGAAGGGAACAGTGTTTTCATCTATTGCCAGAACATAGCTCTTTCCAGGGCTGTATTTAGCAGCTCCAAGTGCAGCAGAGAAAACCACCTTGGAGGACAGCATCTGAAGAGTGCATCCCAACAGAATGAAGATACAGGTTGGACCCTTGCTTTAGACAACCCCTCTCTTCCTCCCCCAACCTCAACCACATCAGGAGCCATCTTCCTTCTCAAAATCTTGCACTGGAGAAACATCCTGCAGAAGGAATGTTACTGCCCTGAGGTTTCCACCTCCTGGATGAAGCCCATGGTCTCGTAGCTTGTGGTGCTTCTCAGAAGTCTCCCAGTTGTTGATTGTTGAGTGATGAGAGGAGAAAATGGTGTGATACAGTCTACCTAAGCAAAACAAGCTGCTGTTGGGGAACCTGGGGTGCTGTAGAAGTGATGTATTTGCATCCCAGGCTAAAAGCCAAGGTCTGTGCATCCTAAGTACAGAGTGTGCCACATAAATTCCTGTATTATACATGTCAGTGTGGTGGGATCTTTTGTCCTTTTATAAAGCCTTAATTTAAGAGACTGCTGAGGATCAAGGAATGGGGGAATAAACAGTCAGGTGATCCAGTTTGGGAACACATTTAAAGTAGTAAGTTCCTTGTGGTTTATTTATGTGTGATTTTTTTAAACTACGTAGAAACGTTTGCTGTCGAAAGGCAAACATTGAGATGTAGATGGAAAATACAGGCAGGTAGTTTTAAGATGTGCAGGACCTCAGCTTTAATCCCAGACAGCAGTTATCAAACATCAGTAAGGGCTTCCTGCCATTAATGGGGAAGAATTTCAGCTGTGGTTTCTGCCTTGGAGTTCAAAGCATGAACGTCTGTGCTCTGAAGTCAGAGGGACAGGGAAAGCAGTGAGTGCTCCAGTAGAAACTCAGCTTAGCTTTGGATTTAATTTCCCTTTCCTGTACTGCTGTGAACACCCAAAAACCGTTCCCATTGTTTTCATGGGTTTCAGTTTTCAGTGCCAGCAAAAGCTGAATTGTTTCCTGAAGTGGCTCCAGGAATGCCTTTGGATCACCCCAAAGTATCTGCTAGTGCACAGTCACACCAGAGAAGCTTTTGCATTTTACTGGCCAGGAAGCAAAGAATGGAAATGCTTCTCCTGTCCTCTTATTAGCATTTTCTGATGGGAAACAAGTCCAGGAGCTCAACTTCCTACCAATACTGCAACTTGGCAAAGATTCTGTGGGGCTGCCAAGTTGGGGGATGTCACAAACCCTCTCCTCAATTGATAGGTGTGATTGTAAAGATTGAGATAAAAGATGTAGGACATGCAGAGTCTACTGTTGCAGAACAGATAATGAAAAAATTGTGGCAGAATGAGCTGAATATTTCTAAGTAAAAGTAGAAAACACTGCAAAGTTACTCAGACTGAGTATGTGTACTTTTTGCATTATCCTGGGTTGAGAGGACCAGGATAGAAAAACCTGCCTGGGAGACACCATCAGTGATGCTCCCTTCTGTTGTGTTTTTCTTGCACTGGCAAGTGTTGGGGGTTTGATTCACTCTCCTTTGGTGTATTTTAGCTACTTTCCTATGGAACTGAAATGCTTTTGATAATTCTGTTGGTCCTTTTATCTGCTAGTTCATCTTTTCTCCTCTACCTCCTTCTGATACCCTTTGAACCCATTTACCAATTTCAAATTTACCAATTTCAAAGACATCCGAAGGAGCAGCTGATGCATTGAAACTCTCTGAATGTCTCAGTGAATTTAAGCAGAGGGAAGGAGTTCAAATTGATCTCCTGGAGGGAAACACAACCTGGAGCTGGGGTGAGGACACTGAAGGTTGTTCAAGAATGTATAGGAGAAAGTCAGGATACTTTAGGAGAAATAAATACACTGCCAGGTCTGGCAACAAGGAGTAGTAAGGTAGTAGTGAAGTGATAAACCTTGAGGGACTTGGGGGAAGAGGGGGATGGGGTGGTATGAGTGATTATGGGGAAAATACCATGGAGAAGGGCAAAGAGCAAGGACTTGTCATGATGGATGAAGGTGCATGCATGGGATGCAGGGCACAAATCTCCAGCAGATGCTTTCTTCTTCCAGTGTGGGCAGGAGAATGTTTTCTGGTGGCACCCAATTAATTGTAGTTCTGTTTGATAAATGTTAATACATTCCTATCTCATAAAACTGCTGTGTTAGCACGTGTCTGGCAGCCATTTGTGAATTCAAACCAGGAGTTTTGCTGTGCCAGGAGGTCTCTTTTTCAAAAGATGGTGAGGGAAGTCGGGCTGGGGTCAGCCTGCAGCTCCAGGTGTGGGGAAGCTTGGCATGGGTAAACAAAGGAATGATTTCTCTCTTTTAACAGTGTAAAAAAAGAAAAAAAAAATGTCTGGAGATAGCTGATTTTAGGATGTAAGATTTCTAACAATGTACTTTCCCCGGAATTACTTCATGTGCTGCATCATCCTTGCAGGCTGTACAAATCCTTTTTCATGTGTTTTCACGGCAGTGAAACATAGCAGCCTTTATCTGCTAAGTACTGAGTAAAGCATTTTGAGATGAAGCTGAGCTACCCCTGAATCTTCTCTATGCAGAAAATTCAGTAAAATTGAGGTTAACTCTATGAAAGTCAAGATGGCTGTGCTCAGATTTACAGAATAACTCTGCTGCAGTATGTCTTTTTGGAATGTGCTAAGCTTTTACTTATGTTTCATAGCCCAGTAAAAAAAATGTATCACCTTGTGATGGCTTTAGTAATTTAATCTTGAAGATTTGGGAAATCTTTATTAATGTTATTATTGTGAAGCTTCTTTCACTGACTGTCAGTCAAAACTAAAAATAGGGCACACAGGACTTGCAGATCTCAAGCTGCAATTCATTAAGTAGTTGATGCACATAATTGATGAACAAATGGGAAAAGCATACATCTGATAAATAATATATGCATAAAAAATTGTAGCCTGCCTGCAAAGAACCATGAAACAACTGAATAAGCAATAAAATTGGAAATATATGTGGCGATACTGGAATTATTTTTGTAAGGATCCAAGATGAAGAGGGGTGTAAGCTAGAGATTTCAGCATTACATTAGCATTAATAGAATGCCCTTCACTTTATATTTAAAAGTAGTTACCATATGGTTCCTTCTGAGGCCTGCTGTGAATCTGGTTTTGATGAAGCATATGTTTCTGCTTCCCATCTCCTTTGGTTTAAGTGTGCAGCAAAGCAAACTTGTTTCCTAGCAGCTGGATGTGTCTCCCTGCTATCTCAGCAGGGCATCCTTCCCAAGGAATCATTATGTTACTTGATGGAAAGTTCTTAGCTTTTTGCAGCTTTCTTTGGGGTGAGAACCCTTCTGAGAGTTTCTGCCTCAGGTGAGGAGACCACAAAGATGTTCTTTGCCTGGGTGCTTTCCTCTGTTCACAGCCCTTTCCATGTAGTGCCATTTTCCAGCTCTCCTGGCCAAGGGAGAGGTGAGCACAGCTCATTCCACAGTTCATTACCATTGCTCTAAGCATCAATTAGTAGACAAACAGGAACACAATAGTAGTAGCTGGATGGCAGTACTTCCAGAAAATTAATCATTTTCATGCCCCCTCAGGGACATTGCCTCTAAAATGCTTCCACTGTAAACTCAGAGAGATGAAATCTCTGATCTCTACCTTACCAGCATGTTCTGCAGTCAGTAAATCCCCTGCTCCAGGCTTGTGTAGCTGTAACCATTAATGAGGAGGAGGATGCTGAGGCCCTGAGTACTACTGTAAAACAAAACAACAACCAAAAACCCCTCTGACAAACCTCCCCTCAAAATAAAGAGCACAGATCCAGAGCTACAGCTTGATTTTCCAAGCCCTGTAGTGAAATTTCTGCATTTCAAGTGGGATTGGACGTGAAAGCTGGGGCAGCTGAGTACAGGAGGAGTCTGGCTGGCTGTCAGCTTGGGTTTATCACTCAGATAATTCTTTATTCACACAGTGTAGATCAGAGAGGCTGCAGCCCATGGGGGGGCACTTGAATTCAGTCTGGATATTCCTGAGAGCAGGAGAGCTGCAGAGGAATCCTTCAGCTCAGCCACATGGGTGGTGCTGAGCCCTGAAGTTGGGGGAAGTCTCCCTGGGTCTCAGTCACAATGTAGGAAAAGTATTCAGAGGTGTAAATATCTGAAAGTTATTTGTTACAGTGCAGCACATGCCAAGTGCAAGTCCTTTTTGCTGAGGTTTGGGTCATGCCTGCTTTCTGGCAAGCACTGGTGTGAATGGTTGCTTCATCCATTGATGGGAAGTGCTGAAGGTTGAATGGCATTCAGAGGAATTTCCTGCACATCTCAGAGTCCTTGGATTTCTCAGTTCCCTGTCTGGATGCCATGGATGGATGCTTTGCTCTCTCCATTCCTTGTCTCTGGTTTCTGCCTGTATCGTGTGCTGTTTGTGGCAATAAAAATCACGAGTATGAACAAATCCAAGCTGGGTCTCCAGGCTTGGCTGGGGCCTGGAGATGCTGTTGAGCACTGAAGAAAGGCCAGACCAAAATAAGTTTCTATATTAACAGTTGAGGCTCTGAATTTGGTTTTGAGTTTGTTCTCTATAAAGAAACTGGACTGAGTAAAAACAGACAAACAAATCTCTGCAGAAGATGATGCCCCAAAATGTCTGTGTTATTATTTATCAATTTTGGTTCCTTTTCAGACAACCTTGTAAAGAGTTCCCAATAGCTGTCATCACAAATATAGTTATGGACCAACAGCCAACTCCAGTTCCCCTAATCCATGGAATAAATTATTTCTTTCAGTCCTTCTGGAACTCAGTGGGGTGGTGAATAGGAGGAAACTGAATCCCATGTCGTTTTTTGTTTGAATTTGCTCTTTTTTGAAGAAAAGACACATCCTAATTGTATTTCCTAACAAATGTTTAAAAAAAAAAAAGTCATCCCCAGTGTACTTCAATCAGATATGAGACTGGGGATTAAGAGGGGCTTTACTCTTATCTCATTAATTGTGCAGTGTAAAGATGTGCAGCAGTGGTTTTATATCTTACCTTCCTCACACTGTGGACTGAAAGAGCCCCAAGCTGCCACATGCAGTGGATGTTGCAGATGTTCTTTAATGTTTGTAACATGCATAGAAATCTTGGGCAAATTGTGCCTCAGAAATGGCAAGCATCTTAGAGTATTTCAATGAAAATTAAAATTCATTGAAATTGTTCCTGAGGGTTGGAAGATGATGGTCTGGATAATAAGATAGGTACAATATTTGGAGAGAGAAGGTGAATACATCACTACAGGCCCTCGTTTCTTGCCAAGAATGAAGAATCATGTGTGAGCATAGTTAAAAATTAAAAATCCATCAATTAATCAGAAGTGGTAAAATATTTAACAAGTGTACTGCAGACTGCAGATTATTCAGACTCATGCAATAAATGTGGTCACAATTTTTCAGGTTTTACACCCTGCTGAGGACACTTGGGAGAACCTCCATGCCAGGCAGGTCCTGCCTCCACCTGGGGTGTGGAAGAGAGTGTAAAGAGCAACCCCTGCTCCATTCCTTCTTCCAGTAATGCTCTTTCCCTTTTCACAGTAGAAAAAGCAGCTCAGCACGATAAACCTCATCCCCATCCTGGCAAAGAAGTGGCCCCTGGTGACCTCCCCTCCCTGGAGCTGCTGCAGAGAAGCTGCTGGGTGGTTGCAGTGGGGAGGTGTGGGAGGCAGAGCCAGCCTGACCTAGAGAAATGGGTTAATTCAGCTTTCCCAGGGCCAGGCAGTGGGCTCCAGGGGCTGGGATCACAGCAGGAGCACTGTGCCTTGGGGCTGTCGACCCCAATTTTCTCCTCCCAGTGACTTTTACAGTGAAGTAGTTTGTTCAGCTGAAAAACAGCACGCAATTATTTAATCTGTAAAAAGAAGAGAAAGAATTAAAGCTGATTTAAGATGCAGAGCAATAAAGCTGGAAATACTATATGTAGAAAAAAAAAGTAAATAATAATAATAATTTATTCCTTTGTAGTATTATGAGTTTTTTTAAATTACTAATCTGTTTTGTGACCAGTCAGGAAAATTAAATATCTGCTCCCTCTCACTGCTGAGTAATGAAATGTCTAATTATTAATTGCAGGAAAGTTCTGATTGGAAAATCTCTGTTTTGCTAGTCATGGTGCAAGTGAACTTTTAATACCATGAACATGTCAGTCCTAACAAGTTCCCTGGAAAGCATGAGCCTTTCTGTAAGAATGAGCTTTGCCTTATAAGCTCTGGGTGAGTTGCAAAGCAGCCTTTTGGCTGGAGCTGCCAGGGTGTCCCAGTTTGCTTGTCTATCAATTGGCTCTATCCAAGCACCATCTGCTCCAAACCTTCTGCTGCTACTGGAAGTTTTACACTTGAAACTGTGCTGGATCAGATCAACTGCTGGATCAAGCTCTCTGCATCTTCATCATTAAGTAGTTAGGAAGCAGAAGAAAAAATAGCAGGAGATACTATCTTTGTATACAGCTTTGAAGGTAGATTGATATTAGACTACTGGAAAAAAAAATTAAATTGCGTGTAGGTTAAAATACTGCCTCTTTTTCTCTGCACCCTAAAATGTTTGTCTTTTATTATATACAATAATAGTATAATAACAAGAAGTATCTGAGATTTTAAGACTATATTCTAGGATATGCTGACTGTGAATTAACCAAAACCATTGAGAAGAAGTGTGCAGCAAACCCAATTAATCTTCTTTACTTTTTGCTGCAGTGATTTAAAATAAATACCCCGAACTTTCCCATGAGCTTTAAGAAAAACTCTCCCACATCAGGGACTTCAGCAGGAAAACTCTTATTGTGAGCTCACAGCAGGGGATCAACTCCCAGCAAGCCAGGAGGATAATACTATTGGTAAATTGGGCAAATGTCCTTGCCCTCCAATCAGCTGGTATTTGAGGGGTATTATCCTTGCTGAACTTGTCATCCACTTTAAATGGAAGTTGGACAGCAAATGTACATACTCTGCTTAACATGACTTTTGAGGAGTTGCCTCTGCAGTTTAGGGCTTGGATTTAATTCTTGAAGATATAACTCTGCTGCAGCTTTATTTAATCTGTTTATTTGCTTTGCTATTCTCCAGTTTATAATCTAGTCGGTGGGTAAGGAAACTGCTAATGTAGAAGCAGTGTAAACATGAAGCATCCTGAGAGAAAAAAGGCTAAAAGCTGAGAATCACACAGATTCAGTAAATTTCTGTCTGGAAGTAATCAGAAAATAACTGGCAGTGCTGTGTGTTAAGGAGCAGAAATAACCTCTTTGACATGGAATAGAAAGAGTGATGTGCTAGAATATTCAGTGAAATTGTGGGTCAGCCTCTCTGGCCAATGCATTCCACATAATTAGAGTTTGAGCTGTGAAAGCTTCTGTTTGTTGCTGCTGTCACTTGCCCATTCGACTCTGCTTTTTTTGTCCTATTATAGTCATTTTAAAGCCAGATTAATCTAAATATTTTAGCCTCATAAATACCATTTCTTCCTCATCCAAAAGCTTAACTATACAGACCTTTTGCAAACATTAAATAGGAACTGCAGTCTTCTATGGCATTAGCCAAGTCAACTGATATAGCATACAAGACACATTTTCACCTTTTAATATGTATATAATAAATCTATCTCCTAATATGTAAATATATACATTTTTATACGTTTATATATAAATATATTAATTCATGTTAGTATAATATGTATAATGTATTTATTTAAAAAGTCCATAAATGGAGGGAGAATGTATAATGTGTATACACTACAGTGATGAAGTGATCTGACACTTTGATATAGTTGTTGTAGCAGACCAGAAAACTATTTCTTCATTAAGCCTTGTATTTTACCCATCTATTGATGTTTCCCTGAAACACAGATGGAGACAAATTCTAAAGATCAAAAAGATGAAGCAGAGTCTGTTGGCATTCTGCACAGTGCAGGGTTAGTGACTTAGATTTGGTTGTTATTCCTTCTTGCTTATTTTGCATCTCTAGAACACCAGCTCTCTTTCTTTTCTCTTCTAGCAAAACACATACATATTTGATCAGTTCACACCAGGAATTCATCCTTTTTACTCCAGTATGTGTGAAAGACTGGCAGCTGGGGATTTCCACCTCTGGCATATCTTCCCACCTAGCTGTGCATTACAGATCAGCAGTTTATCACATCAGTGAGGTATGATGATCTAAAACTGTGGCTTTGTGAACCAGAAAGCATTGCACATCTGAACCTGAAGTGATTTACTAAATTAGACAGTACATAGTGCTCCTCAGTTGCAAAGGAAAAATAAGATTCCATGAAAGGCCTGTCTGAGTTAAAGAAATTAGAATTTCTCCAGTAAAATTCCTTGTGCCTGTTCTGTAGAACTAAGGTACTGACAAAAAGTCTTTGCCTCTCAAGTGATCAGCTTCCCTTGGATCTGTGATATTTTGTTCTCTTGTGATCTGGGTGATCATAATGGTCCCAACCTCCAAATATATTTTCATATTGAACTCCACTAAAGGAAGAGCTTATATTTCAGCATTTTCAAATCTTTGGACTTAGATAGGTCGGAAGCTGTAATGGACAGAAAGTAATAAAGGGAAATGCCTGAGAAATGTCCTATCTTTGGAGAAACAATCGAAGATTTCCAGGTGGCTCAGCAAGAGACATGAAATGTTAATTTCCCTCTTTGGGATTTGGGAATTTGTGCTTTGGGGAGATCTTGAAAGATAATCTAACCTGACTGGAGTCTGGCCCCATGCATTGTTTATGATAAATTAATGAAGTAGTGAAAAGGAAAGTCCAATTAAAGAAATGTACTAACAGTGAACAAAGCAATCACCTCTAAATCCTGCACAATGTGGGTTTTTTTTCTCTTTAGGGAAGAATAGTCCAATGCTACTGTGGGAATCTTGTTATTAGGCATGACACCTATAATGAGGGCTTTTGCCCATTAGTTTAATCTACTTTCAAAGGAGAGAAGGGAAAACAAGAGCTGTGGCAATATCATAAATACAGTGCTTTTCATATCTGATGCTGTCAACTCAGCCCTCAGGATAGAGCAAATGTCTGTGGAAGGCAGAGCTGAGAACTGGAGTTTTCACCTTGTTCTACACCAATGCTGATGCTTTAGTGGTCTCTCAGCCTGGTTTGCTTGCATCAGGCCACTGCCACCCAGACATGTGCCACTAATTCCATAGTTTCTCATTGTCAGAGCAAGGGAGATGCAATTCAGATTATGATCAACCATTTACAGATCCATTTAGAATGTGTCAATCACTAAGGTCTTATTTAAAAAATAGCTTATCGATATATTTAATAAAAGTAGGAATATTTTTATGTGAAACAAAAGGTTTTGTGAAACAGCAGACAGTAGGAGAGATTTGCTGCAGGGATGCCTGACATGTGTAACTCTATTGTGTCTTCTGAAAATGCACCCAAAGGACAGGACAGGAGACCCAGTGACCTAGAAATTGTAGTGGCTATCCCCTGACAAAGTCTGAAAGTGCAGCCCTGTACAGCAGAGGGCTTTGGGGTTTTAAAGTAAAAAGTAATTGAAACAGACTTGCCCTCAGCTGACCCGACTTCCCATGTGTTTGGAAGTCCCTGGTGCTCCATGAGAAAACACTTCCAGTTTCTGACTGGGGATTGAGGGAGCAAAGTCTGCAGCAGGGCCAAAGGGCTGGGTCCCTAGGAAACATTTCCCATTGCTCTGCTGCTCACGCCTGTGACAAAGTGAGGTGTTAATCGGGTGACAAAATTTCACACTTAGTACCCATCAAAATAGGATCAGCTTAATACAATTACTGCCGTGCAGACAATCTTAAGAACTTTGTGAAGCTATTTGATTCAGCTACTGGTGGCTGAAATAAAGGGGGAGCCTTCTAGGAGGACACCTCAGCCTGCATCTGTGAGCCCCAGAGGAGGAGAGGGAAGGGGTGACATTATGAACCCCCAAAAGAAGGCTGAATACCTCATCTGGCCTGATTTAACATGTCTGTGCCTGCTCTTTTTCTCACAAGATGGATGATGATTTTCTCATATTCTGTGGGAAAAATATCAATCGAATCCACAAGAAAAAAAAAAAAAGACAAACTCTTAACTCAAATGTTTTTTGCCCCCCCAAAATGCAGTGGTGTGCCCCTTGCAAGCATGTTTTTGATAGCACTGTGTCCCTCTGTGTTTTCTTAACCAGGTCTATATAGCTATTATATAGCTATTTTATACAGCTATTACATTTATGATCAACAAACAAACAGCAGAAACACACAATTCAGTGGGGAAAATAGGTTTGTAACACAAAGTGGATTTTGGAAAACACCAGCTTGGTCTTTGGAACAAGAGAGTTTAAAAAGATCCTTTCCAGGTAAGGTGTTGGTACTGGGTGGCTCACCATGAAGTTAAACCTTACTGACCTGGTTCAGAATGAACCACCAAGAAGTGGAGAGAATATTATGTGAGGCACTCATGCTGTCACAGTGCTGCAGCCACTGAAATGCAAGGTACAAGATGCCACAGTGCAGAGCCCTTAGGCCAGGGCAGAGATTTATGAGCTGGTTTTTGTGGCTGCTGTTTCACAATTGGTAAAATCATGCTCCCTCCTCCTCTATCAAATTATCTCCAAATCTCTGAAGGTAGATGCTATACTGTAAGACATTTAAGGATTACAGGTGGCTGAGACACTCTTTGTCAACTTTTCTTGCAGAAACATGGAAGCTCAAGGCTGTTTAAATTTGTCTTTCTTTTGGATCATCCTTGAGTTTTTTGCAATGGAGCCACCTTACTGAAACCTCTGTAATCTGAGTACATGATTACTCTGAACACTCTGGATGACATCCCAGAACATCTTATCTTTTAGTATTGCAAGAAGACTTCTTCATTTCTTCCGTTGCAGATAATGCTTGTGTTGCAACACTTTGGGAGTATTTTATTTGATGGAGCCTGTTGATTTATTTTCAGCAAATACAGCACTGAGCTTCTGCTGAATGTGTACTGCTTCCATGTGCAAAGCACTGTGATCCAGAAGCAAGGCTTGGTTTATACAGGCAGTGCAGTTCTTCTGAGCAAGTGCTGAAATGTGGCTGTCAGCCACTCTGCATTCTGGGGTATTTTTCAGGAACAAGGTGACTTTCATTCATCTGTGTAACAATCTTCAGTCACAAAGAGGCTCCTGTGACATTTAAGCAGGATTGTTTCACTTTATGGTTAGGTGTTGGCTATGAGCAAATATTCAGTATATTACCACATCATCTCTTTCTTCAAGAATGGATGGATTTACATTAAAAAAGAGAGTATCAGTTATTATTCAAAATAATTGTGTTAACCTCTGTAGTAGAGTGATGGCTGATAAAAGCACAGCCTTGATAGTCTTAGGTCTGAGTTTGAAAACTTGCAAAAGTCTTCCTGGGGAGGCAGTTGTTATTGCTGGAAGCTTTTTAAATATATCTTTACTGTTCTGGTTGCAGGTCAGCTCCATTCTCTGTCTAAAGTACCAAGATTGAATGCTGAGCTGAAAAAACCCAGTTTGCATAGCACCTTGGGATTGTTGAAAGGAAGCTCTGTAGTTCTTTTGACAGTTGTATTTCATAAATATTGCACTGAGGTCAAATGTAGGCAAGCACATTGTAAAAATATATGACAAAGATTTAGAGATTTCCTGGCAATAATTTCAACGTGTCATGTTTTATTAGTTTTCATGTAGTTGTTTCTCAAGAGGTTGCTCCATTCATGCAGTACTTGTTTTCCACAGATAGAGAATAATTAGGCAAGAGCAATACAGGAAAGCTGCATGCAACTCTCACTCTTAGGAATTAGTTTTCCTCCAAATCCACGTTATAATGCTAGGTTCATGCTCTAAAGCTTTACACACTCCGTTTAATCTGCATGAAAATACTGATGTGGATGGTTAGGACAATGAATCAGTAGATTTGTTTCTTTTTCATTGAAACCTAGGAGTTAAAAAAAAACATGGTTTACTCTTCCAGTTTTATTTGAAATAGGAAGAAACTACTGAACTTCAGCGCATGAAGAAACACAGTCATTTTTTTTCCTTTTTATGATATGAAAACAGAGTCAGATGAGTATTTCTTGCAGGAGAGGTTGTCACCTCAAGTATTTGAGGCTGCTTTTGATGTAACTGAAATTAAAGTGAGGCATGGAATGAGGCTGCCTCTACAATGGGAGGCAGGAAATGGTGATTCAGAAACCAGGTTCTCATTGCTGCCCATCACTGTGTCACCTGTGGGACTTTGTGTCCCCAGGTCCCTCAGCTCTTCTCCTCACTTGGAGTGCTCAGGGGAGATGCTCTCTTGGTTTTGTACACACACAGACTATATTTATACAGTTAAATAAGATTCAGGGAGTGAATTCAGCTTCTCCATCTCCTTGTCCATCTGCAGTTTATCCCTCCAGTGTGCTGAGCCAACGTATGGCAGGGACCATTCTTCCTTAGCTCTCTGTGTCCTGGGCTGTCTTCTAGCACGACTTCAATGCATTTTGAAATCTCAGGCACCCCTTGATGCCCTTTATGCCACAGCCCAGGGCATGAAACACACATTCTGAAATTCCCTGCCATAAAACTCAGTGGCTGCAGTGCAGTCATCACATTATTTCAGGCACTTGACGGTTAGCAGATGATTTCTGGCCCTGTTTTATTTAGCTGTAGTCAAGGAGACTAGAAAGATTGGGCTGTGATTCATGAGCAGAGATAAAGCTGGCAGGGTCCGGTTTTTCCTCATCCCCAGGGAAACAGAAAGCAGCTTTAAGTGAATGGGCAATTTCTGCTCAAGATGGAAGATCTTGAAAAAGCAGCATTGCCCAAGTGCTGGGCAGTAGTGCTGGTGGGTACTGCCCCCCTGTTTCTTCCATTGTAGCCCTTGGCAGAGCTGTGGTAGTCACTCCTTTTCCCAAAATCATGGTGTACCATGGCAGAGTTTCACACAATTTTGGGTGGTTGGCAGTGATTTCTACGAGCAGCCTATGACAAGCTGGGTTTGGAGGAGCTCAAAATAGAAATAGGAGAGTATTCCTCTGTAGCCTGTGCAAAGGATGTCAGGGAAATCTCACCTCTGTTTCCTTGCCTACTCAGCATGCTGTCCTTCCAGCTGCTGCCTGGGAATTCCTGGCAATGAGGACTTTGCATGATATGACTGAACTTGGCAGAGACTCCCCAAATCCTGACTGCCCAATACAACAAATTGTCCCTCTCTCTGCACTGTCAGAGCTCAACTGGCTGTTTGTCCTCGTGTGACATAATTTTTAATAACTCTGGTAAAAGAGAAGACATTCCAGGCATTTCGTAGTCTATTGTTTTGAGGGAATGAAAGCCTCTTCCACCCTTTTCCTTCCTCCCTCAAGTTAGGAAAAGCATAAAGCAAACTGCTTAAGGTGAGGCAGGCCCTCAGAAGGGAAAAAGCCCTTGCTCACAGCAGAGATTTGAGGAGACCCCAGGACTGAGCTTGTGTTAGGAAGCCTGACTTGGTCTCTGTGGGCTGACTGACTTGTCAGAAGGCTGCTGGTGGCTGTTCATCATTTCAGAATTAATGCTTTTGATCTTCAGGGGCTGGATGCTTTTCCCTGGTGCAGTTTGGCAGGTCCTGGGCGTTGGATGACAAGGAAAGCTTGAGCTGCCCTTGGCGTGGTGACTCCTCCAATGAGTCAGAGGATTTGCTGCTTAACTGACAAACCCAGTGCATGCTTCTCAGATGTTTCCAGTTCAGTTTCCCTCTGAATAGCCTTCCTGAAGAATTGTTTACTTTTGAATTACAGGAACATGCTTTAGCATCCAAAAAGTAACGGAGAGAGAGGCAGAGTTGCTGGGAATTAACCAAGCACATTCAGTCAATTCTGTATGTTTTGTTTCCTCCTGGTAGTATTTTTTAATTATGTTACTACTTAAGAAATTTAATGCTTGTGAGAGTTACCAGCCTTGGAAACTGGATTGAAACATGCAGTCCAGGCAGCAGCAATGTGCTTTTCACATTTATTGACCTCACTGGAGAGCAAAGTGCATCAGGTTGGCTGTGGTTCACTTCTTACTATTTAATGAGTTTGTATCCATTGTGAGATCAAAATTATTAAATATTGAACTGAAATTATTTCAAAGAAATAGTCAATAGTGTCCTGGATTTTTTTTTTTCTTTTAAGACTCCTGTTTGTTATTTTTAGGGGGGAGAGTGTAAAAGAATCTTGACTTTGAGAATTTCCCTTTAGGAGAATATGGGTCATCTGGTTCCTTGTGTATTGGCATTGCCCTCTGTGCACAGTTATATCCTGTAATAACTTGATTGGTTTAAACATGGGAAGAAGGGTTGTATAGTTTTTTGGATTATCAAAGAAATGGACCCCATTTCCCATCTCAGGGTAGTAATTTCCTCAGATATCTCACCACTGCCTAATTTTAAGGAACTTTTTGTGATTCCACATAGAATCTCTTTTAAGGAGAAACTAATTAATCATTCTTTAGACCTTTGCAGTGCAGACATGTACATTGGGACTGATTACCTTAGGCTCTTTTTATAGCTAGAGAACAGGAATAAACATTTTTAGGATGTGATTCACCTGAACTATGTTAGGTATACACCGTGGGATGAGCTCAAGTATGTTGTGGCAGTGCTGTGTCTCCCCTTTGATGGCAACATAGCCTTCAAACATCTTGGACATCTGTTCTTTTGCTAAGTCGAGTATTATTTTTCTTCTTTTATACTTTTCAATACTTTTCTGCTTGTGTACTCCTTCAGTAACAGGAGGATTATAGACCAGCTCAGTCTGCCTTGTATGGCTGAACCCTGCAAGTTCCTTCAGGCCATTGAAATTCTAGTGTGGGGTTGCCTTGGTAATAGAGAAAGATGTGTAGAAATTGTAGAGAAGATGTAAGAGAAAATATCTTGTGTGGTTGAAAGAAGCATCATATCCATCAAAAACACGGGAAGAAATTAAACTTGTGTGCTGCTCTTTTATTTTTAGTGTCAGTTTTGCCTAGTAACAGCTTCTGGTAGTTGAGGTGAAATCCTGTGTGTGCCTGAGCTGTTGCAGGTTTCCTGTCCTTTTTAGACTATTAAATTCTCTGCAAGTAAACCATATATTTCTACAGCTAAAAAATGATAGGCAGGCTTCCAAGTCTGTTCAGTAAAGGCCAGTGAAAAGCTTCTGTGGTCTGAGAATAACTGAAGTGTTTGGTTTGGCTTTGATAATCTGCATATCTAAATGGTGATATTATAAAATGGAAAAAATTATGATAAGAAAATGTCTTCTGTGCATGAAAGCTCATGGAAAAAAGTTGTTTGCTTTTGATCTGTTGTTTTCCTAGCTAGACTGACAGCTGGCTGAGAATTATTGGATGTGCTGCATTGCCACTCCTCTTTTGCTTCATCTGGAACATACAGACCTGTTTATACAGGAACATGTTTCTTCAAACACAGTGGACATCAGTGTTTCTTCTCCATTGAGGGCTAGTTCATTGTGAGATCCCAAAGGCTATAAAATGTGCTACTGTCTGCAGCATATTGACTTAAGCCATGATTCAGTTGCTGGTGAGCAATCACTCATCCAGAAAGTCCACATAAGACACTGGGTGACTGAAGGAGTAAGCCTGGAGCCCATATTCTGAAATTAGAAAAGAAATTAAATTCTGATAGTAATAATCCATTGGATCAGGTCTGGGTTAAGCTCCCTTTGGTGGAGCAAGGGAGCAGTGGTCCTTCCCTGCTACCCACCAGGGGTCTGTGAGAGGGTGAATGTCTGACATACCTGCTTCTTCCAGAGCTCCCTGGCTGTGGAATTGCCAAGGACCTGCTGTTTGTTTTGCCTGAGATTTGATCCTTTTGCTTGGATGTTGCCTGTTAGGAATAGGATTTGTTTTAGTCCAACTGCATCCACGGAGGACAAGGAGCACTCATATTAATCTACAGTCACACTGACCCACTGCACCCTTGCTTCAGATACCCCTCTGCATTTTAACATACAGGTAAGGTTATGGTGCTCTGAGGATGTAGCAGAGATGTCAGTCCTAAACTCAGAAAACGATTTTTTCAGTGATTTTTGGAGCATATGGGGTGGTATTCATTCTCTCTTCTTCTCTCAATTCACAATCCATAGCTCCATGCTATTGGCTTGACAGAGCTCAGTTTTTATCACTGCACAAACCCAGAATGTCTTCGGGTGTTGTCAGCCACAAACACAGGAAACAATCCCTCATTAGGCTGAAATTATCTGGACACAGCACAGGGTGGCTGGGCCAGTGCTTAAATAACTTTGTATTGACAGTGGCTTCCTGTTTAGAAAAGGAAAGTTGAGGCACCTGAGATGAAACTGCAGCAGCAGATCCAAATTTTCAAATCCAAAGGAGCCAAGGTAAAACTCCCAATCCAACAAAAGTAAAACCAGCTTTTGGCCACTGATGGCTGAGAGTTTTCTTTAAGAAAGATACCCAAGGAGTTCACCTGTCTGTGCCAGGTAGTATTTTCAGCTGGTTTGGCTTTTTCCGAGGGGAAAATGCTAGACTTAAACATTTCTTCTGCTTTTTCTTAACAACACAGGCTGGACATTAAGGTTCAGTAGAAGTGGGTTAAGAGCATTTACAAAGTGCAATTAAACAAAGATCAGGGAGGTTTTGATGAAGCTTTGGTGCTGAAGCTTGTGTGGATGCTGAGTCCTTGTCCTCTTCGGCCACACCTGGCCACAAGTCCAGGGATGGTGGCTGTGGGAAGAAGTCATCTCCATGCCAGGAATCCTCTCTAAGGTGGTGAAGAGCAGGCAGAATCGAGGCTGAAAGGTGGGGTTTAGCATGTCTGGGGGATATGGTTTTTCCTAGAGGCAACAAGCTTCACTGGCTCTGTTTATAACTTCTGTCACTGGGGACTTCACTCCTGGTGCTGTTTAACTGGAGCACAACAGATTCACCAAATCAGTCAAACAGGGAGTATAAAATTTATCTGTGGCTGATCCTGTCCTGTGCTAACAAGGTGGGGATGTTCTGTATCCCAAGATGTCTGTGGCACTCCAGGCTGGAAAACTGGAAGGAAAAATGAAAATAATTTCTTGAAGTAACGAGTGGCCCTGGAGCAATATTGTCAGTGTGCAGTCTGCTCTATGGGGATGTGCAGTGATGCAAAGAGCTGTATAATTTCTGAAGAATGTCTCAGTTCTCTGAAATGAAAGAAGTCAGTTTTCAGATTGCCCTCCCCAGGGTGGGACTGACTCTAGCCCCACAGCCAGCACCTTCCCAGGGCCACCCCATCCAAATTGTGTGCAAAATCCTGCTGCAATCACTTTCTGGCGGGTTATACTTTCTCCCCTTTGCCCTGCTGGTTTGAGGCAGGATGGGTTTTTTGTTTTCTGACAGGTGGATGCAGCTTTGAGCAGTTCTCCACATCCTCTGAACTCTGTCTCTGCTGGCACTCAGCACATGAGATGATGGAAATGGTGATGGATGTTGTCTGCTGAGCTCTGAGCAAGGCCTGTGTGTATTTCAGTAGTAGCTGTGTGTTGCCAGTGGTTGTACTGAGGACAGTGAACCTGGGGTCTGGCTGAATTTGGTATTAATTCACCCCAGCCCCACTTTTTGTGGGGCTTGTGGATGGTTTTTTTTAGAGGTTTTTGTTTTGGGTTTGTTGTTTTTTTTTTTTTTGTCTCTTTTCATATTAGATATTTTGCATGAAATCTCACCATCTGAAAACCATCCATTCCCTTTAACATATGTTCTTTTGGTCATGTAAGAACTTGCCAGGAAAATAAATCCAAGAGCTTCCAGGTGATTGACTCCCACCCCCTGGGAGATGCCTCTTAGAGCTCTGCTCCCTTTTCCAGTGAAGGGGAAATCCTGAATTTCAAGCACTTAACCTCTGCTGCTTTAACTTTCAGAGTATGTTTGGAAGAGAAATGGGATTTTTGGGCAGAGTTCAAAGTACAGGAGTAGCTGCAAGGGGTCAGGAACCAGGATGGGTTCCTACCCCCCTAAGGTTAGGCTTTGCCAGGACAGACTTGAACTTGTTGCTCTTCCATTCTGTCATTAAAGAATGGTGCAACAGGTATGTCCTTGATGTTTAGAAATGTGTTAGAAATTATTCTGTACATTTTTGTGGTAGAAAAAATATTCCATCTCATCCATTTATCAAGACTATATAATTTTTTTCTTATGGTCTCCGTGAAGCTGCCATCTCCCAAACTCTCTGTAGTAACCTGAGGAAAGAAAAAATATTACTTATTGATGCTAAACATAAGCCCTGTGTGTTAACAAAGTTAGCATGCTTAGGCATCTCATCCCATTCAAAGATATTGCTGGTATTCAAGCAATCTATTTTTATTTTCTTGGCTCTTGCATTATTTGTATGCTGCAGAGGTCTCCTGGACAAAGAAATTCCATATGGCTGGATAGCAGCTCTCTTGGGATAAATCACCACAGTTTAGTTTAATATAAATTACTTCTATTTTTAAAGACTCAGCTCGTCCACATGTTTTTTCTCTTGTTGCTTAGTTCAAATTTATCCATCCCCCAGATCTTTGTGATCCCCCTTAAGGTACTTATACAGTGCAAGAAGATCCCCCCTGTGGCCTTCTCATCTTCAAATATGTACACTTAAGCACCTCATCCTCTCATCCTAGGCCCTCCCTATTTCTGGCCAGACTCCTATCTCTTTATGGATTTTCTTTAGAATGTGTCTGTTGCTTATGAAGATAAGATGTGCCCAGCTCCAGCTTATGTCCCAAAATGGCTATTTATGATGGCACGGTTCTGATTTATTTATTTTTTTTAACATTTAGAATTCATCCTTTCCTAAATTGTAGAAACCCTGCTGTTCCCCTGGAAGGAGTGTGCTCCATGCCTGGCCCTGAGGAGCACAGTGAGGGGGAAGCTTTGCTGGGGTGGCTGTCAGGGAGGAAGGAAAAGTCTTGCAAAAAGTGATGCCAGTGGTTCCACGTCCCTGAGAGCAACCAAGTGACACAGAAACTGCTTTAACACAGGACACAAGCTCAGCCAGCTTGGCAGCAGAGAGGGAGTTGTGGTGAGGAAAACACCTACTGAAAGCTCTGTAAAAACCTGGCTTCCCACACCTGCCTAGGTCCAACATCCCTGCTTTGCAGTGAAAGTGGTGAAAAGCAGCCATGCTTTCTGCAGAGCTCTAGCAATAAGTCTTTTTCATGCTTTTTCTTTCAGCTGGGGTGCAAAAATTATACTGCTGTTACACCATTATTGAAACATTTCCTTACAGCCTGATTTCCTTGAATCACTTCACTATTCATGTCTGCCAGGAAGTGAAACTGGGAAACCTGTTTCCTTTGGGCAAGCCTGGGGAAAATACACTGAGAAATAAATGGACCAACAGTGATGGAGTCTGGAAGTGTGTAATTTGTAATATTGCAGGCCAGAAAAGAAAAGTTAACCCAGCCTTATGCCATTCATTAATGACAACATGGCATGAGGCTCAGAGATTTATCTGGGGATTAAATAGTAAGAGCAAAGGGATGGAGGTAGGAATAGACAAACCTGTGTGGTTTGGTATAGAACTGGGAGGCTGAGCTGAATGTCTAAAAGGAAGATCTGCATGTATTTATCAGCTGTTCCATTTTCAGTCCTCTCGTGCCATGAGACTATTCCTCAGCATAACGTTTGGTTTAAAAGCATTTTTTTAAAAAAACATGGTTGTATCTTGGATTTTTTGCCCTTTGGTTCTTGATCCTTTTAAAAAATATCTTTTGGCTTTGAGGGAGAGAAGAATTGGTCACAGACAACATCCTTTGATACCTCTTGTTCTGATCCTGCACTTACCTGATGTTATAGCTAGATGTCAGCCTCAGATGTGAATCTGGGGCTTGTCAGTCAGAAGCAGATTTATTTTTGCTCCTCATCTTTCAGTACCACAGGCTGCTGAGATTGCATGACAGCTCGGAATTGGCCTTTTCCCAAAAGCCTGGTCTAGGGATTTATTTATTAAACTTAATAGAACCCATAGTAAGGATTTGCTTACTCGGAGGAGTATCTGTGCTGCTAGTAAAGTTTGGCTTTCTGCTGACTTTTCTTTGAAGCTGAGGGACTTCTTATTTTGCCAGTGATGTCCCTTGCTCATCAAGCTCTGCTCACAGCCCTTTCTCCAAATGTCCCCCTCCCCCAGTATGCCTGGATGGGTGCCAGAAGCTTCCACTCTGGCTCTGCATAGCCTGAAGTGGTGAGACACTGAGGCCAAGGACACTTCCAGACCTGGGGCAGTGACAACAGTGATTGTGCTGGAAAAACAAGTGATTCAGCTATTCCAGTAATTTGTCACAGCCTCATAAGCCAGCAGGTCACATTCTGGTGGATTTGGGGGGTGTGACTCAGGGGGTGACACATGCTGGGAGCAGCAGAGGGTCCTGGATGCTGGGGTGACTTGCAATGGGGTGGCTGAGGTGGAGGGGCAGAGGCTGTGTCACTGCAGCACTGATTTTGGCTTTCCCTGCACGTGGCTTGCTGGGAGCTGCAGCAACTCAAGGCCTGTTTTATGGGAAGCTGGAGTCAGAGGTGTTAGGGATGGGGCACACAGCAGGTCCTAGTGACTTTGTCCCTTTTTCCAGTCTATTAGTCCTGCCTGTGAGTCAGCAGCATGAGATGGGCATGAAGCTTGGTATTAGAATTGCTTGTAAAAGACCTTGATGAGAAAATTGTGAATTATAGAATGCAGGGATTGTATATCCATTATTAAAATCAAAGTGGAAGCAAAAAAAAGCCCTCGTCTTTCTGTGCTACTCTACAGAAATGACTGCTTAATGTCCATGTTCCTGGGAGCTTACTGAGTTGCTACAGACTTTTAAATGCTGTGGGTACCTGAGGGCTTACTAAACTCTGGTTCCTGTCTCTAACAGGGTTCAGTTTACCTCATTAATCTCTTTGCCCAATCTTCTCCTTCCAGGAAGGGCAGAAATTGAGAGAATTCTCGCTGCAAGTTACTGTGTTTCTTCCCTCCCTTCTGTAGATTTGAAGGGAAAACAATTAGCTCCTCAGTGCCTAGATTTGCAGGGTAGATCTGGTCATGTACCCTAAAAGTAATATCTTGGAAAGAAAAGGACCCTGAAGGAAGGGTTCTCAGGTTCAACAGAACTGGGTTGAGGTTTTTTAGCTGCTTTGTTGCTTCCTCTGAATTATGAGTCCCAGTGCCATCTTCCAAATTGTTAGCAGACAACAAAATACAAATCCCAACAGGAGAGCTTGCTGCCTGAGGAGCAGGAGAGGTCAGCTCTTAGCTTCTCCATGACATTTTCTGTGCCTTTTTCTTGCACTGTTGCTTCTCTCGTTCCTGTTCATTTCAGCTGCCTCTCTGCTCACAGATGATTTCCATTCCTGCTTTTGTTGCCTGCCAAGCTCAGGGTGAGGAAAAGCAGCAGGTAGGTATAATCTTGGAGATTATCAGCAGAACTCGTGGGCAGTATTTTGAGAGCTTAGGTGACTTGCTGTAGGAAGAGGAATATTTAATTATGATTATTTTTGTTTCGGGAAGGAGGCTTTTCTTTGCTTTTCCTCTGCCTTTTACAAGAAGACAGGGAGTTACACTCCTGACCAGCAGGCAAAGATTTGGGCTCTGTGTCTTAATTACTATTATCCTAAAATAATCTATGTTGGAAGGGACATTCGGAGGCCATCTGGGAGCGGGAGTGTGCGTGGGAGTGTCTGGTGGGGTGCCAGGGTTGTCCCCTGAAAGGATAGAACCTTCCACCCCTGCTCTGCACAGGTTGCTGGGACCTGGGCATGCAATCTGCTCATGGCATTGCCACCTCCTTCCCTTTCCCTGTCACTTTGGGCTTCTCAGTGCTGCTCAAGGGTGGGAGCAGCTCGAAGTCTCTGGTGACTAATTTAGGAATCTCAGCAGAGGTCAACCCAATCAGAACAGACACAAAGAGTGTCAGACTGGTGTTGCTCCATCAGTCAGGACTTGCTGTATCACATGAAGCACTTCTCCCAGTTGAACATCTATTTTACAGATCCTCAAGTGCTCCCAGAGACTGAGCTAAAAGAACACATGGAATCCCAAAGGTCTTGATTTAGGTTTTTTGTACATCCTCAGACAAATTTGGGACTTACTATCCAGGATTTTGTCTCTGGTTACCTGTGTTTTAAAATACTTTATCACAGGGGAAATACCTTATCCCTAGGTCTTGAGAGTGCCCAGCTTAATCTGGCCTGTGATTTTCTGATTTTAAGAAGTGAGTAGACCACATGTTGACCATCAGTAGCTTCATGGTTACTGGGCTCATTTTGCAGTGTGTCCTTATGCATCTCTTGCATATTGTAGCATCTACTTGAGAGTTGGCACCAGTTTTGGATCTGCATTCATGGCTAAGGCAACTAGACACTGTATAAATAAAAATAACCACTGATTGATCCAACAGATAACCATATAAAATATCCAAATGCAGAGTAATATAAAAAAGGGTTGCTTCTCTCCCACTCAGTGCCTTCTTACTTGCTGGATATAATGAATGCAGGCAATTATCTTACAGAATGCTTAGGTTTATTAATAACTTGTGAGATAGCAGCAGTTAGCATTGACAAGTGACTACATTTAATTTTCAGTGGCAATTTTCAGCCTTGTAGCTTAGTCTTAGCGTGGCTACTGATGAACATGGGCTGCAAGGGTGTAGAGTTAAACTGGGACAGTACACAAATATGGGCTCACAAACAGCACACAAGTATGGGTTCCCAAAGAGTACACAAATATGGGTTCCCAGACACAGGAGGGGTTCTTGGTTGTGTATCTGAGAGCCCAAAGGGAGTCAGGAGGGGATGAGGGCAGTCCTGGGGTGGCAGAAGTGGATGGGAAATGCAGAGGAGTGGGAGGTCTGGCAGGGTCACTCTTTTTTCTGAGTCACTGCTGAGCTGAAAATCTGGGTAGAGCATGAGGGGGTATGTTGACAGGGTAAGCTAATTGCTGTCACAACAGTTGCCTCTAATCTTATTTTAATGTATTTATAGTGTGTAAGATAATGATTTCTCTCAAGTGAGCCCTCTTGCAGGCCCCTTGGCACAAAGGGACCGTTTCCTATCAGCGTCTTAGGAAGCAATATTCTGATTACTCAAAAGGGATCATTACTGCTGCCCTGCCAGGTTTTGCTGAGTACATCTTCAGGTTGAATTCAAGAGCTCTAATGGCCTTGATTACAGACTAATAACGAGCTTTGGTGCCAGGCTTAAAACCCTGAGTGGGAAGAATAGTGAGCAAAGAGGGAGCTGAAATATGGGACCACTGGGACAGCTTCCAGCTTCGACTTGTGATCTTTCTTTGTGCTCCCAGGCTTTACTCTGTCCATGACTCAATTACTTATTTTATACAAGTATGAAAGATTGCTCTAATGTGGCTGGTTCTTTGTTTCTGAGGACTTTTTGCAGCCAATGTCTCTCGCAATTGAATCTGCTCCTACATTGTTAGATTCAGAGATGCCTTTAATTTGCTGGAATTATCTGCTCCTAGCAGGGCTCTGCCACACAGAGGTTGGGGAGTGTGCTTATGCACACATCTGAAACACTGAGCAAATGACTCGAGGTGCTAATGTGCAAAAGGGAGGGGAAGATCAACATTTTGTGGGGATTTTTTGGATCAAGGGAACAGAACTAAGTTTTCAAAGCTGCTGAGAGCATTAGGGTTCCCTCACCCTCCTGTTTATGGGGAAGGGAGTTAAAAATACTGGGGATAAAAGGGAAGATAAACACTACCTTCCTTTATTTCTTCCTCCCCTCAACAAGGTTATCTGCATAGCCCTCTCCACTTTTCATCTGATTTGGGATTCAAACATGAAATCAAAACAGATATTCACATCCAAAGAGAAAGTTGTTGTTTTAAATTGTTTTTTATATATCTGTGTATATAATCTAGTTATACTTTATTTACTTATTTCTACTCTTCATTAGCTTGCTTTTACACACCAGAATTTTTTTCCAGTGTTGCTTTTTTTTTTCCATTTGTCAGTCTTTGGCTGTCTATCTCCACTTCCACCTGCTCCCCTGTTGTGATTTATACACATGTAATATTTATACACATATAATAAGTGCTGTTTTGTTTAACTGCTGTGTATAAGTCCCTAGATATGTCAAAGAATGTTTGTTTGTAGACTAACCAGAGAACTTGTGTTAGCTCTACCCTTCAGGAAAGATAAGATCAACTGTGGTGCTCTGGGTTTTTTAGTTTTGTCTTGCTAAGGAGCCCAAATCTCGACCAATTTAAACTTTTATTTGTTTGTTTCTTAATTCAAAGTGAGGCTGATAGAAGATGCCCCATTTAATAGCTTCTGTTCTTTACTAGGAGAATGATTGCCACTTTTACCTGGAATACCACCTTTCTCTTTGGATTTACCCACATATCAGTAAAGGCATCTCTACATGCCCTTTAAGGAAGAGGAGCCTGGCTTTAGGTGCAGGTCAGCACTAACTCCAGCAGCAGAAATTATTTCCATGTTTAAATGAAATCTCTTGCCGGTAACATCTCAGTATCTGGGGGCCTCCTGTTAACAGAGCTGTCACCTTTCCTTGGACAGTGTGAAGACATTTTTATCTGGTCTTGCAGGTCATAAAAAGAAAAGGAAGAAATACATTTCCAAAGCAGCAACTAATTTTGCTTGTTTCTATTTTGGGCAGCCCAATTCAAGGCGTTTGCCAAGCTGCCAGCCCACTCGCAGGGGAGCAAGGCTGGGCACTCATCCTGTGCCCTTGACTCCCAGTGTCACAACTCTCCTGCAATATAAAATGCTTTTCCTCGAGCTGGTCAGATCTGCCTTGCTCCGTTCTCATTTGGAAGTTCAAGTTGAGGAAGTGGAGCTTCTATCCTGGCTCCAGAGCCTTAAACGCTTCCTGAGAGCTGCAGGCTGGCCATTTACAAGAGCTGCCCTTGGAAGGAAGCACTTTGCTCACCTTGCAGCATGGCTGGTGAGGTGCTGTAGATGGCAGGGAGGACGTCGGGGCCATCAGGACCACTGTGATTAAATTGTTGTACAGATAGGGAAAGCCATCTGCTATTTGTTCCCCCTGCCTCCTCCTTCTTCCCAACACCGGTGCCAGAGGCGAGTGCCAAGCCTGGCTGAAGAGATGCCAGGCTGTCACGTGGAGGACAGGCTGGGACTGGGACAGAGGTTTGGTGACCCGTTTGCAGGTGACATTGGAGGGAGGTGTGGAAAGGGCCTGGCTGTTGGGTGATGGAGGGAAGTTGCAGGGAAGGGTGCGATGGTTGCTGGAACACGCCTGTTCCTCGCTGAGCTGAGAATGGATTCTCATCTTCACATGGATGGCTGCAAGAGTTGGGCTTGTGCCTGCTCCTTCCTTGGAGAGAGGGATGTGAGGGACTTATCCCAGCATCACTGTAAGAGGAAGGATGACCCTAGGATTGCTGGGGGACAAGTATCAGAGGGAGGTGTGCGTCTCCTCTGTGCTGAAAGGCTCAGGGCTGGCTACAGGGGTGGACTTGGTGCAGCTCGAAGGAGTCCCCAGGTAATGAATATTCAGGGTGAATCTTCTGTGCAAATGTCCTAAGGAGTATGATATACTATCTACTGTCCATTGGGAAACAGTAAGAATTCCTTAAGCACAAAACCAAGCAAACAAAAGTGTTAAAAGAATTTTAGGATTGCTGAAATACTGAGGTTAAGGATCCAGAGCTTGCTTTGGTTTTATAACAAATAGTTTTCTTAGGGTTGGACCAGATGATTCTTGAGGTCCCTTCCAACCTAGCATTCTATGATTCTGTGATCCAAAGTTCAGAAAATGCCAGAAGCAAGATGTCCCAGGTAGATGCTTCTCTACTTGTGACACAAAGTCTTTTTGTCATGAAGATACAGTTTTTAAGGGCATGATCATGTTCTTTTTTTTCCTATTTTGACCTTATGCAGCAGTGTGTTACCAAGCAGTTATTTAATAATGTTTTATTAAAAAAGAACAGTATGTGAAACTCTAAGCATTTTGACAAAATTACTACGCTCTTCTCTAAACACAAAATTCCTTTTTTTTCTTTCTCCTCTCCTTTGTGGATTTTTCCTCATCAGTTCTTCTCAGTGAGCAGAGCAGGTCAACAGGAAACCTAAATACTCTATTGGCAGCAAAGTACCAGGGCTTAAGGGAGTGGCATAATTTCTATTATCTAGATAACAGATAACTGGGAAAGTGAAAACAAAAATTTTATAACTATTTGCATAAAATATAAACCTGATTTTGAGGAATACACTGTGTACTATTTTATGGTTCAGAGTTTCTGTTCTGTTCAGAGCTTCTATCTCTTTTTTTATACCTGGGTGTTCAACCATTATTGACTCCACTCTTCAGAACTTCCTCTTTGGAACGAATTTCCATCTCCTTGTTCTTCCACAGCCCATACTCCCAGCTCCACTTACAGGTTCCTTTCTTGAGCCTCATGATGTTCCCTTCTCATTAAATTCCTCCTTGTGCTGATTCTGCTGTGGTCCAACTCAACTTTTGAATTAGACAGAGGTAGTGTTGTCATTCATAGCACTTGTGAACCAACAGGAATGTCACTGGCACTACCAGAAGGAGAGTTTTTTAGTACACAACTACCCAAATTCCCTGTTTGAGAGGTGTGTGTCTCTTCTGGTCCCTCTGAGCTGGGGAGTGCTCAGTCCAGCTGTGGCTTCTGTACCCAAGCAGCACCTTGATTTGTGGGAGCAGAAAAGGGGGGAGTGTTCAGGAGGAAGGGCTTGGCTGCTCAGAATTGCTGAATTTAAATATTTATATGAATTTAAATATTATCTTATGGAGCAAGTGCAGAATGAAATGACTTCCCTGGCTGTGTCCTGTGCATTTGCAGAGAAGTTACCTTAAACTTCTGGCACAAACATCACCAGCTTGCCTGATTGTGAGCTTCTTAAAGCAGAGGTCACTGGTGCTGTTGTATGTGCTTGAGTGGTGATGTGGTTTTCTACCTTGGTTCTGGCATTTTGACTTAAACATTCCAAAAGGTTCAGCCTGAGGTGAGCTCTGATATTGTGAGATTCATACCAAAGCAGCAAAGTTTGTCAATGATCAGCAGCAAAGAAGGGATTTGAGTGGGAAATCTCAGTCAGCTCGAATAAAATAGTGATGATGTTTCTAAAAATTAACCCTGATATTTAATTCTTCCTTGATGGGGTTTGAAGCTTCCTATGAGCAACAGGAGTGGTGTAGGCACAGCTCTGCCTGTGCTTGTGGTGGGCTTACAGTGCTGAATTCTCATTGATCTTTGCTAATGCAAGGTTAAAGCTTTGGTATTTGCTTGTGCTCCAGTTTTTCTATGCTATGCTAATGACTCTTTTGAATTGGAAATGCTCGTTCAGCACAGTGTAAAAGAAGAGAAATGGGAATTGGCTTCATGACGCTGTGTTGCACATAGGGTTGAACCTTTTCCTGTTTGTGCAGAAATGCTGTGGAGGTTCTCCCGGGCCAAATTTGACATCACCACATTTTAATTCAGCTCACAATACGTGTGCATACACAGTTGTCATTTTTTATCATCTTGCTAACAGCAATAGTGTCCAGAGGAATTTTTTTTCCCTAACATCGTGGCGGAAACATGATGATTTTGGAAGGAGTTGCAGCTGTCTGAAAGTGAAAAATAAAAAGACAAAATAGAAACACATATATTTTGCATCCGTGCAGGCGGACTCAAAGGCAATTAGCCAAGGATAAGTAAATGAGTTTATTTTGAAAGACCCAATATGGTGACCCAAAATGTTTTGAAAGGTTTTCTGTATGATGGCATTTCTGTGTTCAAAGTTTCGGTCCAAAAATCCTCAGACAATATTGGTAACTGTTGGCAGGGGAAAGAAATGGCAAGTTAGGCCTGAGATCGTCTCACTTTTAAAGGTGCAAGTTGCTATTTTGGTTTTTAATCCTGCTAATTAGCAGTAGCAGCTCATCCTCAAATTGCTCTTCTAACATTAGGTGGTCCAAAATTGCACAAGGTAACTCAATATATCACTTTATCTTGAGTCTGTAATTGGAAAAAGACAGGAACAGCTAACTGTTATTAATTGCACAACTTATTTACATAAAAAAAAAAAAAACAAAAAACCCAGCCCCCAAACTAATAAATTGTTTCTCATGTATATACATACAGAACAGAACACAGCTGCTGCAATGTGATGCACTTTGAAGGTTTTCCTTTAATATTGTGCATCAAAGAGTTAGTTCTGTTGCTCCAAGTCTGTCTCAGCTTATATTTCATGTGCAGCTCTCTTGGATGTTCTCCTTGCCTCTCAAGTGGGTACAGCAGATTCCTTGGGTGCCCTCTCTTGCTGTGTTCTTTCCAGCCTTTCTGATGGCCACCAAGCTATGGAAGATGCTTCTGTTTCCTGCCAGCTCCCTGCAGATGGAATGGGGATACCTTAATAAAATTACTAAGGATGCAGCAAAGGAACTTACTGAGATGCCCTGGTGCTGCAGTTTACACAAACTTGATACCCTAGGGTGGAAAAATACATTTGGTTTGCATTTGGTGTCAAAATCACTGTTAGTGCAGGCTGCATTCATGTAAATTGCAAATGTAAGCATCTGTTCACATAATTCAAAGTGATAACACATTTGTGTTTCTGAGAGATGTGGGAGAAGAGCTGAAAGAAAAATCACACTTAAGCATTTGCTGCAGTTCTCTTCCTAAATTTGATCTGCTGGATTTTCTTGTGATGGACCAGATTATTGGTTATGGTTGGTTTCCACTTTTGGATCTTCCAGTGTAACCTGATGGGTTTTTAAAAATATATTCTTATGCTAGCTTTTACTTCACGTTTATTTTATTCAGAAATCATTGGAGTATCTCCTCATAGGTGGCAGGGGCTGTTGTCCCATGTCCCTGAAGCCATCTCTCCAGGCTGGACAAGCCTTGTTCCTCAGCCTCTCCTCCCAGGGTGAGTATTGCAGACCCAAGCATCCCTCTGACTTCACTGAGCTCCCTCCAGTTTGTATACCTAGAGTAGAATAGAGTCTTTTCAGTTAAAATTAACATTGTTTCACTTTCTTAGAATCACAAATGTCATCTCCTACACTTGACTGCCTCATTCACAACTCCTTGCACTGTGCTGCCAGTGAGGTGTAGGCAGGAGGACTTGGTGTAGGGCTCCTTACTGGACCATGTTGGAAAGTAGGGGTAAGCAATGTGGGTTTTTTGGGGTGGTGAGGCTGACTGGATGGTTGGCCACTGATGTTTTCCTAAAGAAACTCTTAACAGGGAGATAAGGACATAAAGAGCTTGTTATGAGTAAGGTCAGGACTCACATTTATTCTTCAGGAAGCCAGAGGTGCAAAGCCCTGAGGTATCATTGAAGGGGGAACAGATGTTACACATGTATTGAAACTGCATTGTGGATTGCTGTCTGAAAAGGTCTATAATTTGCCAGTTATTTTCCAGATGATCTTTTTTAATGGTCTGAGGTAGCAGATGTGTTTGTTGTATCCAGTTCTTCAAAGTCATTTTAGGAAGTTAAACAGATGGATGTGTTTTGAAATTCAGCAGCATCTCCTTCAGCATCTGTAATGGTGCTATTTCATGTGCCAGCAGGGATGGAAGGGAACAGAGCATCTGAAAAGTATTTGCCTCTGACAAGCTGATCCATTTGCTAACAACCATTAATATACTAATGTTCTGATAGGAATGATTGACTACTCCTGCTTTTACAGTGGAATGACTGGAGTTTCCAGGCAGTTCTCTTTTTTTTAACCTTGGACTAGCTTAAATACAGGTTGTTTCTGGCTGAAGTAAAAAAAAAATGCCCATGTTAACTCTCATACAGGAGGTAATTGTGTCTCCAGAACACAGAAAACCATTCCATCAATTGAATTCTATCTTATATTAAAAAAGGTTGCATATTACAATGACCTTAGGACTAAAGGAAGAGGGAAGAGGAATTATGAAATGCAGAAGAAATCTCTCTCAGTGCTCTGCCTTCTGTTTGTTGTTTTTTTTTTCCAAAGACAAGCATCAGCCAGATCTTCTTGGGGGTGATACCCAACGTAGTAGGGCTGAGTGTAGTTTTGACACTGAGACCTTTCTAAAATATTCCAACCACTGCAAGTAGCATTGTTAAAAATGGTCCAATGGTGTGAGGCAAATGCACTGCTGTGGCTTTAAAGAATCTGAGTTCAGTACAGCATCATGAATAAAATCCAGGGTGGCAGGAAACCTTAGGCTAGAATAATATCCTGTCACCTTAAAAAAAGTAAAATTGTTTAAATGTTGAAATGTCAAAGCTGTTTAAGGTAACAGACATTAATCATTACACTGGGAACCTCCTTTGTTTTGGTATGAAGCAAAATATTAGGACAACATTCAGTTATTTTTGATGTCATCGTTGGGTGGCTGATATTACAAAAGTTTGGAAAAATCTATTAAACTGGTAGGAGGGTTAGTTATCAGCTTGCTAGTGGGAGAATGAGAGAACAAAAGAAATAGAAGGAAATTGGGGAAGGGGAATTTGGCACTGCCACACATGAGGCTGTGTGGTGGCCCTACAGCACTTCAGTTTTGAGTATAACTGTTCCTTGTCCATTTCAATACACAGTGATCTTTGAAGCTTTCTAGTTTAAAACTGAATTTGACCTTTGGGTGCAAATAAACCTCTCCCCCAGATGTACATCTGATTTTTAAATTTAAAATTAATCAAATTTCTATTGTTTTTCCAAGGGCTGTGGGGTAATCTTCCTCAAATTGCCTGTGCTGGATCATCACATTGGACATGGAGGTGGCAAATTTTTTTTTTTCTTTTTTTTTTTGGATGTTGACTCTCAAGAATGGTCATGGCTGTTGGGCTGAAGATTGACTTGAGTTATGTCTATGTAAAGCTGGAGAAGTTCCACTGAAATTTTTAACTTAAGAATTTCAGTAGTCTAACCCAAATTTTAGCTTCTAAGGAGATGCTTTTATTTTCCCTAAACATCAAATCAGGACTAATCTTTCTTTAAAGGAACTGTGGTGGTAGACAACGTGCATTGTGTTAAGCACTTTTTTTTCCCTTTTATATCACTGTGAGCAATCTATGTGGGGGTATGTATATATATATATATATATATGGATGTATTTCTGCTAACACATTCAGAGATAGCTGGTGTTTGTAGCATTGCAGTTAATCACTCTGACATTATATGGTGCATTGCAGGTGACCTCCAGCAGTCAACTGCTCCTGACTGGTTGTCCTGTGGGAATGCTCTCCTGTTTTTGGCTTCTAGGGAAGAGTGACTGCCTGCAGACTCTGGCTGTGAAGGGTACTTGGCAAAGCCTGCAAGAGTGGGATGATATTTCTTGTTCTCTGATATCTACTTGGCAGCTGGTGAGCACCACAAGCACCACTTCAGGGCTCCAGAACTGCTCTGGGCATCATCAACTGAACTGGATGTGTGGGCTCAGCATACAAGATTTTTTTTTAATACAAATCGATTGGTAATGTGAATATAGGAAAAGATTGGAATACTTATCTAAAGATTTTGATAAACACTTCTAATTTGGAAGTCAGATTCTGAGGCTGGCTGTAGAAACTACATTGATTTAGAGCAGGTGACAGGCTGAATCACCATATAGTTTGAATAGTGATACTTTGCTCTTCACAAAACAGCTGAAGTTGCTTAATGATAATTTGGCCAATTTTTGTTTGTTCAGAACTGCTGATGTGGGAGAGATTGATGGCAGCTGAGGCTGGGTTTGGAATGCTTAAGCAGATCCAGTTGAAGCAGGTTTTGAAATATATCCATTTCTTCTGATCCCCTTCTCAGAGGGTTTCTACCCTTAGTCTGTAGCAACTCTTTCAGATGATGGAGCAGTAAGGGACAGGAAGGTTCCAGAAGGTGAGTACCTGATGATATGAGACTGTTAGTTTGTCAGGATTGGATTTTTTTTTCCTTTTTCCTTCTTGAGAAGGTCAGGACAACAGCAGAACAGGGAAAAGAGTGTTTTTTCAGGTCCTTCTCTTCATAATTCATCAGAAATGGATGGTTCTTTTAGTCAAGAGTGGTTTGTGGTGTTTGGATCATCGTCACCTTCCTTCTGTGATATTCCCATCCGTGTGATTCTAGTCACAGATGTTTTTTTAGCTTTCCCAAATACACAGTGCCACAGGCAATATCAAATCAGGCATAAAATAATATAGGAGCTAGGACTATTAACCTTGTGGAAATGAAGGACACGTGAACAGATTAAGAATACCCAGATGCACAGCTCTGTTGGGAACATGAGATTTGGAAGGATCTTTTTCAAACTGTATTGAAATATTTATTGCAGGTGCTTTTAGTGGCACAGAAAGATGATATCTTTTCTTATGGTCACAGCCTTTCAGAGATTAATAAGTGGAGGTGAGCTATGGGTTGGCATTCCAGAGGCAGTCTTTTAGGATCATAAAGATTATTCACGCGGATATGTATTACACAGTGGCCACTGCCTCATCCCTTTAGCTCCTGGTCCTGGTGAGCTGAAGCTTGAGGAATGAACTTTACATTGCAGAGAGGTGGAGCCTTTCAAAGTCAATCACAGAACCCCTCTCAGTATGTCTGTCTGAGCCCAGTTCTTATTAGATTCTGAGAAACTGAAATGGCTACGGATCCAAAAGCAATCGAAACATAATGAAATCAAAGACTTGGGTGCTGACCAAAATGCATTTGCTAAGACAGTAAAACTTAGCCAGCTTTTGAGTGAGGCACTACCAGGGTTAGATTTCTGTAAAATGCTGGTCATCTCATCCAGTGGTACTAATGAACTAAAAAAAAACCCTACCAGTCCAGAACAAGGTAGGAGAAGTATTCCAGTGCAGTCACAATACCAGCTCCTACTTTTTATGCTTACATTAGATGACCATGAAATGTTCTGGTACAAAACTAGGATTAAATATGAGCATTAGTCAGAAGGTGCTCATTTAAAATGGTGCCATTTTGTGTCACTACGCAAAAGTCTCTGCCTGTATCATTACTATGACAACTGGAAACTCAGTGTGTCTTCTGAAAATGAGTGTGAGGGGTGTTTTTGCCTAGGTGGAACTTAGCTTGTATAGTGGTTAAAACATGACACTGTTATAAAATGAGATGGAATTAAACCCAGTGTGAATTAGAAACATGTCAGGGAATTAACAAAAGGGATTTTAGATCAGAATTAGTGCAACGTAGAGAAGATTTCTCTGAAAAGAACTGGGAACAGAACCAAGGTTTCCTCCTTTTCTCTCTGCTCTATATAAAGAACTCACATGTACAGATTATAATTGCTGTGATGAGAGGATGCCAAATTATATAATGCCTCTGCCCACATTCCTCTTTTCTAATCTCTGCCATTCCTCTTGTGGGAACACACACAAAAATTAAGAGCTTGATCACATTTACACCTTTGTGAGTTTTTTTTATGAAATGGTAACCTAAATCTGCCGACAGGATCAGACTTTTACATATTCGATGCTCTGATCAGGGACAAAAGATGGATGTGAATGTACAGAGTGCCTGCAGTACCAAAAATAGGTCCATATTTATGCCTCTCATAACTTCACTTAAGTTGATGGAGTTGTGCCAAGGCTGAATATAGGACTGTATGGGACAGCTGGCCAGAGCCAAGTTGGATGAGAAAGCTTTTGTAAGAACAGTTCAGCCTCCTGATACTGACAGTACCTGATGAAACCGTGAGGAATATTCACTTACACATAAAGTGATTTTCTGGGAGATTTTGGGTATATCTGTAATGCCTAAAAGACAAGGAGATCATTGATCAAGGTAGTTTAAGCCTTGAGTTTAGTTCCATCAGCAGTTCTGGATCAGCTGACCACTTAAGGAGGTGTTCTACTTAACATCATCATTCTCCATAGTTTTCCCACTTACACTAATGTAACATTTGGCTTCACTAAGGTTGGATATTAACCACAAGTTGAAAGGAAGAGCTGATTCTCTCATCCTTGGCTATTTTTCATAAGGCTTTTAATTTTACTTCCAATACCCACATGTAATCTATATGGGCATTTTCATTCTTCATGAGTTTAGAGACCCTGTTCCACTGTTAACTGATGATGCATGAGCCATGAAGGCAGCCCCAGGAGTTTTACTGCTCCAGAAACATTCATCTCATTCATAAAGATCATCTGTTCAAGAGCAGTCAGCCCTGGTTTTTGTTCTGTTTACTGCCTTTGTTTTGGGCAATGTGCTGACTTGCCTACAAGCTCCTCAAATACAGAGTATTAAAATAGTTTCCACTGTTGTGTTCAAGTCTCCAGTTCACATGAGTCTGCTCACTAAAATTTTGAGACTATGAAGCCAGTTCTCTACACCTGAGTCTTGGAACTTGAGATGATGCTACATGGCACTGAGTAGCCACAGCTTGAATCCTGAGCAATGGCATCTCCCAAGCTTAGAAATCAGTCCTATAAGGCAAGCCACTAGGGTTTTTTCTGTGTGGTTTTTTTTTTTTTTTTTTTTTCCTAACAGGGAAGTGATTGCTTATAGCATTATTCTCTTGATCAGGGAGTGGGTGGATGCTTGCTGGACTACAAGCAGATAAAGTGAGGATGTGATTATTCCAGTAAAGATACTCATCAAACTTAAAGCTGCAAGGAAATGCTTCCTTCGTTAGTGATTCATCTGATATTTGTGGTAGGAAGGAATTAAGCTCTTGCTTTTTGTTTAGATAATTTGCTTGCTTTTTAACATTGCTTAGTCATAGCTTAGATATAGAAATTTGGTTTGATTCAAAACAGGGGAAGGGAAAACTGGTTGGGCTTTTCAAGGAAGATCAAGGTTCCCAGATCCTATCAGCTGCCCAGGAGATGTAGTTTCTTTTTAAAATCTTAGCCTTAAAAAACAAGTAGTATAAATAAATTAATTATTAAAAAAAAAAAAAACAAAAAAAAACCCCAAACCCAAAAAACCCACAAAAACCCCAAAACAAACAAACAAACAAAATAAAAACCCCACCTCATCACTTCCAAAGGTAGACCAAAAGTGATGCTGGCCATCTTTGCAGGTATAGCCTGTTTTGTGACCTGCTAACAATTTTTGACCTTGTGGTATGGCTACACTGCCACTGAATACAGTGTGTTGCATTTCAGTGGCATCATGCTGGAGTGTTTGGATATAGAAAACAAAATATGCACAACATAACCCCAACAACCAGGTAGTAGATGACGAGGGAATATTAACACAAACTTTTCTCTTAAATAGCTCTTTCTTACTGAAGCCAAAAGAGAAGCAGTCATTCTAGGCTACTCTTCAAATGTGTTATCAGAAATTCCCATTAATCCTTGCCAGAGAAGGACTCTGTGTTATTGATTAGGCAAAATAACTGACAGGAGCATAGATGGGCTGTATTGAGAAGACATCATCTTTACTTCAGTAGGCAGGACTGCACACCAAGAAATAAAGGCATTTCCTTTAGCTGTGGAATATTTAATCCATCATCAAAGGACTCAGTGATTGTTAAAGGAGCAATGAAAGGAATCTTTTCTATTGCTCAAATTAACATTGTGTCTGTTTTGTATCCTGTAACCTAGCCAGTTTTCCAAGATGAAAACAGAACAACAAAAACTGGCAAGTTCTGTGCATCTGGGATTGGTGGCCTCAACTCATAAAACGTGTAAGTGAAGAACAGATCATAAAGCTGTCAATTAGATCCTCTAATAGCTTTTAAACATTACTATATTTTATTACAGACCTAAAATTAGCCTTGTTTTTAGACTTGGGTCTTTTTCAAGGTTTTCATACTGCAGTCCAATCTTCTTTTTAGCTAGCAAAGCTGAGTTTTCAGCATTGAACAGTGGACATGGTATTGGAGCATTTGACACATTGCTGCTGCAGTCACTGCCAGTCCTTTCAGATGGTCAGCCTGACTACTTTCTTAATCCAGTGCTTGGCCTTTGAAGTTTTTTTCTGTAGTTATGTTTCAGCAGACACGGTGCAAGGTGTTGTGCCAGGGAAGTAAACATTAGAAGATTTGTCTCATTGGAGATGGATGAACAGAGAAGGGCAGTTTCCAATCTGAGGGTAGTGGATAGAGAGAGACTGGGGTGAAAACACTCAGAAAGACAGCAACAAAAAAATTTACCCTCTTCAAGTTAATACAAAGCAGCCTGAAGAGCTGGTATATGCGAATGCAGATGTGCTGGAAAATCCCAGCAACAACCAAAAGTTCAGTTGACACATGAGCTTCGTGGGTACTGGGGGAACTTGAATTACACAACCAGTGGACAGGGCTAAACTGGAGAGATGGCAGACTACAGGGGGAGTGTGTCCAGGCTTTGCTTTTGGTTTCAAATGATCTAGTTAATGTGGGATACCTAGCAAACAAACCCCCCCAACCAAACCAGCACCACCACCAACCCCCACCTCCTCCCCCCCCACATAATCCAGCCAATGTTTTCTGAAACTGTGTTCCATTAATGGAGACAGACCTGGTTGCATTGCAATGTTGAGGAAGAATAATACTTTACAATGAGTACAACACAAATTCTGGCTTTCATTTCCAGTTCTGCCACTTATTCACTGTGTAACCTTGGCTAAGTCCTTTAAGATGACAACCAGAGAAGAAACCAACATGCAGGTCTCATCTGATTTCCATTTCCTAAAATGCTAACTTAATCCTGCTGCCTAACCCTGGAGACACCCGCAGCCCAGATGTGCCTCATTTTTTTATTTGAAAGAGTCCCAGATGTAAAAACCAGGGGTCTGCATATTTAAAACTTCTTCCAAAAGTCTGTCTGCTAAATAGGCAAGACCCAGCTCCCTTACCCCTCTCTACAGCTACCTTAAAGGAGGTTGTAAAGAGGTGGGGATTGGTCTGTTCGATGAAGTTGAAAGTGATAGGACAAGAGGTAATGGGCTCAAGTTATGCCAGGGAAGGTTTAGATTGGATGTTTGGAAGAATTTCTTCTCTGAAAGGGTTATCAGACATTGGAACAGGCTGCCCAGGGCAGTGGTGGAGTCACCATCCCTGGAGGGATTTGAGAGTCATCTACACCTTGTGCTTAGGGACATGGCTTAGTTATGGTCTTGTCAGTGTTTGGTTCATGGTCAGACTTGATGATCTTCCAAATCTTTTCCAATCAAGGCCTTTTTCTGTGATTCCTGTTGAAGTGAGTGTTGGAGCTTGCTTCAGCCTTCCTTCTCTGAGCCCTCCTCACAGCCTGGATGGTGCAGGGTGGGGGGGTTGTGCTTCCTCTCCTGCTGAGCATCTCCACAGGCCAGACACTTACCCAAATGTATTTCAAAATATTTCAAGGGCAGGTTAATTGTTTCTCTGCTTCATAGGATTGCTCTTCTCTCCTTGCCACCCAAGCAAAGGTGTAGTTTAAGGGTTTGGTCTTCAGGCAGTGGGTGAGATGAGAGTAAGAAGCTGAAGGAAGTGCCCTTCTTGGGAAATAATGTGATGCCTGGGGCTGGGATGAGGATGGGCTTTAAAATACACCTTTCTCTCTCACATATCTTGTGCTGGCTTTGTAAATATTAATCCGAGGCACTCTCCCCTCCCTGTATATAATGTAAGAAGCTTCCATGGTAACTCAAAGGCTTTGGCTATCAGAAAAGGAGGTGGTGTGGCACCTGGTGCTAAGGACCTCTGGATGATTCCAAAGGCAGCTCTGAGTGCCCATTCCATCCTCCCTGCTCCCGGAGAGGATCTGTACTGCTCAGAAATTGGTCCTGTTGAGCAGGAATGAGGGATGTGGGGGCTGGGAGGGATCCCGGTGCCTGCAGGAACCTGGGACACGGAAAAAAAGCCTGGGAGAAGCCAAGTGTTGCTCTGACTGTTACTCCCTGTGCTGATTCCAATTCCTGTTGGTGATGGCAGCGGGGCAGCAGCACACAATGAGTCAGCTCCAGGTGTTTGCGTTTGAAAGCGCCTTTTAAATTTTTTTTTTTTTTTTTTTTTTAAATTTTAAAAAGAAACCGCTGTGAAACTCTCTCCGGGTAGCCCCTGAGAGCATCACTCCTCCTCCTGAGCACCTCCCACCCTTCCCCAAACCTCTGCAGGGGAGTTCCCTGCCCTCCGCAGGACTTGAAGCCACTCCTCCCCCTGCGGACACACAGGGCTTTGATTTATTTATATAGAGCCTTTATAATTTTTTTTTTTTTAAATTTTTTTTTTTTTTTTTTGCTTCCAACAGGCAGGGCCAATCCGGGGCCGCCCTGCCCGTACTCAGCCCCCCCCCCTCCGCCCCCGCGCAGCTTTGGCCGGGAGAGGCGCAGGATGCGCGGAGCAGCGCGGGGCGGGAACCCGCTTCATTGCGGGAGGGGAAAAGGAGCTGGCGGCTGCTTTGCTTTTCCTTCCCTCTGACAGCTGAATGATATTTTTTTTTTTAAATACACATATCTACATTTTATTTTTCTTTATTTTTTTTTTTTGTTTTGTTTTTTACCCTCTAGGTTTCCATGATCAGCACTGACCGGGGGAGCCGGGAAATTCTCTAGCCACTGGCATAATTTTATTTAAAAATTGTTCTCAGTGGACGTTTCTCCTTCTGCTCCGGCATCGCTGTTCCCAGCTATTAAGACTTAAGAAGCTTGATTCTCTAAGGCTGGTATCCAAGGGCATCAGTCATTAACACACTGAGCTACATCTGCTTCTTGGCTAAGACTGAAGAAAGACATTTTTAAGCTGGAAATCCTGCTTGCTTGCTTGCTCACTCGTTCTCTAGTGCATACGGAAGGGGAAGCATATGCAGCAGCAGGTTCCTTTTTTTTTTTTTTTTTTTTTTTTTTTTTAAAATTCCGAAAGGCTTTGGAGATGCGGTGACAAGATAATGGAGTGAAAGTCTCCCATTTCCCAGGAAGAAAATCCCAGGAGCCAGCCTGAGAGAGGAAGGAGCAAGTTAAATAACAGGAAAAATAGGAAGGAGGACAGTGGTGAAGAACTGAAAATAAAATAGAGGAAACAGGTGGAAGGCTGGCATAAAGCTGGGAGGTATCTCAGGCTGAAAGTGGTTTGAGTGAGAGGGTTTTTTTGTTTGCTTGCTTTTAAAATTTTATTATTTGTTTTAAATTCTAAGCTGGTTTTGGAGACCCCCGCAGCAACCCAGGCTGCTTTAGTGTGGAGCAGCTTCCCCAACGTGTCCTTTTCTCTCTCCCTGCCTGCTGTCTCTGCTGCTGCCAGAAACGTGTTAGGAAAGCAGAAAGAGAAAATGCCAGCCATCCTGGTGGCCTCCAAAATGAAATCGGGACTACCTAAACCCGTCCACAGCGCTGCTCCTATCCTGCACGTCCCCACGGCCAGGACCATCCCACAGCCCTGTTACCTGAAGTTTGGGAACAAGGTGGAGGTGACGAAGCCATTGTATTCCAGCCAGATTCCTCTCAAATCTTCAAACGGCCAAGAAAATGCAGGAGATGGACTCCCACCCAGGAAGAGTAGCTTGGTAGAAAATGGATTTGACACCCAGGTTAGAAGGCACCGTTGGTGGGGAGGTGTATGTGGGGATTTGTTTCTATGCTGAATGGGTGCAGCAGGGTTTCTGAGGTGGGTAGGGGTGTGAACAGCAGTGGGAGAAGAGGGTATGTGTGTGTCTGTGTCTAATAACATCAGTGGGATGTTTTCTATTCTGCATCAGTGGCATGTGTTACCAAGGGCTGGCTTTGTGATTTTGTCAGCATGGTGGAGCTGGTGGTGGGGTGGTGAGGGATGGTGCTGTGTGTGCTCTTTGCCTCCTCTCTTGTTTTTTGCTTGAGCTTGGGGGATTTCTGGAAGGGAGATGGTAGAAATGTTTTTTCTGGGGTGTGTTCTTTGTGTTCATTCTGGAGGTACTAATTGCAATGGCTGGGTTGCATGCCTGAGCTGGGGGCAGACAGACTGCTGGTTGTCATGAATGTGTTTTGTGTTTGGTCATGTACTGTACTGGAGCACGAGTGGTGTGAAGGATTTGTATTTGTAGCAGTGTGAATGGGAGGCAGTGCTTTATGGCAAATTCCAAGACGTGTGGTGTTCTCAGTGCAGCTAAATGAAATAGGGAATGAAGCCTCGAGTGGAATTGTCTCTCTGTGTCCATGACATCATAGGTGCAGTGCATTCCCCCTTTGTGGTTTTGCATTTCCTTTGAACGTGGAGCAGTTTTCTGGTGTCTTTTTCACCCGTTCTGCTTCCTGGGGAGGGAGGGGAAATGTGTGCTCTTCAGCTTGTTCAATTTTTATCAGCACAGCCCCATTTCCAGCGTGGCTTGGGTTGCCTTGGACTACTGATGCCCCAGTGTGCTCAGTAGCAGTGTAAGCAGATAGGATGTGTGAGTGTAGTATGGTGTGAGCAAGGCAGATGGTCTGCTGCAGCAAGCAGGATTGATTAACACTCTATAGAGGTTGCTCTACAGCAGCCTGATGTATTTTGGCAACAGCCTGATGCATTGCAGGCTGCTCCTACCAATGTCTGAGCCCAGGAGAATGTGATCCCATTATACTGGGGTAGGGGAGTGATGACAGGTAATGACAGGTATTTTTCTTTTTTTGTCTTTTCCACCCTCGGGGAATAATGGGTCATCCCTACCATCTCGATTTGGAAAGCTCTGGCCTCATAACCCTGTTCTCTTAAGGCAAGTGTGACTACTGATTGGGCATGTTTGGCCCCGTGCCCTGGATTTGAGCTGCACTTTCCTTGCTGGTAGACAGGGTGATGCATCTGGCTGCTGAGGCCAGGCAAATGTGACCACAGCAGTTCCTGAGGGACTGAGAGCAGGAAAATGAGGCAGACAAGTATTGGTGGCAGGGTGGTGGCAGTAGAAAGGCTGACCTGCATATGACATCTTGTTCTTAAGAGAGAAACAAATACTCTTTTTTTTTTTTTTTGCTTCTGCTTGAATCTGTTCTTGTGATTATGAAATGTCAGCAAAAGCTCATTATATACTGCTCTCTCTCTCTCAGACACACCTTGGTTTCTGCATAGAAATTTGCATTCCTGCAAAAGTGATGGTTATTTAGAAATACTTCCTCATCTTATGGCCTATTGTAAGCAGAGAGATCCTGCCAGTGGTAGCCATTTGCAGCAGTAAGGGGAATATTGTGA
Source organism: Phaethornis superciliosus (assembly GCA_023637945.1). Classification (NCBI taxonomy): domain Eukaryota; kingdom Metazoa; phylum Chordata; class Aves; order Apodiformes; family Trochilidae; genus Phaethornis; species Phaethornis superciliosus. The sequence goes on from JAJQWJ010000017.1 coordinate 3,285,535, forward strand.
TGGTTTTAGCCCTCATACAGATAAGCATTTTTTAATATCATGATGATGAAAAGGTCTTCATGGTAACTTGTATTTGAACAGAGTGATTTTGGCTAAGGGAATTTCAGATAATTCTGAGTTTTGAATGACTTCAGCAACAGAAGTCCTAAGCTTTGTCATTCTCAGCCATCTCAGTTGGGTAGCAGTCCTAGCAGATGACAATCACCTTTTAAGGTGTGAAGCAGGGAGGTTTGTTCTACCATCCATTATCTTCAATAAACACCATCCTCTTTGGTTAGTCTTATTGATGCAACTTTGATCCCTCTGCCCACATAAGCATGCAGATTTTTGCCATTCAAGGTAGTAATTTTTTGACACTGGTCTATATCTAAAGGGAGAACTTTCCAGATAGGCTGTATCAAAGGCAGTGTTCTTTTCTTTTTCTACAATTCCTCCCTCCCAGGGTGGGAGGAATGAGATGGATGGGCAGCTCTTAGGTGGTTTATCAGCAGCTGAAGCAGTTTTATCTTGGAAAACCTTCAGCAGCATTCAAGTATAGAAGTGCTTTCTGATAATAAGCCTAGTAAGTTTTAGCCTTAAATATTGCACTAGAATTAAATATCTCAAGGGTCATAGATGTGTCCTGTGAGGGGTGACCACTTGCTTTTCTGGATATTCTATCTTAAGCATCAATGTGGCCCTCACCATTTTACAATATAGACGCCTGGCATCCCTTGGGAGGGAGGGAAATAGTTATATTCTTATCCAGGCATTTAGAATTTCAATCTGCAAGCAGACACCAAAGGCTTTGGCACCTATCTTGGGTAGATCTCATCCCCCCATGGAGCCTGCAGCCCACAGGGAAGGACATCATATCCTCCTGTGTGGGCAGAGGGAGAATTAAAGAGAGATTGTGACACTTGGATCAAACACTGAAGAGGAGAAATAAAGCTGGCAAAAGGATATTTAACCTGTGCTGTGTTCCTTGCTGAGGCTGAACTTGGAATTTGAAGCCCTCAGCTCCTGGGGTTGGAGACATAAGGTATTTCCATCCAAACCCAGGGTGATACCAGGCCACTTTCAGCACAAGTGGCAGAGCCACATTGCTTTGGTACAACTGCTTGGTGCTTTGAGCATTCTCTCAGGGAGGGGGCTATCTGAGTTCAGTTTCTATTTCAACACAAGGGAATTCAAGCTCTTATCGTATCTCTGGAGGGTTTCATAATCAACAAGCCACAGGATGTTCTGGGAGTATTTTAGGGAGTTGCTCTTAATCCTGTTGAAGTTGGTGCTCTTTGCACTACGTGGTACAAAATTCAGTTCCATGTACAGACTAAGGACAGGTGAGCCACTTGACCTCATGTTTAGGACATCTGCTTACAGGGAAGGAGATGATGGGGGGGAGGAAACGGGTAGGATACCTTTAACTAGTTGTACAAAGCCATTTTCGTCTCCCAGCATGGTGTATATATACTTCCACTATTAATTTTTCTCTGCCTTTTTTCCTGCTCTTAGTTTACTGATTGTTCTGGAGAAGACACTGTGTTTAATGCACAGATCAGAGGTCACAATGTGAAGATACCAGCCCATGTTCTAATGGTGTTTTAGGGTGTTTCAAGTCACTTGCACACCAGTTTTAGGTTCATGAGCTTTCTTGATACCAGGTGGTGCCTATCTTGTGCCTGACTGAGAGCAGAGAACATTGCAGGTGGTATCCATTAAAGTACTTATTTTTTTTAAATACTGCTGAAAATCAAGGTGTCCCCTTGGAGAAGTGTGCCATCTCAATATTCTGATTTTTTTTTTTTTCTTTTTCCTCTTGTTATGGTTTTACATGTGTAAACTAGATTTTACAGGAACTGGAAGTTTTGTTCCTTAAGGTCATATAAGGGCAATGTATCATTGAAAATGCTTTGCAATTTATAAAAAGCATTTTTCAGAGGCACTTTCCAGAGAAAGGTCTGAGGGTTTTAGCATCAAGCCCATTGTAAATGTTAGTCAGAAACCTGAGGTCGATGAATCACGGCAGCATCATTCCTGTTTTGTTGTTCCTGATCCTCACACTCCATTCATTTTTCCATGCCAAAGTCTCTCTGTTGTGCAGTATCCTCCTGCTCCACTGGGGTTATTTTGTCTAATTTGAAAACACCGCCAGTAAACTGTATCCATATTTAGAGAGCATTGTTTTGGAAATATTTAACTTTGTTACCCCAGAAACTTCCGTCAAGTCGATACCAAGATAGTGATCTCTAGTATACAAAATGGTATTTATTAGTTATTCTGAAACAGTCATATGTGTTTGGCTACTAAATTTTGCATTAGTTATTTAAGACAGAAGTCCTTGCCAGTTAGAAGTCCATGGGCATGGGAAAAGTGTTCGTGCAGGGTGCGAGAAGGAAGGAACTGTGCCAGGAATACAGCCTGTTGCCATGATATTGTGAAAGCCACCAAAGGAGATTGTGGATTTAATTACTTTGTTTATTGCTGTGGTGTTGTGTCCTCTAGCTTCTTGACTGTCATTCTCTGGAGAACCTTAAAAATAATTGCATTTGATATCTGAAGTAACTCTGGCAGTCCTAAAAGCACTGGGAATTTCCTAAGTCCTTGGTCCCACCCTTCCTCTAAACCACTTCAAGTTTCTTTTAGCTGGTATTAAAGTATGTGTATTCAGCAATTACTGATAACTGCCTTGATGGTTGGCAGGGAGGGGATGGGACTTATTTCTTTGCAAACTTTGCAATCTGCATTTGCTGGGAGTTAGACACTGACCCTCTCTTGGTGGCTGTGGAAGGCAGATGCTGTGTTCTCCCTACACTAGGCAAACCTAATTCTTTTTCATTTTTCCCTTAGGTTTTCTAGAACTCTTACAGCACTTCATGCCATCTGCTGAACTCTTTTCAACTTGGATAGACCTTTTTAAAAAGAATTTAGCTCAAAGCTGCAGAGGTATCATTGCAATAGAGCTCCCTTGCTCAGCTAGGTTTTTTTTTCCCATGGCTTTGCCAGTTTGTGAAGATCATGTTAAGCTGGGTGGTGTAGAGCTGAGGTGTTCATCTTCCTGCCTTGCACTAGACTTTTCTTCTAGTGATTTAGCTCTTTCTCCACTTGTGAAGATCATTTACATCTGGGGTGTGCTCCAAAAACATCTGCAGCACCCATTGGGACCAGAAGTGTCCCTCATTAGCCATAATAAAGTCTAAGTCAATGGCAACGATGAGGAATGGAACTGGTAGACAAGTTTCATTACAGATCCCTGCAGAAAAATCTCTGGGATGGCCATTCCCAGGTTGATAGCACAGTCCTGACAAATTCCAGGGATTTGTTCACTCAGTCGTGTGCTGCCTTGAAGCACTTGAGCTGCTCACAACTTGATTAATTAATAAACTGCTCCAGTATTTTTCCAGACTTCAAAATTAGGCTCACATCAACTATTTGATGAGCCACATGTGACTTGCAACCTGTGGGCTGTTGGTTCACCTTCTCTGCCTCACTGCCCCTCTTCCCATGCCATATAGTTCAGATATTAGTAATTACTTTTCTATATTTTCTCATCAGCTTTATCAGAAGCCATGTGTACACCCCTGGCACACTCTTGCTGGTGTGAAGCTTCATAGAGAGAAGGATTATTAAAGCAAATTGCAGAGAAATCCTGCCTTCCTTTCTCACCTGCACTGGCCATTCTTCTGCACAATTCTGGGCTTTGCAGTTTGTATATGGAGCCACCTTGCAGAAGATGGGAGGAATCAAGCAAATCATTATCTGGACCCAGCTGAAGGTCAGAGGTACATCCAGTGATCCCAGTGCCATAGTGTGAGCTTCCTCACTGGTGTAAAATTGGGCTCCCTATGGGTGCTGAGCTGTTAATAAAAGCAATGATGAGAAACGGAGCTTTTTTGCAGCCTTGGAAGAAACTGAATGTGTTTAGGATGTGTACAAAGGAGAAATGTAAGCAACCTGAGGCTATCAAGTAGCCAAATTCTTCTATTTCTGATTATAATGGGTTTGATAAATGTTTATAGCTATGTAGGGATGAATATTACATTGTTCAGGGCTTGTTCCGAATGAAGTGTCACCAGATAGAAAACAGTAAAACAATTTGGAATTTATTTTACTGTGTCTATTAACATGGAGTTTTCAGTGGGCTGTCTTTAAAAAAGCATAGCTCTTCATATTAAATGTCCTGGGTTAGAAAAAAAGATGTAGGATTGCACTGCAAACCCAGGAGGTTCTTTCATTGTTGGGTTTTCTTTTAGGTTACATGAGGGTCACTTGAAATCTGAACTGCCATTCAGTTTTTAATTGTACTGGGTAATGAATGAGAATGTGTTTTGATCTGATTTCAGCTTAACTGTGACAGTTCTTGAATAAAAGAGCATTTAGTCATTGTGTAATGCTCCTTCCCAGCTTCAGTACCTTGACTGTGCAATTGTCCTAGATGGGATTTCCAGAGATACTTATTGTCAAGAGAATAATGCTGCTGTTGAATTCCCTTCAGTTTTTATTGGCCCAGGGTTAGTGTTTTTGAAACATTCATTTAATAATATGACCTTCTTTCCTGCTTTTTTTTTTTTTTAATGCTGTTTCTCTGAAACCTGCTAATAGGTTATATCCAAGTGATTTCCAAATTTTAATATACTTAATCTGAGAGCACTCCTTAGAGGTAAGGATATTGTCTTTTTTTTTTTTTTTTTTTTTTATATAAATTAATGGATAAGTCACAAAGAGACTTTCCCAAGGTCATAAACTCTGGAGTGCTATAGAAAATTACTAGCTACTCCCATGACTATTAGATTATCTTTCTCCTTTGCTGCTACTTGTTAATCAGTTCAAAATGCTTCTGCATATGGTGTCCATGTGTTCTCCCTCTGTCCTTGAAACTGTTGGCTTACTCCACAAAATTGTATTTCTTCAATGAACACTCTCACTTTCTTTGTCCCTGCCTTAGCCAGTGATTTTTATCACCTTCTGCTCTGACACTCAATGTATGGCAGAACCCAAGCAGGAGATGTTGGTCCAGCTTTCCTCTAACCAGAAATGGGTTCATTATTAAATGTTTTTCCTGCTTTTTCCCTGCCTGCCTTTACCTCCTTGGCTGCAGGGATGAATTTCTTTGACAGGTTTTAGAGTTTTGCTTCTTTCTTTTCCCAAGTTGCTTGTCCATTGTGTTCCACTCTTTCTTGACACCTGTGTTGTATTTTAATTCTGTAAGATGTTCAGGAGGCTTTCTTGACCTCAAAATGACTTCAGCAAAGAAGAGTTAAGTCTTTCTACCTAAATTATTAATGTTCAAACATGGATGAAATAATTTTAATTTGAAGAGCAAATTTAACGTGAGGAAACTTAAAGACAAAAGCATCTTTGTGTGTGTCAGGACAGGCACCATTTCAAGTGTTCTTAGGGGCTGCAAACCATGCTGGAATGCCTTAATAGATCTCATTCTAAGGTACCGTTTTCAAGCCTTCTTTGGAATAATCTCATCAAAAATCAGGTGCTAGGAAACCCATCCTAAAAGAATCTGCTGCAGATGCAGAGAGGTACAAGGATATTGATAGAGGAGAACAATAGATATTGCTTTTAAAACTCCTGGCATTAAACCTGAGCTTTTCCTCTCAAAAAGGAAATTTAAAAAAAGGAAATAAAATCAAATTATAAAGAAGGGATCTGGTGAAGAAAACGTACACTTTTACCAAGTTTCAGTAGCCTCAGAAGTACCAAAAAAGGAGAAAATTATGAGACCAACACTGTCTGCGCTAGGGTTTTTTTTTTTTTCTTATTTTTCTATTCCGTGGGTAACAGAAAAGAAAGCCTTTATTTTATTTGAGATAGGAAGGGTGGATTCAGTTTTTGGTTTTGGAAATTCAAGGCTGGTTTTGGCTTTTTAAAAATTTCCTTTGAAGAGTCCTTTGAGAATCATTGTCTACTCTGTAATTTCATTTTCCAGATTATCTCATCACTAGATGTAAATCTCTGTTTAATTTGTAAAGGATTTTATTGCTTTTAGCCTACAAGTCCCTTTATCATAACAAAGTGGAAGAAAATAAGGAGGGACTTAAACGAAAAATGATGAAAAAAATCAACAATTATTTGTTTTGAATTTCCCAAATTTGTAACACAGAAGAAGTGCTGTTTAGAAGATGCAGTTTTGAACAAAGAGATAGTTGGGCCTTTCAGGGAAGTATTTTTTTTCTCTCATTCCATTATTTCCCCACTTACTTTCTTCTTACTTAAACTTTGAGGCTAATCTTTCTACTTTTATTCTGGTAAAAAACCAGGAGTTGCTCTTAAAATTTAACCCATTAATTTTTCTTTTCCTTGCCAGTCAACTGTAGAATCTCAACCAAACTCAGATTCACTGAGAATTTTACCTGGCTAAAAATACCCTGCTTGAATATAATTTTTAGAAACATCTATATTTAAAGTATATAAATGGTCAGAAATTATGTGTATTATTAGATGTGAGCTGTTGGTACATTTTGTAACAGGAAGCTACTGGTTTTCCATTCACCAAGAGCTGGAATTCAGTCAAACACTGGGCACTTACTTGTATCCCTCTAATTTTATCAGTAAATTGTTCTTTCTGAAATAGTTTGTGGAAACATTCTCAGTTTCTTCAGTTTTGCAAAGCAGAGGCATGGAAATAACTGTTAGTCTTAAAACAAATAAACCAGTTATTAAAATAAAGAATTGAGAAAACAGGTCACTTCTTATTTTTGAGCAGGCTGAGATCTGAAGTTTTATTCTGATTCCACCTTTTTTTTTTTTTCCTCTTGAAAGTATTTTTAGGTGTGTTATCCTTGGATTATTTTTCATTTTACTTTGGGGTTATTTTAGTATTGGAAGCAATGTGTGGGAAAACAATACATGAAAAGAAAAAATGTCTAACTTGATTTCAAAACAGGCTGTTACCAGGACTTTTGGCCCTATGAATGTCCAGTTTTGGACTGTAATATCCTCATATTTTGACAATGTCTTGTTTACTCCCATGGCTTCTTCTTAAATTTTACCCTCTGTCTAACCTCTGTCTTGAATATTTTCCTAAATCTTCTTCCTATTCTCAATTTGTGGGTTGTTTTTTTTTCTCTGCAGCTATGGCTAGAAGTTGTCCCCTCCTCATTCTCAAATTTGAACAGAACCACCAAATTCCCTTATTTTCCCTGTCTTTCCCTTTAGATAATGACCACCATGGTATAAGACAAAATTGTGTAGTAGTGAGATGGTGTTTATGGTGCAGATTTCAGAATTGTCATAGGTAGGAGATAGTAGCAAGGCTGTATTGGAAGAGGCAGCAGCTGAGAAGAGGCTGTGGACTGCTCTCCAGCTATAGGTGATGCTATACAAGGAAAACTTATGGACTGTGGAGCCCAAGGATAATGCTGTAGAAGCTGGAAAGGTGTTTTTGTAATAGGTGAGGGCTTTTTTTTTTTCAGAGCTGTATAGAAAAAAAATCTTCTAGGATATTTTGGTTTGGGGAGAAATGGAGGAGGCAATATGACAGGCTGGAAGTGTGATTTTATGCATTTTATTTCTGTCACGGAACACATCTTTAGAAGCTCTTCTTCAAACTAAAGAGACTTTGAGTGTGGTGTTCTCATTGATGCAAGATTTGAGGATCTGTAATACTTGCTGGTGTCTCAGCCTCCTTGTCACCTGTTTGATGGATCTGCCTTTTGGACAACTGAGAGACACCCTGAGCTGTGAAGACTGTTTGTACTTTTTGTTTCAGGTGATGAGGTGACTCTTCCTTTACAGGATCACTTCTATTGAAAGAGCTGACCAGAAATTATTTTTATATTGTATTTTTCTACCATCTATTAATTCTATGCACTTGCCAATTGGTAGCTCAAAATGAATCCCTTGGTGGGATTTCATGTTTCTGATCCAGTCTCTATGCCAGCATTTAATGGTGAGTATGGACACTGAGACTTTGTCACACTTCTACATCTTGAAACAAATATTTAGAAATGGATTCCTTTTTCTTTAGCCATGCCCACTTGAACCACATCCACTGCTAGAAACCAGAGGTAACTTCAGTACCCATAAGCTAAATACTCGTTTTGTACAAGTATTTTTAAAGGACTGTACCAGCTGTCTTTTCACATCATATCTTTTTTTTTTTTTTGGCTGTTTCTTATGGCATTAATTACCAGGAAGTCATTTTTAATCAGCTTGTACAAGGGTTCTAGCAAATTTGCTTCCCCTGGCAGACAGACAGCTGTCAGGCATAGGTTTGTGAGCTCAAGCAAGTAGAGGAATCTGTGTCATGTCTTTTGGAGTCAGAAATCCTCCTTACCTAATGGAGCATGATGCAAAGTTCTATTTTACTAGAGAAATGTAATGTGAGAACAGTATCTGCATGGATGTGCCAGAGGTTAAAGGCCTGGAACAGATGCAGAGGACACATTTGCATCCACAAAGATCAGTGCCCAGCTTGGAATGGAGCTGGTGGAAATGATAATGAATGGATCGGTCTGGTAAGACAAATTTGATTTAATTATAAATTATTCTTCATTTCAAAGAGCCTTAGAGGCATTTAAGTGTTCAGAACTAATTTTAAAAGCATCATGTGTGTGCACTGGCCTTTTGAAGCAATAGGTTAGAAACCAGTTTCTCTTTTCTTACTCCATAACCATGGGTCAGTCTGCTTCTCAGGACAGCCATGTGTATTCCAGACTTGGCTGTGGCTTAACTGGGACGGATTATTTTGGGAAGCAGTATTTTCAGCATTGCTATGTTTTACTCCTCCAAGATGGGCTCTGGAGCACACAGGGGTCTGATCCTCCAGGGTAATGTGCCAAAGCAGCACTGCCAAGGAAAGCTGGCAGAAAGGTGCCTGTCCTCTAGCATGAAGCTGGAAAGGGTGGGGGCAGCAGCTCCCAGTTTATCCCAACACAACCTCGCCAGGGGAATTCTAATGAATTTGCTTTAATTTACAAAACAAAAAGCACTTTCTGCTTTTCAAGAGGGAAGAGAAGTGGTTGCCTAGGATCCTGTTTCCAAGCAGTCAGATACAAACTCCCCTCTCTGCAGCAGGGGAGATTTTGCTTTTGGTTTTGTATCTTGTAGAGTTTGGACCACATGGAGTGATTTGTTTTATAGGATTTAATACTTAGACTCCAGACTGGTGTAGGGAAATTTAGTTGTCTTAAAGAGCACAAACATTTAGAAGAGGATCTGTTTGTAAGTGAAAATGGCATGCACACAGCATTTAATGATAGAAGCATAGAAGCATCTTCTCCAAGTGAGACTTCCCTGGGATTTCCTCCTTTCCCTGTGGTCATCTCCCACTGGGGTGGCAGGCAGTGGAAAACACTGAATATTGGGACAAATTTGGAGGTGCAGTGTCTTTCTGTGAGATGTTTGCCTTTGGGATCCACTGGCTGAGGTGTTGGATTCTGTGATGGTGTTTCAGCTGCTTCTGCCACAGGTTGCTTTTGGAATCCTGGAGATCTTCCCTTTCCTGGGTGTATTTTCTCTTCAAGGCATTATGCTGGTGAGACTTAGAAGACCAACCCTGATGGAGATGATGGGAGTTGTGGTGCACACACTGTCCTGTGCAGTGGGATGTGGTGCCTGTGGGTCATGCTCATCAGTGGTTTGGTTCCTCAGGTTGGAGAGTAAGTAACTCAAGTATCACTTCCAGCTTCCCCTTCTTCAGCAGGTTACTCAGTGTAGTAGGCACTTGAAAAAGGAGTGGGGGGCAATGACAAAAAGGCAGATGAAAGAACAGGAAAACAAAAAGCCAGTCTACAAATCTCCTGGACTGCTCACTAGCAGATCCCTTCACTCTCCTATACACAGTTTCAGATTTGTGCTGACACTTCATCTCTGGGCCACAACAATGTGAACCAGACACGGTTAAGTTCTCTTTATTGCCTCCTGAGCTCTCTGAGATTCAGCAGCAAAGGGGTTTGGATGGAACAAAGACATTTTTATCTATTACCTTCATAGCCTGAGAAATGTCTTTTGGTGGGAGACATTACAGAGGGGAGCAATGCCATCCTCTGCTCTCCCTGTGCTGATCTCTCAGCATTTCTGAGCTGATGGCCCATCACATCCACTCAGTGTTTATTAGGCAGCATTAAGGAAAGAGAGATTTGAAGGTTCAGTTTTCCACTGTCTAATCATTCAATTTTAGATAATTTTGCAGTGGTTCTTAGCAGCTTATGTAAATGAATTTTCAACAAATATAAGCCTCAGGTTTTCTGTGCATGTGTGTCTGTTTTAGTCATGTGAAGGATACCTGTGGTGGAAGGAGCCTCTGCTAAACCATCTTGTGAATAGCTTCAGCATCACTCAGTGCTGTTACCCTCCCTCCTCCTTTTTTCTCTGACAGCAGCTGAAATGGCAGGGCTTGGTTTGGCCAGTGCTTTGCATCATTTATAGCAATGCTGCTAAATGCTGGGCTGAAATGGATGGGAGCTGGGCTAATTTGCATGATTTAAAATGCCAGCTCGGTTTAATGTAGAGCAGCTGGTATATACTTAACTCCTTCAGGAGAAAACTTAATACCAGGAGATCGCATTATCCAGGGCTACACTACATTTCTTTCTTTATTTATTTACTTCTGCTGTCTCTTTGTTGCTGCCCTGAATATTTGTAGAGATCATTTTCACCTCACTGGGGATGGGATTTGCTCCCTGTTGATATTTCTGAATCTTGCAGAGCTCACGACTGGAAGAATTGGTCCTGCTGTGGGACAGATCCTTCTTGTCACTTCCTCAGTGTCCACTTGCACTGAGCTGAGCAGCTAGAACTCTAAATTAAGATGTGACATGATGAGGGATGGTGAGATTAGTTGGAAGAGGGACAGGTGTAGAGGCCTGGATTACATGGATTACTACATACTCAATTTCTTAGGGTTAAATTTCAAGGTTGAAAACAACTAATTCCACAGTTCTGGAATTAGGGTGCACCATGGTGCTCCTCTGGGTGCTGTGTAGGCAGCCAGAGTCACCTTGTGAGGGAAGGAAGAGTTGGAGGATCAAAGAATTCCTTTGCTCCCCTGAAATAATTAGCCTCAGTGAGAGGATGGGGGAACCATAATCTTTTAATACCAACCCTTCTCAAAATTGACCTTGTCACAGGCAGATTCAGCTTCTCACTGAGGAACAGATGTGATTGAGTCACTCTTACTGCGTCAGAAATTCTGGCACAGTATTTCATCCCCTGCCAAAATTCCCTTCCCTTTCCATAGGCAATGGGCCTCTTGAGTTAAAGAGCTCTGAACATGCCTTTGGACCAACTCTGAGATCTTGGGTTATGAAGAGAGACTTTACAAAGTCAAATGTCTCTTCAAACAGTCACAATGAAACCTTCTCTTCCTCTGGGAACTTTTTATCCTTTCGAGTCGTGACTCGAGCAGTTCCTCATGGAACAGCAGTTTTAACAGATCAGTTCTGCAGACCCTTTCTAATTTCAAGTCATTAAGCTAGGGAAAAAACAAATCTGTTTGGTTCTTCTGGCGTGTTTTAATCCTTCAATATTGTACCTGAAGTTTAAGTATTTCTATTACCCTTTATAAAACTTTGTGTTAGAAGATGCTGTGCAGTTATTCAGTTGACACCTGAGCTGTATTTGGTGTACAGGACATGAAAGTCACATCTGCAACAGAAAGGACAAGTCCTGCCTAATGAAAGCTGCTTATTTCTATGGTGAAAGGGAAACTTCTAAGAAGATGGTGTCCTGTCATCTTCTCCCATGGATGTAGGCAAGATAAAATGCCCTGTGATGAAATACTTCATTATTTCATCTCATGTTGTCCATGTGTAAGATCATTAGCATGTGTGCATACTGTGGAAGTTTATAGCCCTCTGTTATATAGTCAAGTTATTTATGTTGTAATGTATTTACACTATAAATCAGTTGAACATCTGAGTACTTTTGATGTATAATATGCAAATAATTTCAGCCATTTGTGTAAATGGTTTGCTAGTGGTTACTCATAAAGGCAGTAAATTTATTTAGGCAACATTTCTTCATCCTTTAAATGGACAGAAACTGTTTTGGGAGAAGGTTTCATTGTAGCTGAGGTAGAATAGTGTGGGTTAGTAATTGGTTGTCAGGCACCAGGTCAAAACTTCCAACAAATAATGCTTTTTGTGTTTATCAAGCCTGACCCCAGGCTTTTGGAACAGGAACAAATGAGCCAACTTTTCATTCACGCTGTGTGTGAGACCTGATGGTGAGTTAATAAATCCTCCTCAACCATGTTGCTGGGGTGGTTTGTTTGTTTTTGTTTTACAACTAAGGGATAAGTTTATTTCTTTTAATGCTTTTCCATTGATTAAAACCAAACTTTTCAGGGATCCAGGCTTGACCTCTGATGCCTATTTCATTCCTTACTATTTTCCACCACAGATATTTTTAACTCGCTCTTTTTAGAAGTTTTCCAACTGGTGAAAAGGTTAGGAAAGCCAGTTCCACCAGACTGGACATGCTGTGAAAAAGCTCAAAAGAGTGATAAGACTGGGTTTTTTTATGGCAGCTTCATTCTGAGCCATGCCTTCCTGCCAAGAGGAGTTTCAGTCATTACAGGGCAGTGAGGTTGGAGAGCCAAGGGTGTGAGTCCTGAAAAGACCCAAGGGCCATCAGTGATGCTTCAGATGGGTCACCTCATTGCTGCCTGCTGGGAGTCTGTCAGCAGCAACTCCCTTATCTCACAGGTGTTCTGGAGAGATAAATCCATTATCATTCCAAGCAGCTCAGGTAAAGTGATACCTGGAGCCATGAAATTATTTTAAACAGCTAACTGGGTGACTTGGTAAGCCTTCACGCTTCAATCTGGTCTGCTTTTTCCTTAAAATTGATTATTTTTTCCTTAAGGTCATACTTGAATCAAAGCAAGAAATCCTTGATTTAAAATCCTTTCCACTAATGATTTATGGATTTTAATAAGACTTGTGATGAGATGAGGCACATTTTTACCTCTTTGTTATGAGAAAGTTCTCAGCTATAAACAGATATCATAACTTTTGGCTGTGCCTTCTGAAACCAGCGATTTATCCTGTAATGCTGAAAATAATGTAAGGAGAAGATAAAAATCAAAGAGCTGCATGCACTAGTTCAAATTATAATGAGGAGTCTGTGGGCTGTGGGTTACCATCTGCACTCCACTTCCATGCCATCTGCCCACATGGAGAAAATCACCAGGGAGAAACTCGTGGGATGTCCTGCAGTTATGAATCCACATAACCAGCAGTTCCACATGAAGACCTTCTGAGATTTGTAATGAAACCCAAGCTTTTGAGAGTCCTGCTCTGAAAAGGAAAAGAGGAGTGGGCAAAAGGCCGTTGGGGTTTAGGAGGACTGAAAAAGGGGATTTTAAACCCCATGAATTGCATGATTGACCGCATTAGTAGAAGCAATGAATCTGCAGAGTGTTAATTCATAGCATGTAACACAGCCAGCTGAGAACTATCTGTGAAATTATGCTAATTTATGCAGTTCACATTGCTACTGCAGTGTAAAAACCAGTTCTGTTTCCAGAGAACCAGAGCTACTGTCTTGTTGTGTGCAGCAGGTTGACACAGGTTGTGTTTAGCTTGCCCAGTGTCACCAGTTTGAACACAGAGCCAAACCCTGCTTATGGGGTCTTTTTTTTTTTTTTGTGGAGGTCCAGCCAGTTACACTGCAGTGCTTTGCATTCAAGGAAGATCAAGGGTTGGACTTGATGATCTCAGAGATCTCTTCCAACCCAGCAGATTCTATGATTCTATAATTCTCTGGTTTAGGAATGGCACAGAGGTTTTAGTGTGGATGCTGTGAATAGCTGCAGTGCTTGGCCTGAGGCTGGATGTCCAGAAGAATAGTTGAGATTAAAGTGTGTTTTGGCTTTCTCCATATCTGGATTTGTTATGCAAAACTTGACACCTGTCACTCAGATGTGTTGTGCTTTGGAGAACCTGCAGGAGGTATCTGAGCCACCTTCTGAACAGCAGTTTCTGTGCTTGTAGGGTATGAGGAGCAAAAAGGGAACAGAACCTCCATGTATTACTTGTGATTAAAACCAATTTTCAAGTTGTCATCTTGAAACTGAGCTTCCAGTGAGCGTGGGTGAAAGTGTGAAATAACAAGCCCACTGCAGCTGGAGGCAGTGGGTAATTTCAGACACTCATTTCTTGTTTTAAATTCTGAAGGAGCTAGAATATATCTTGTGGTTAAAGTCATAATAAAGCTTTATCAATAAAACTGCAGACAATCCCAAAACTGAAGCAACTCGGGACAAGAAGTCCAAGCATACAAAACTTGCATTTTAATATCTCCTCTTCTGACAAGAAGATGACAATGGGTTGGGGACAAGTGGGAGCCTTCAGGTAGATGTTCCTTTTAGAAGGGAAGAGAAGGCTGAGCTCTCTTCTAGAACACTGTGCAGTAGAGAATTTGCAGGAGTTTATGGTTTGTCCCGTGCATCTAAATTGGTTAATATCGTGTAGGTGAAGCAACACATAGGAGAAAGATTGTCTGTGTCAGCCAGTTTAAAATAATGAGTTGCTGATGTTTTGTTAAAACTCTAACTCAACAGGGAAGGAGTGATAACCTCTGGAGACCAGGGTGTTCAGGGGTGTGTGGAAAAATTTATGTGTGTGAATTCAGCTCATTTAACAGAAAAGTCATAGTAGAGAACTGTGGTTACAAGGCAGGATCTGCTTTAAGATCTTTTTTTTTTTTTTTCCTGTTTTTTATTTGCAGCATCATAATCCAGTGTGATGCCTGCAGCTATACTTGTGCTAGCAAAGGGAACCAATTTCCATACACCAACCTCTGTCCCTTGATCAAACTGAAAAGAATTGCTAAAGGATGACCATCAGGTCCTAACTCACATGCATAGAAATCTCATTGACAGCTGAGGTATATAAGAACTTTTTTAATCTAGCTTTCTGTCCAAATACAGGCCTACTGTATTTTTATCACTCTCGGGTGATCAAAAAGCATCTTTTTTCCTGATTTTTCTGATGTCATGTGGTTTGGGGCATATATGCAGTGCTCAGATAGGGAATTAGCAGTGTGTCACCTAGGAGAATATACAGCATCCTTTCTGAGGAAGTTCCCTGACATTACAAAACTGAAGTAATGGTCCTGTGGTAGCAGAAATTCCTCAGGGATATATCATGGGTAACATGCCCCAGGCAGCTCTGTTTTTCTGCTGAAAGAGCAGGATTTGCAAGGTTGGAAGTGATCATTCATGGATTCTAGGGAGCTGCTTAGGTGTGACCCAATCTTTGGTCTCCCTCATTAAATAGCAATAGCTGTAGGAGTTCTTTGTATTATATATATGGTTAGTCTGACCCTTAATTTAAGTACTAGTGAATTAAAAAAGCTGGTGGTTGGACACAAGGTAGGCAGCAGCTCCTACAGCTGGATGGGTTTGCTGAGCTGCTATTGCCACCTGGTGGTGTTGATCAAAACCAACCAAGCCCTCATTTTTAGTGTCAAATGAATTGCATGAGGTTAAAGTAGCTGCTGGGTATCAATTCGAATTAGTGGAGATACCCACAGATCATTTTTCCAGTGAGGAGAAAAAACAATCCACTGGATTTTGTAGCCAAAATTTATTTTGGGCATAGAGAACACTGTAAAAACAATTAAATATATAATTTGTATATAAAATAATGGTAGTTTGAGAATCATCAAATTACAAATAGCAGCAAGTTTGGGGGGAGGCTGGTGGAAATGTTGGAGGGGGGCTTTGTGTGGGTGCAGAGGATTTACTCCTGGTAGGACCTGTAGTACCCAAGTTGGCATTGGGTGGTGGAAGCTCTGCTTTATGCAGAAACACTTTGCTCCAAGTGGGATGGGGAGTAGCTACAGGTCCCTAGGGTTTCATGGGGTTTGGGTGATGTATGTATGGTGTTCTGGGGAAGCTGAGGCAGGGATAACCCAGTGCTGATCCTCAGACACGACTGGATCAGGTTCAGAACCTGTGGTCAGCTTCAGCAAGCACCTGGTTTCCTTGGGATTGCCAGACACAAGTATTCATCTGGCTGGAAAACCATAAATTTGGGGTGCTGTGAAACCAGAATCTGCCTTTCCTGGCACAAGGTGACATGGCAGAATTGAACAGGAGGATATGGGATGTCCTCAGAGATTCTCCATCAGGCTGTGATGAGGTGACATATGGCAGCAGAGTTAATGAATGTCTCTGAATTGCTTCAGCATGGTCCAGTCACTGCATTAAGAGTGCAAATTTGATTTCTTTAAGTGATTACTGTCTTATCTTGCTGAAATTAGTGAGTCATTATCAAATTATGACTTTTTGCACTTAATGTGAACGGCTTAATTGTCCTTTGACTACATAGAGTTTTATTGCAAGCCTTGTAGTAGAGGAATATGAATTAAATTGTAGTTACCAAGAAAAAAGGAGACCCCTGCTCAGCCCCTCCTGTTCAGTGACAAAGACATCCTCTGTAGGTTAATCTGTAGGTTCCCTGTCTCTACAGAGCATCTGCATCCTCTGGAGTATTTCACAGTTTCACCATGTTTTCTAGTCAAGTGCTGTCACAGGTTATTTGAGATGAATCTTTGGAAATGTGGCCTGACCTGTGGTGCAGGGGTCTGACCTCAATGTCTTTGTCCTTCTGGTGCAGCTGCCATGTCCTAGGGTACAAAATCTCAGTTTCAGGGAGAAATGTAAATATGTTAAAAGTCACAAAGTTAGGATTTTGGCTGAGAAATTCAAGGTTCAAATTCAAATTAGGCCTTATAGAATGAAAAAAAACCCGCGTTTGAATAAGGGAAAAAAGTGCAGCTCTACTGCCTTGATATCTTCTTTGGGCTTCCAAAGGAGCATCCCAGGATTTTCCATGTTTCAGAGGCACCAGGTCCCATAACACTATCAGTATCAAGAGTTCCATGACAGAGTGAGCTGATTTTATAGGACCTAAAATAAACCTAAAAGGTTTGCCTCGTGTTCAGAGTCACTTGCCACACAAATGGCAACTGCAGATTTCACTCTGCTCCTTCAAACAGCCTTCCTGCTGTTATTTTTGGCTGCAGGAGACCATTCTGACTCAAAAATGCAGTTATTTGGTAACTTGCTGTTCCTTATTGTCACTAAAGCTTATTTGATTTCTAGTCTTATTGGCAGGAATCCTAGTTTCACCACGAAGCAGTTAAACCAGCAGGAAGCAGAACAGTCTTTTTGTCTGTCAGCTATGAAAGATTTCAGTTATTAATATTCCCTGAGATGGAAGCCAGGCATTATTTCTCACATGTGGTAGTTAGGGTGGATTTTTCCCTTTTCTGGTTCATATGTGCCTGATCTTTGCAGTACCTGAGAAATGAACTGGACTGCAGTGCTACAACACTTGCTACAACAATAAGAACAGAAAAAAGCAAATGCATTGAATTTGACTTTTTTTTAGCAAAGATTTTTTTTAGAACAGAACATTTCTAGTCTTTTCTGTGGTTCTGTGAGCCCACCAGAGGGCCTTTGAAAAGCATCTTCCTTCCCAGCCCTCCTGGGAACACCTTCTTGCTCCCTTCCATCCCAGGTGCTGCTCCTGCTGGAGGCAGCAAGGAAAAAAAAAGTGTGTAGCTTCTCAGTTGAAAAGCAGGCAGTGAGTAGACTGTGAGTATTCTTAGAGCAAGAGTTGTCCTGATGTGCTTAGGCCATGCACTGAGGGTGCTGAAAGCCCAAGATGAAGTCTTAAGCTGAGCTTTGTGTAAGGGGTAAAAGTAAATTGAAATTAATTTATTTAAAGATACTTTTCTTGTGCTTGCCCTTTAGATTTAAAACCACTTGATGAAATCTTAAGGAGACAGGGGACCTGAATATTTCAAGGATAGAATGGAAGGAGCATGATGCCAAACCTGGATGCCCCAGCCCATGTTATTTTTTACCTTCATGTTTCAGTTTAGCCTAAGAGGCCCCAAACTTTTCATTGTCCAAGAATGCTCAGTGTCTATGAGAGAAATACAATGCATTTCCAAACCACAAAGCATAGTTTTTGGAAGGCACCCTGAGGCAGATGTCCTTTTTTTTTTTTTTTTTGTAGTTCTCTTCCCTACTCCTCTCCAGCCAGTTCTTGGGCTTTGATGAACCCAAACTCAAGGTTTCCAAACCCTTGGTAGTGCTGTGGTGCAGTTATGGGTTTGGAGGATCTGTGTCTCCTGGAGAAGGTTCCTCCCAGTGTTGGTGGTTTGTGTCTCAGGGCAGGGATCAGTGGAACTCTACTTCTTTTGGGCTAAGTACTTGGAAAGTAAACCAAGCAACATTAATAATATTTATATGCAGAGGAAAACTAATAATAGCTCATTCTCAGGTTTATTTATTTTTACTACTTGCACTAGGGAAGTGCTGCAGCAAGTCTTCCTACTTCTTGTGGGTGCAGAGCTAGGCCAAGGGTTGGAAATAAATCTTATTTTCAGAGGCTGGTTGCCTGCTCCTGGCTGGTGCAGGGGAAGCATGCTGGCTTGCAGTGTGATGAAAAGTACACATGACTGTGGTTTGTCTCCTTTCTGTGAGATGCCAATGCCCAACCAGGAGTTACTTCTGCTCTTCAGCTTGGCAACTAACTCCTTGCATCTTGGGAGTGGGCATCTTCTCACCAGAACTTTAAAGATAAGAAGTCTGTTGTCTTGCCAGCTTCGAGCCTTTGTCTCAAGGCTCATCTCTCTCCCAAGGACATGTTTTTGTTGCTTTGGTGGGAAGAAATACAGAGGAAAAAACCTTTTCTAAACAGTGGTGTAAAGGATAGGAGATAAAGCAGGCACAAAACCTCACTTTTAAAATCGGACTTCTAAGTAGCTTAGTATTTTCTAATATTTTTAGGCACTGTCACACAGCCCTGGAAAGAAAACATCATCTGCATCTTATTTCAGACTTGTTACAATGGTCATTTATGAAAATCTTGTCACTGTGGCTCACATGCTCAAGGTCAGAGCTTTCTGAAGCTCTTTCTGGGTAGGTGGATATTCCCTCTGAAGGTAAACTGAAATCAAAATATGTTTCCAGCCCTTGTGGTAATAAAGATAACTTTCAGTGCCAGCTGCTGCAGTCATGGTTTTCCTGGAATGAGGAATGTACAATTCAGGACATACCCAATAGGGCTGGGTAAAACATTTGCTTTGTTTTATTTCTTCAGGTGACCTTTTCAAAGAGAGACATACAGAATGTAAAGGCTGACTTAGAGAGGACAAAGGAGTTTAAAAAGAAAACAAATAAATAGTGAGTCTGGTCTATACCCCATTAGTGGCCTGATGCTGTACCCTCACTTCTCATGGGTTTATTGACAAGAAGTGTTGCATAGCAGAGGATTGTGTCTGAGCACTTTATGAAGGAATATTTTTGTCAGCAACAGGGAGTAAATGATGAGTAGTACTGCTAAAATTGATGTAAGCCCTGTCTTAATTTCAGGCTTGAGTCACTGATTTCAGTGGGAATATTCGTGTTAGAGACTCAGTTTTCATTTGGCTTATTTTCATGTGGGCAATGATGGTGAGACTCCTCGAAGTTCTAGGGTGTGGTATCAACAGAAAAAAGAGAAGAAAAAAAAAAAAAAAAGGAGCACAAAGATAAGGTTAAATCCCCTTCAAAAAACTATGTGTTGCCTTCAATTTGGGAGCTAAAGCTTTTTATTTATTTTCAATATC
Organism: Phaethornis superciliosus; assembly: GCA_023637945.1. Lineage (NCBI taxonomy): Eukaryota > Metazoa > Chordata > Aves > Apodiformes > Trochilidae > Phaethornis > Phaethornis superciliosus. Next base: position 3,305,104 of record JAJQWJ010000017.1, read on the forward strand.
AGAATATCAGAGCAGGGAACTACTCTATTAAAAGTTAATTCATCAATCAGATGAAGCCACCTCCTGGTGGAAATATGAAACACTGCTCCTGAGGCATTAGATTTTTGTCTTTGCAGGAAGAGATTTCCTCCCATGATTTGTGTTCTGCTTACTGGGTTCCTTATGTACAATTTCATCCTTGGTGCTGCATGGCAGTAAAAAGTTTGAGGAGAGAAGAACCTGAGCTCACCTCGTTGAGATTCCTTTAGAAAGTTTATGTGCATTTCTGCTTAGACTTCTGGGGAGGTGAAAGATTCATGGTGTAAGGAAAACAAAGCTTGGCTGGCTGACAAATTTTGGGAAAAACCACTGAGTCAGAGAAACATCCTCTAACTGATGCAGAGATGACTACAGAGATGTTGGAATCTGGGGGCACTGCCCTGGTTTTACCAAATCTTTTACTGGCATAGTGCTGTGTATTTTGCACGTTTGCTCAGTGTAAACCATGAGGTCTGGTTCTTGAGTCCTCTCACAACAAATACTGCCTACCATGGCATGAGCCTAAAGTGTATTATTTATCTAGTTTTTAAAAATAACCTTTAAAAATGACATTGTAGGTATAGCACATTTTAGAATATTTAAAGTGTAGTATGAAGTTCTTTTAAAATCTGTTAATTAGATTAAAAGTAGTGTTAGTATCTCCTCCTTGGGTCATGGCCTGACATCAGTGAAAGAATATTAAATAAAACTAAGAAATGTTTAATTTTATGCAATAAACCAGATCTGATTATTTTCTGCCTTGCAGCTTATGTCATTGCTAGTTATGCAAGTTGAATATGAAGGTGAAGGGCTAATGTACATGGTCAAACTTCAAGGCAAAGAAGAGTCAGATCCAATATATCCTAATTTGATTTTTTTTTTTTAAAGTCATATTAAGGTTCAAAACAGACCTGTAATCATTTTAGTATTAAGGTACGTAGCTAACTGAACACCCAAATGATGTGAAATGGTGCAACTAAGGGCAAAAAAAAAATTGCCTTATATGCCAATTTGAGTTTATAACTAAAAACCTATTAACTGTTGAAGTGAACCCCAAAAACCCCAGACAAAATGATGTTACGTTCTTGAAGAGGGATCTCAAATCGGTGCTGATAAATTTTCTTACTCAATGCTAATTACTTTATTCAAACCAGCTTAGGCTGCAAATCATACACCAGACCTGGTCAATGTGAAGAGTGGATTAAAGTAATTATTAATTAACCTTCTTTGCCACTGTCATATCAGTGCAGACCAATCTTCTAGAGCGATTCAAAGCAGGCTGAAGACATCAATAAAATCCTTCAGACATTCATTGGGTCAGGTGGTTTTCTGTCCACTAGTGCAGTATAAAGTGAACTCAGGTTATTTACAACGGGGCATGCTGTACCTTCTTTATTTGCTTTATTATATTTTGAGATAGAGAAAAATAGCCATGTCAGTAAGCTGTGGGAGTAATCCTTAATGATTATAATATAGAGGAAAAGAAGATTGTGTTTAAAAACCTGTATTCATAGCTCTGTGCTATTTTAATAATCCACAAGAGTATAAACCCAGTTGATTAACTTCTACAGCAAAACTTTTGTGTTTATTTTCAAGCAAGTGGTAATCCTTTTAGAAGTCTAGAAGCACCAGTTTTAGTGACTAGAAAAGCTTTGCTTAGATAAAAGTTTTCAGGACCCCTACCTAGACAGCTCTTCATTTGCTTACCCTTGAGCAAAATTTGCCCCCTTTAAACCCACAGGAATACGCTGAGATTTAGATGTATCCATCCAGACATCCTGAAGTAGAATTTGCATTTCTGCTTGATATAGCCTGGAGCACTCTTTCATGATAAATATCATCATCTTCATTTCTTTCTTTGCCATTAGCATTTCTGCTTCTGTCCTTCCACGTATGCAGTTCAGCCTCCAGAGGCAGAGCAGCTTTGCAATGTACTTTAGGAGATTTGTAATCCACTGCAAATTCTTCAGCTTGCAAGCCTGGGCATTGGGCTGCTTTTTTTTTTTTTTTTTTTGACATTGAAGATGCAGGTTCAGGAGGCAGTGATGGCAACTGAAGCTTTGAGGAGCTTCTGCAGGCACTGGGAATGCTTCCTTGAGAAGAGGTGAGTTGGGAAGACTGTGATTATGGCACTACCATCAATAGTAAATTGACTACAACATCATTCGTATTTGATAACCACCTGTTCTTATGTGGGAGAGTTGCATTACTCCTGTAGCCACAGCACAAACCCTGGCACTGGGATGTCTCCCCATCTCAGTGATGCTTTTTCCAGATTCACCACATTTTTGGGAAGTCTTTTGCTCTGTGACATTCCTAGTTTCTCCTTGTTATGAGGTTGTATTTGCTGTCTTGAAACACCTTTTCATGGCTCTGGTCAGCACACATGAGATTCTTTAACTTTGATTTGGTTCTGTTTGATAATTTAGTTCTTCTGTTCCTTAGGTGCCACCTTCAAATTTTGTCACTTTTCCATACTCCCTTCTAGGACTTGCTCAGAAGAGTGGGGCTGAGAATGAATCTTGTGAAACACAGTCAAGCTGCTTATTTTCCTGATGACAGTTTCTCGCTTAGCATGTATTTTTAAGCCAGCTAGCCCATTTTCAGTCCAGCTGACATATTCCAGGACTGATGTGATATTTTTCTGGTGATGCTCAGGCCAGTGTCTCCTCCCAGAACCGCATCCACATTATCACTTTCGGAAGCTTCTGTAACCTCAGCAGAAAATTCCTGTTGAACAAGACAGGTTTTCCAGAGCAGGATTCTCATTTGCCATGGTCTGCTTTAGCTGTTGATGAATTGAATTTCTATCCCTCATTTGTACTTGTGTCTGGGTTTGGTTGGAGGCTGAGAGGCCTGTGGCTTTCAAGGCCATCTCATTCGCACTCTTTGAATGCTGGTACCCAGGGTGAGCTGTCTCTGCCCTCCAGAACCTCCCAACATCTGCTGAAAACCAAAATTCACCATTTGTTCTCCTCCACTGGGTCCCCTAACACTGCCTGGTGTGGTGTATCTTATCTGCTGGTTTAGAAAATGTTTCAGAGGCTGTTGTTCAACATCATTTTGAGATTTATTTATTTTTTTGAGAGGGGAGGGACAATATTATTATCATCTGGTATGATCCTGAGATCATAGTCTTCCTTCTCTTCCACATCATACATAGATATTATTCTTTACAACCTCAGTGTTTTTAACCAGGATTTTAATTTTGTAGATATTCCTGTTTTGTAAAGCATGAAAGAAAAGCCTAAGTAGTTAATTGCATTTAGTAAATAAAATTTCCAGCTTTCAGTGAATAGAAAATATTAGTGCTTTTGACCAAAATACACTGAAGAGCAGTAGCAAAATTTTCTAATACTGTACTCCCTTTCCTAAGTAAAAACCATGACAAAGTGTTATGTGATTAAAAAGCAAAAGTAATGGTAAGTCCAAGAGCGTGACTCCATTTGATGACTGCAGAGCAAGCTGTTAACACACATATTTTTCATAGACAAACAATGGATTATTAGTGAACGGATTTCCCCAAGCTTTCCTCATAGTAAATGTTGTGCAGACAATGACTGCGTGCACTGGGTTCATTCATAATGTCTCCAACACCTGTTTCCTCCTGTTTTTCCAAGGGTTTTATTTGGGAAGGGGAATGATGTCTCATTAGAGTGCAGGGTGTGCTGGGGACAGGGGTGTTTCTCTGTCACTGAAGCCTTGCTGGTGAATAACAAGTGTATTGTTTAGCACTTTAATAGGGATGTTTAGATGCCCATTATTGATGTAAATGATGTCCTTTGCTGAAGGTCCAGTTGAATACCTTCACCAGGTCAGCGTGTACATGTTGTCAAAGTTCATCATAAAGCTTTCTGGAGAGCTCTGATGCTTTATAGTTCAAGAATTCAAATACAAGTAAATATCCTGCCCTTGTTCTCTTTTGAAATTGGGCATTGCACCTGAAAGGCATCTCCCAGAGCTACAAAGCCAGGGTGCAGCAATCAGGGAAAACTCCTGCAGTGATGCTGCCAGGGGGCAAGAGGTCATGCATGGATTTTACCAACTTCAAACCCAATCTTATCTCTTTCACTCTGTCAAGGGAGCCTAAAAGAGAGATAGCAGGATGAAAGGCAGCTCCAAAGTCTTGCTTTTTCATGGAAGAAATAAATTCTGGTTACACCTGGCAACGCTATCAGAACTCAGGGGATCTCCATCCCAAAGCAAGGCTGGCTTAAGGAAAATCTATGAAGTAAAACCTTCTACAAGCAGCGCAGTTTTTAATGAAGGATATTAATTAACTTTAAAAAGTGATTGGGAGACACAGAACTTAACATTTTGTCCTCAGGAGCTTTGCTTCATTAATATTTCAGACTGAAAATACTCCAGATTTGAGCCAAACTTCAGTTCATGTGAAAACAGAATGACAGACACAGGCGAAGTGTATTCAAAGAAATGTGTCTGTCAGGTGAAGAGTAATGAAAGCCCAGGTCCTTCCATCCATATCTGATCTTTTCATCTGTTTGTTTCTTGCTGAGCCCTTCCTTGAGGGTCAGGTTTGGCTCTCCCGTGTTCTCAGGGGTCTAAATCAGCACAAAAAGGTCTCAAAGATGGAATTTTGTTAGATGAGAAACTACCATTTTCTGAGACCTCTCCTTTGCTTCTTGCAATCCCTGGCTTCAGCACCAGGTTGAGGGTTGAATGAAAATATTTGGCTGCTCAAACTGGCAGAGCAGATCATCAACAACCTTTTAAGATGCTTAAGAGGTGTCTGAGACTCCTCTGGCTTGTGTTGTGGGTTGTCTTGGCCCTTTGTAGGAGCAATAATCCTGCAAGTGTAAAGCTCCTTGTGTCTCAGCTCTTTTTTTTTTTTTTTTTTTTTTGTGTGTGTGTGTCTGAAGCTTGTGTGTTTTTTGGAAGCACAGCACAATCTTTGAGTCATGATATTTAGCCAGGTGCCAGCACTTGGATGGGAAGGCCTTCTGATGTTTCCACTGCATCACCAGTGGGAAGGGACACATTTATACTCAGTGAGGAGCATTCACTCCAGGCAGCTCCTCTGAGGTGCTGCTGAGATGCTCCTTACAAAATCCTTCTGGCTACACACCCAGACTTCTCCCTCCCAGTGCATTCATTCATTCAGCCATTCATGGGCTGTCAGCAGGGTATTGTGTCTGCTTCTCACCCTCCTGAAGACCAATGCATCTTCTGTTCCAGCCCTTCAAATAGGCTCTGACCTTCTACTCTTTTCAATGTTGTAGGAATGACCTTTCAGCAGGGTACTTGCTTATGTAGAGGGCTGACTGGGGAGATTTGGCTGTGCTAGGGCTTCACATTGGTGTGAAGTGAAAGAACAAGAGGTCTTTATTCTCAGGAAGGGATTCAAATTTTACTTCTCTGGTTCAAATGCAACCTGTGTGTATAAAGTCTGAAATTCTTTCAACATGCAGCTCTTTCTCTATTTGTGGCTATCCAAGGTACCAAAATTGGTAGTGGGGGGGTCTTTTTATAGTAAAGGAATATGATGACTGTTTATTTTAATAATTATTCCTTACCAGTTAGAAAAAAATAATAAATGGAGCAGGATAACAGTTGAAGACTTCAAGAATAAAATAGTAGTAGCAGCATAACTGTTAGAGAAAAGACTTGGGGAAGGAGATGTGGCCCTTTTTTCTTATGAGAATGTGTACATGCAGAATTTCAAATGCCTGTTTACTGATTTATTCTGTTATTTCTTCAGCACCATACCAATGGGTACGTGAAACATAAACATCCTGGCCAATAAAATTGTACAATAGAAAAAAGAAAGTGACCAATTTGGATACAATTTGGTCCTTTTATTAAATATATATATATAATTCCTTTTGGCCCCTGAAGGCAGCTATGGGTGTTAGAAAGGACATCTCCAAGCACAGCATCATGGATTCAAGTTTTGCAGGCATAAACTGCCTCCTGAAAAAGAAACTGGAGTGCTTGAGCTACAAAGGAGCCAATTTAAGGCTGAAAACTCCAATGCTTCAGTGACTGAAAAACTACTGGGTGCTTTTCTGTAAAGATTGTATCTTTTTACAGAATATAAAAGTGGTTAACACTTAGAAAATGATGGCAGGCTGACAGAAGCTGCCTGTGGTCTCCCAGTTTGTTAGCCCTGGGTTATGCCTGTAGTCATTTCTTGCCTCCCATCCTACAGCCAACAAAGTTCTCTCCATGTGTTGTTGGAGAAAGGACAGAAAAAGAGCAGCCTGGGGAATTGTTTCAGACACTTTTTTTTGTTTGTTTTTCCCCATGATTCTGTTGTGGTGTGGCAAAACCAAAGCCCCTGGAGAGACCACCAGGCATGAAGAGCACAGGATAGGGCTGGACCTGGGGGAAAAACCCATGGGGTGCATGGAACCACAGTGGTCCCCTGCCCTCCCACTGCTCCCTCTCCCAGGCACAGCACCTTCTCCAGAGCAGAAGGATGAGAGCCAAGAGCCAAGTGCATGGCAAGAGGCTTCTTTCCTGCTCTTGATGATTTCAGAGCAGCTTGGGCAAGATGAAACATGAATCTTCCCACAGTTCTGTGTCTTGTCTGGACTGCTATGCAGGGCAAGATGCTTCAGGGGAAAACAGAGGAGAGATTTCAACAGGATGCAGGAGAGAAGTGTGGAACAGTCTGGCATTTAAATAGAACTTTAATAGCTGTATCTTCAATACAGCCAATGTGCCAAACTGATACTAATTGCCAATAAATAAAGGCATTCTGGATATTCTGAATAATATCATTAGTAAATCTGAAATGCAAAGCTGATGTTTCTGTGATGTTCCACACCTTGGATTAATTTGGAGGGCATTATATTACTCTTTGTCTTCCTCTTAACTAAGGGAAGGTGTAATCCTTTCCTCTTAACTAAGGGAAGGTGTAATCCTTTCCCACCCAGCAGACTTGTGGCTAAAGGAAAGCCAAGGGGGGAGCAGCTTTGATTGCACCGAATGCTGATAGAACAACCCTGCTTTAGGAGCTGAGCTCTGACCAGTGGCAGGTTGTCAAAGTGGGAGAAATCCTCCTGTAATTTACTGCTTTTGCCCTAAACCTCAGGCACTTTCCTACATCTCATGTAGAACTCTATTCCTTTCTATTCTCAAACATTTCTATGCAAAGTCTCCTTCCCCCTTCACTGCCTGCTTCCCTCCCCGCCTTTTACAAACCAAACCAAGCAAAAAAACAGCAACAAAACCACACAGAAACCAACCCAACCCCCCCAAAAAACCTCCTCCTTTGCTTCCTAGCTGCAGCTGGAGGGAGGGCAACTCCTCCTGAAGGGGTTAAAGGCGATCGAACCTCCTCCAGAACCCGGCGGGGCCAGGGGAGGAGGAGGAGGAGGAGAAGAAGAAGGAGGAGGAGAAGAAGGAGGAGAAGGAGAAGGTTCTGCCGCTGCCTCCCGGCTCCTGCCAGCCCGGAGCTCTCCGATTTGGGATTGGGAAACCTTCCTGCTTTTTCCTTCTCTCTCTTTGTCCATTCGGGCGATGTAGCTGTGCCAAAAAGGCAGAAGAGCCCCAGGAGGATGAGTTGCCAGGCGGGAGGTGCCAGCAGGGCTGTGGGGTAGCGATGGTTCCATAGGCACCTGCGGCAGGTGCTGGGGAAGGACCATGAGCCTGATGCTGTGGCGGTGGGAACACAACAACAGCACCATGAAGCTGGTAAGGATTTGGGAAGAAAAGCCTCAGAGGGGGGAAAAAAAATAAAAAAAAAAAAAAGGGGAAAAAAAAAAAGGGAAAAAAAAAGGGGGAAAAAAAAGGGAAAAAAAAAGGAAAGAAAAAAAAAAGGAAAGAAAAAAAAAAGGAAAAAAAAAAAAGGAAAGGAAAAAAAAAAAGAAAAAAAAAAAGGAAAGAAAAAAAAAATCTCGTGCTGATTCGTGGAATTGCCTTTTTCCTCCACCTTGGTTTTCCCCACACATTCCTCATCAGCAAAGGGATGCTCTTGTCCTGCTGAGGTAAATAAATACCTAAGACCAAGTAAAATAGGTGGGCTGGAAGGGCTGATGCTGAAGGGATGTCCTCTCCAAGGGAAATGCTGTTTTGCAATAGCGTTGCAGCTGGTTCTGTTACTGCTTAGTTCATCTTTTGGCTTGCTGAAGGTTGTTTTGAGCATCGTTTGATCTCTGCAGTTAAGCTCATTTAAAAAGTGAGAAGAGAAACATGGATTATGTGTATAGCTCTTCCCTCATCTTCCTTTATTTATTTTCTCTTTTCACTTTTTCGTCTTGGAACACATTCTCTCTGCCTTGCTAGAATCAATCGGTCAGCTGGGAGCATTTTGAGGTTTTGTTTTGCTGAACAGTGTGTTTTAAAATAATTCCCCCTCCGCCCCGTTTTTTTTTTTTTTCTTTCCTCCTAGGAAAGTAAAAAAAAAACAACCTCAAGTTCCCTGTAAGTAGAAAGTGTGTGGCTGCCTCATTCCTTCAGCATAAATGAGATCAGGAAACCCATGTATCTGCCTGTCTGTTTGAATTACTGTCTATACCAAGATTTAAACTCTGGTCAAAACTTAGAGAGACTTCCTACGAGCAGTTTTTGTTTTTTGATGCAATCGAGGCAGTGGCTGGCTGAGATAGCTTTCAATTTATTTTCTCTCTCTGGCAGATTATTTAAGCAAAGAAAATTACATTTCGATGCACTTTTTGTAGTAAAGATTTCTTTTCCTGTGAAGTTTATAATAAGAATTAAGGATTTGTTACAGGTCTAATCCTTAAGCATTTCCTTGTGAAAACTCAGTGGAAATCCATGTGGGAGCCAAAGGTGCCCAGCACCTCTTCCTATCAGATTCTGTGAGCAGATATTTTTAGTGCATCCAGGAATTAATCAATCTCTGTTTTTGCATCCTCCCCTTGAAAGGAATGAGGTGATAAACACATGTTATTTAAGGAGGATTCTGTTGAAGGTAGAGAAGCAGCTCTCCACGTGGGATCAGATAGTTTTGGATATTTCATGCATGAGTAGGCACTGGAATAATGAATTTGTGAGCTGGCAGGGAAAATGTGCAGCTTTAGTGTGGGGGTTGGCCAAGCTTGGTTCCAGCTGAAGCCAAGTATTTTGGCAAGGGAGGTTCAAGTGAGCCCTTTCTCCCTTTTCACATGCAAAGATCTCTTCAGGAAGCAGGGAGAGCTAAGTACACAGGGGCATCTAAAAGTCTTTGCATATCCATTGGGGTTTAAGCCACAGCCTGAATGGACTTTGCAAACAGAATAAGCACCTGTGAGAATTGAGCACCTGAAAAACAGAAAAGAAAATGTGAGCTGAGAAATGAAAGAGCTGCTATACTATACAAATTGAAACAAAATCTTAAGCCAGTAGTGCTCAGACTTTTAGAAAAGTGCTGGGTTCACTTTGGCAGGAGAAGAAAAATACAGAAACCTTCACCCTGTGCCTTGTTCCTGACTCCCTCCCCCTGTAAACCTGTGGACATTTATTGCTTTTGCAATTAGGGAATTGTAGAGGTGGCTCCTGTGGGGCTGAATCCTGGTGGGTGCTGGGGCAGGGAGAGCTGTGGGTGCTCCTCACTCTCAGGGTCCAGGTAGGGTTCTGCCTGAGGTGCTCAGAGGAGCTGAGCTTTGTGCAGAGCTCCTCAACATGATCAAAGAAAGCTTAATAATAATAATTATTATTAATAATAATAACATTTTAAAAAATCATCAGCTAAGTGAGTATCAGTAAATGAGACAATGCCAAATAAATGTCTTATACATCTGAAAATAAATGTAAAAAAAAAAAAAAGGATTTTAATTTACAACAGGGACAAAAACTTTAGTATATTTATTTTATGGTTTATTTATTTTAAATAACTGCATATCTTGTGGGAAATAAGATGAACTGAGACACCCTCAGCTGTTTGTCATGGTGCTTAGCTGCACAGAATTTGCCTTTTGTACCAACCAGGGAGGCTGTACTTGATTTGTTCTTTCTTTGGCCATGGAGTTTTACCTGACATAAATCTGTGGAATACACAATTTCCATAATTTGTGTATAGAGTGGTTTGCATAATGCAAAGTGCAGCCAGTGTGGGGCTGGGTTTGAGTGTTCATCAAGAGAGATGCTGTCCATTTAGTGCACTGGGCTAGAGAGTTGATGCTTTGGTTGTTGATGCTTGTCTTACACTTTTCACCATTCCTCTGCTTTTCTGTTAGGTTATCATGCCCCTCTTAACACATGAAAACATAATTTTCAATATTTGGAATCTGTTTGTTTCAGAAATATTTGGAAATTACCACTCTATTGGATTTAGTGTTGTACACCACTGAGCTGAGGGTGAACCAGCCAGCCAGAATGAATGAATGAATCCAGGAGTCTATGGATCCTGTCACCTTCACAGCCAGCATTTCATTTTAGATGTTGTATCTCTTAATTTAGCTTGGGAACTGAATTAATGACATCTTCTGAAAGGCAAATCATGTTTTTGTTAAGGAAATCAAGTGTGACCAAGATCTTGATGACTGTCTGATCCCTGCAGAGTCCTTAACTACCCCAACTATTTTTCTAAATAAAATCAAGAAATAATTTAGGTTGGAAGGAACCTTTGGAAGTAACATAGGCCAATCCCTTGCTCAAAGGAGACCTCCCTTCAAAGAAACATCAGGTTTCTGTGGGTCAGTTGAGTTTGCCAAGCTCCAGAAGTGCACAACTTCCATCCCAGTGTTTCACCACTTCCATAGGGAGAAATCTTTTGCCTTAAATCTACCCAGAATTGCCCTTGATACAACCTGTGATGCTTGTTTGTCTCTTGCTCTGTCTTCTCCAGCCAGAGGCCCCTACTTTGCCTCCTGGACTTCAGAGATTGACCAAACTCATCTCCCTCTCCTTCCAGCAGTTTTCCTTGTCTTGCCTGCCTTGCTTCTAGCCTAGCAAGAACTCGTATCTAGTTCCCAAAATGTTCCGGACTTCACTGGGAAAAAACTGTTAAAATCGTAGTTTTTAGGTTAATCATCCATTTGGGAGGGTGGGAAAACTGGTTTGACACTAGAGCCCCTTACTCCTGGGCTTTTAAAAACAAATAATTAATTTTGATTATCTTTCTGGTTTACATTTGAGACTACCAGAACAAAATTTCAACCTATAGTGTAAAACCTCCCTTTTTTGTTTGTTTGACTGTTATGAGTCACACACTTTAGCAAACACCTTTTATTTTTATTTTTTTTTTAATGTAATCAAAACAAGGATCTTTCTCACTCACTCTTTTATGGCTCTGAGAATTCCCAAGGAGTGATATCTTGTTTGGTGATGATTGAAGGTCGTTCTAAAAAGCATGTGATCCTTTTTCTTTATGCAACATTTAAATTGTCCTGGTTTTCAGTAGCTCCCAGCCTTGTAGCGTGGGTATTCAACTGTGAAACCTGAGAAGGTTACAGCCTTTTACAAGTTTTCCCTTCTGTTGTATCAGTAGAAACATGGTAACTAATCTATCTGGATATAATTTGTAGCACATACCCTTTTCGGGGTTTATTTTTTTGTCTTTGTGATTGGGGGTTTTTTGAGTTTATAAGCAGCTAATGAATGAAAATGGTGTTTATGTCTTCTCAAATAAGAAGAAATATTCTGGGTTTGACATATATTGGTAAATGATCCCAGAATAAGCCCATATTAAAAGTTTAGTTTCTTTGGATGGAATAAAAGCAACTTGATTGAAGGACCACATCAGTGTCAGCAGGAGCTTTGATGGTGAAATGTCCCAACAGTGTTTCCAGTTTTCAAATGCACAAACATTTGAGCTTGTTAGGATTTTATTTAATGTAATTAATTTGTAATTATTTTTTTTTTCCTTTTTTTATGGGCTTTTGTCTTCCTTCAGCTGAGATTAGTTTTATGGGATATACAGAACTGGAGAAAAGTGATCAGAAGGGTGCTCAGCTTACCCTCTTCACCTCTGCTTTGTAGTTTCAATTTCTAACACTTGAATGGCACTCACTGTTGAGCATACAGAGTTCTGTTTGGATTCTTCTCTCCACGGATTTCTTTTTTTGTTTTGATTTTAACATCTTGAAGGACATGAGAGAAAGGAAATGTGCATATCTTTGCATTAAAGCTTTGTATGGAGACACCTGGAACTTATGAATAGGACTGGATATTCTGATTTTCATAGCAGCCAACGGGCTCTTGGTGGGGTTGTGCCTCAATGTGCATCCAACCAGGATCTCATCCTTATTGCAAAGGTAAAGATTTGAGGAATATTTGTACTTAAGGTTGAGGGCTGAGGGAGATTTTCCCCTCCTTGTACCATCCAAGACCCTGAGCTGCAAAGTCTCTGCTGAAATCACTGCTGAGGGTACCAGGAGATGGAGGAATTGGGCTATCCCATCCCTGTGGCTGCAGGAAAATGCTGCTCCCTGTGGGCTAGGTAAGGAGGAATGATTTCTCCTGCTGATACTACGTAGCTCAGCATCACTCCAAATGTGTGCCAGGGGAGGAATGGTGCCAACCAGACCAGTACCTGAGTTTTGCAGAAGTTACTGGGCCATAAGCTGGCAAACCACTGGATTAAAAAATAAAAAAAAAAAAAAAATTGTGTAAAATTGTGAGTTAATTCAGAATTTTCACTGTGAAGAGAGTGTTAAAAGATTTATCACTATGTATAAAATTTCTGTCCTGGTTTACACATAGCTTCCCCTTCTATTAAATATTTCCCTTTAATGCTCTTATCTCAGTGTACCTTCTGGAGTAATGTGTAGCATACAGCAAAGAAAACATACTTATTTGCAAGAAACACTTCATTCTGGAAGAGATTTTCAAGTGCTTAACTTAAAAACTGCAACAGAATAATTGACTGGGATGATAAGAGGTTTGCAAAGTTCTGCTCTGACAGACCTATTTTTGCAAGCTGACTTAGCTATACTTTTCATTTAGTAAGGGAAGAAGAATCATAGCAGCTCCCTAAGCTGTTGCCATCTATATTAGTGACTTCTAAGCAGTTTATTTGAATCATCACAGCATTAATCTTGCAGCTGATAATTAACACAATGTTGGATCACAGCCTATCACAGAGCTTTTCCAAGCTGAAAAGTTTGGAACCTCAGCCAACTTATAGATGTCAGGCTTAGTCACTGGCACTCTACAAAGATTTAAATAAATAATAAAGTACAATGCTGTGTTTCAGAGCATTTCTGAAAGATGCTCTTGCATGTAATAATAGATTTCTTACCCTTCTATTAAAGCACAGTTAAGGAAATGTTCTTTTGACACAGCAGCCTCTGAGCACACTGTGCTGAAAGGACACAAGAATCTTGTTCCTGAGGAGGATCAGTCAAGGGATGACAACATGACTGTGAACTGTAGCATCAGAAGCTGTCAAAAAGGCAAATTTGTCCTTAAGAGGTATCAGGAAAGGTAGAGATAAAGAGGAATTAATGCAGTGAGACTACCAGGAGCCAGAAGAAACCTCCTCCAGAATTTTATTCACAGTTGTGGTATCATTTATGAAAGAGGAATTAAAGGAAAGTGCAGCTTGTTGGGTTGACCAAGAGAAAGAAAAATCTGCTTTCTTAACATGCATAACCAGGGAACCTGGATTAATTGGGGCATATGAGTAATCTGTGAAGACATCAAAATAGAGCAGGGTGTTTCTAATCAACACAGGCAGGTACTGCAACAGGGTCTCTTTCAAAGAGGTAAACTTCACCCAACCATTTCTAGTCTGAATTCCCCTCCTTGAACACAGGTGACCTGAACTGTACAAGATTTTTCAGGTGAAGTCTTACCAGGGCATTATAAAAGGCCTTTAATACATAAAACACATAATAACTTTACACATGAATAAGCATTCAGTCTCTCAGCCAACCAGTATCTGCATTTTATATTAGCAGATAGTTATGTTTAGGGTCATTATGGCAAGACTGTAGCTGCTCAGATGTTTGCTGTGCTGCCTTTGCATCTGAAAAGTCTTCAAATTTTCACCGTTCCTTTTTGATAAGCTTATTCATTGTCATCATGGATTTGCTTTTTCAGTGTGAAATGTGCAGTTTTAGTTGGCAAACATAAAATCCTTACAGACCATCTGGGCAGTTACTAGGTTTTCTTATAATGGTCCTATTACAATGATCTTCTTGTCCAACAAAATGACCCTACATAACTTCTGTTAAATATTTCTCCAGGGTAATTACTGTGAAAGTGAAGGAGGGAAGATGCCTTTGGTGTGTGGAAGGGCATTGTACTTCAGAGGCACTTCTGAACTAAGAAGTAGTTGTGTATCTTTTTTTTTTTTTTAATCACTATCTTTTTAAAGGAAGTACTAGAGACCTTCAAGAGCACTCCTGAGTATCTGATTTCTATAGGTTAAGTGCCTATCACTCCTCTAGCATCTTACCATCCTGCCTACACTGAAATGTGTTTGATTCTCACCTGTGAAATGTTGGGCATGGTAAAGCAAGTTGATTTTGCATGGCAGCCATTCAGAGATTGCCATAAGGGCTGTTTTTAAAAATTTATTTATTTTTAATAATTGCCTGGAAGACTTTTTTGTAATGATCCAGATGCAAGTAAATAACCTTGGCTCAGAATTACACTGCCTTTGGATTCAACACAGGGTATGTGAAAGGACTGGCACTTTTAAAGAGTTACTCAAAATCTGCATTGGTTTTGGCAGAGGCTTCCAAAAACTCACAGATGCCACCTTGTTCTCCTGAACTCTCTGATATGTACTTTAGAATTGAAAAGGTAGAAATATTTTGATTTTTGGTTTAAGACATTCTAGATAAGAACTTCACATTAGGAGAGGATGCACTCTATAGGCTGTCAGGATTGCTAAGGATGAGATGTCTGGGGAGTTAGCCTGCTCTGGCCTCTGCATAAACCACTTTCTTTTCATAACTAAGTATGGATTTCATAGGCAAATTGTTGGCCTTTTGAAAAATATAATTTAAATGGCCTAGATTCATTTACTGAGGTCACAACTGTGTCATAGGAGGTTCTACTGAATAAAAATGGCAGCTCCTGTCCTGGAGGCATGCAGTATAAATATGTGTAGAAAATATTATCTAAGTAAGACAGACAAGGGGTGGGAAGGGTGACAGGCAGAGAGAGAAACAGAGAGATTTACTCAGGGCTGAAAACTTTATTTTCAGGGAATAAGAGGAGGAAATGCACCTGCTATTCCAGGCACCTTGGTCTCATGCAGACTTGAGCAGGCAGAGGGGATGCCTTCCTGTAGGATTCTTTATTTGTACATGAATAGAAGTGCACAGAAATATATTCAGGACCTCTTAGAACTCAAGAGAAAATTCTGAAGAAATGTACTTTGTTCTAGGAGGTAAAGCAGTACCTTAAACCCAAACTACATAAAAGCAATAGCTTATTTTTCGATATGGTACTTAATATTAGGCTTACCGTCCAGTCTTAAATAGCTTCCTGTATTTTAGAAAATAAAGATCCTCTAATGTCATTTTGCAGGTAGAGCAATTGGAGGATTTGCTATATGTTTTTAACAATGATGTGAATGGGGCCATGTGCTGGGTTCAATTTGGTGTCAGCTGTTCATTGCTGATCTTAAACTGGTTAATTTAATGTTCTCTGACATTTGCTCAAGAAGCTGCTTTGTTCTGTGGTTTGTTTTTTTTCTTCTGCTGACAAGCAGTTGTCGATGAATTGGCTGATTAGAGACTAAAGCAGTCCTGAGATAGCAAAAAGGAGCATGGAACACATTTGGGGGCCCATGGATCATTTGCTATCTATTGGAAAGGAGAGGTTTCTTTTTAACCCCGTGTAAAAATTACAGGTTTATGACTTTGTTAGACATCTGCTTTCCTGGTTAAGCACAACTGATGCTAATTGCATTCAGTCCTTCTGTGGGGTTGGAGGCTGCTCCCAGGGCTAGTAAGTATTTTTATGAGGTCTGTCAGGGTTAGGTGTGCCCGTGGAAATATCAGTCTGCTAATCTGACCTTTGGGTTATTTGCTTTTTGAGACAAGCATCTGTCTGTAGAGAGTGGGAAAAATAAAATGTCAGCAGCATGAAGCAGGTGTCCCTGAAGTACTGGCAAAGCCCTCCCTTAGCCTTATCCCTTACCCCAGCATTGCCACATGATGAAGTGTAAAGCATCACACTAAAGAAACCTGGATGTTAAAAACACTGCAAAGATTCTAACTCATGTAGTCAGAATATTTTATTGTACTGCTTCCTAGTAGTTACACCAAAAAAAAAAAAAAAAAAAAAAGGAAAAAATGGTAATGCTAAATGCAATTATACCTAAATGTTGCATTCAGAGTTCTATTGATAAGAGCTTATTTTGTTGGCCAAATGTCAGCCTGGAAACCTGCACAGACTTTGAGCTTTCCACAACAGGCAGCTGCTAACAGCTTCTCCTTAGCCTGTGGCTTGGCTTTGCTAGCTGGTGAGTTGATGGAGATGGGTAAGTCTGATTTAGGTTACTAAGCATCAGCATTATTCTGTGCCATGGTTTCTGCCACAGACACTCTTTAGTTTTCATTTAGTTTTCTTTTCAATCTCAGCATTGCTTGATTTTAAAGTAACCCTGATTTTTACCAGTTATTGCCTAAGATAAGGTATATTTAATAATTATTTCTTAGTTCAACTGTGTTGTAGCAGTAGCAAATTATTGCGTCTGCACTAATCAAACGAGGTTTGAGGAGCTGTGCTCTATGCCAAAACATTCATCCATCCTTCAAAACCTCTAGAAACTTCTGAGCAGTGCCCATATAACCCTAGCAAAGAAATTTATTTCTTTTGTAGGCACTGCTGTACCAGCTTTTTGTGTATGTTGGAAAATGTTAGGATCTGCTGGTGCTGCATGCTCTGCAGCTGTTGATGTGTTTTGAGTGACTTCCTTACTTAACTTTTTATTTTCATGGCCATGGTCACTTCATGATGGCTTCATGGTCTGAAGCTTGAAGAGTCCTTATCATGTAACTTTAAAAAAAAAAAAAAAAAAAAAAAGTTTGGCCAATGCATTTTTCAGGCCACTAGATACAAGAAAGCAGCAATAATGCTGTAGAATTTAGATGTTTCTCACATTTCAAACTTGAGACTGTGTTCTCATTTACTTACTGTTTCTTCCAGAGTCTTTGGGTCTCCCAGATAGTGCTGTGGACAGAGTGGATGAACTGAAACTAATTTCTGTAAGGATCTGCTTTTCCCAGCTCTTCCTTTAAACATAAATTTACCCTGTGGAGCAGAGCAGCTGCTGCCTTTGTCAGCTCTCATATAGTTCAGTGAGACTTTTTTTCTTTATTGGTCTTTTGGGCAGGATGGCTCTGATAGGGACAAGCATGCACTCCTTTAATGCATGCCTAGAATTGTCACTCACCTCAAAGAGGTCCTTAAAATGATCTCCATGCCTGAGCTGCAACCCCACACTAATTGTCAGTTGTCTGAATCTCTCCTGATTCTCACAGGGTGTCACCAGCTTCTATTCTTTCAAGTGTGTTTGTCATTTTGCTGAGGCTGCCTTATGTCTTTCTAGTGGTAAATAGTCAGGAGTCACTGCCAGGCAGTGGTGCTGCAAGGCTATCTGGGAAGTTATTTGTAGAAATAAAAATGGATAATCCATAGCATCCTAGTGGTTAAGGGATTGCACGGGAAAAACTTGAAACAAAAGTGTTGCCAAAGGTGTTTGTGATTACACAAGAGAGCTGGGTGGTAGAATCACCCTTGTTTGTTACTTTTTTAAAAAAAGAAACCATAACAAAACACAAATGAGGTGCTTTTTTTTTTTTTTTTTTTTTTTTTTTAGGTTGTATCAATAGTAATTTAGATTTCATTCAAATCTCAGCCATCCCTATGGGGTTCAATTCATTTGCTACAATTCCAAATTTTAGGCAGTGCTCTTAGACTGCCTCTGGGAAAAAATAGCTTGTAACCTGAAATCTCAACATTATAAATATCATATGAAAATCTTATTAAAATCTCATATAAATCTCAACAAACATCTATAACAACTTTTTTTATTCCCCCTCCCATTTCTAGGTCTTTAAGATTATGCAGATAAAATTGTAGTTCACCAAGAACTTGAGAAAGTAATTTTATAAGTATTCATTGTGTTTGAGCAGGAAAATAGCCAATGAGCCCTGATAACCTTTTTATTATTTTTTCTCTCCTGGTATTGGTATCTCTGTGCTTAATTTTTTAATTAAGCTTTGAGGACATGTGTACACATATACCCTTCTTTTTTTTTTTTTAAATAAAATACAGCACTAGCAGCAAGCTCTTTGTTCTACATTCCTCCAACCCTTGCTCCAGGCAAAAAAGAATGACTGAATTTGCTGATGTCCATGAGCCTTGTTTCTATGCCAGTAGGCTCTGTCCTCCCAAATGATTACCAGTAAATTGCTCTGATTTTATCTGCAGCTCAGCCACAATTCTCATCTTATATTACTTTAAACCATACTCAATTTCATGCAGAGATGTGCTTTCAGCTCCATCCTGTATGAACATTTGTCCACATAAATATCATGGATCAAAATGCATGTTCTTGTCTGGAGGAAAACCAGAGTCTGCAAAGTTTAAAAAGAGTCAAATGTTGAATATCTACAGACCCCACTAAAATGACCACAATGGATTAGTTTAGGGGGTTGTTCCCTGTAAATTCCAGATTATTTTTTCTTCTTATTAAACTTGCAGCTAATTTTAAGGACCTAAGTTTGCTGGAGTAACACTTTCCTAGGTGTAGGTGTTCAGGAGGATTTAATGTGGGAAGCAGGATCTCAGACTGGGAAAATGATCATGTAGGTGTGCATAAAATTACACAGACATTTGAATGATGGAAGTCCCTGTGAGCACAGTTTGCTGTCATTGCATTGTGCTTCCTGGATTTTCCAGAACTTGCAGGTCTTTTCATCAATCTCCATTCTGCCATATACTTGTGAAAAAAATATTAATGAGAATAGAAATATTTCAATTATCTGCATTTTAAAAAGGTATGGATCAAGAGAGATAATAAGGAACTAAAATAATAATCTTAGCCTGGTAGGTCATGCCATGTTCCAGACACAGATATTTAATAGGAGTTGCTGAAACCCTTTTGTCTGGAAATAGATGAAATCTCCAATTGATCTGCCTCATGCCAGTAGTATTAAAGGACTGAGCTATGTATTTCTGCATAAAGCTGCAGGAGCAGTGCAAAAATTATTTCCTTTGCTTGAATGATTTTTTTCAGGAAGGTGCAGAAGGCCTTTAAGTGGCTGCCAGCTGTGCAGGGGGGCTCTCAAGAGGAGATGTGGAGATGCCTGAACCTCCTGTGCTAGTGGGAACTGTGCCTGTACTTTCATTTTTTGAGCAGCCATAAAGTATTGTCATAAATTATTAACCACCAACCTGCTATACATTTTACTGGATTTTTAATTTTTTTTTTCCTTTTGTAGAAGGCTATGTCAGAGGTTCACTATCCAAAATATTAGTAAGACCCTCCAGCATTGATTTTAATCATCAGATCAATGAAAGCAGAGGCTGGTGGCACTCTGGTGAACTTCTCTAATTAGAACCCTAGGATTTGCCATTGCTGATCAGGCTGATGATCTGCTGAGTCTGGCATCCCTGCCTCCAGCATTGCCCACACTGCCTGTGCTGGCTCTGGTGGATGTATTCCTCCCCCCTCCCTCCATCCTTAATGCCTAAAGTCAGGGGGGAATGAAGAAGCAGAATTTTCCTCTTATCATGCAGAGGATCATTCTTTATTCCAAAGACAGTGAGCTGGTAACTGGGGTCTTGGCCAGCATGTCTGTAAATGGCCTGTAGGGATAAAAAAAGACCATCCTTTTATGTAGCCATAAGCTCTAATTACTTACTACAGAGGCTATTTCCCAGTGGGAGGGGTGTTTCTTAAATTCCTCATAAATATACAAGTACATTTGACTGAAAAGGCCTCTGGTTTTGTGACATGGATTAAAGTGGAGAAGGGGGAACTAATGCGTTTTCACTGTACTGCCTACTCCAGAAATTCTTTTTCCAATGCTTGCCCATCACAGCTGAGGACACTGCTTTTCTCTGCACGTTTGGGTCTGAGCTGGTGCCAAATGTGCAGCTTTAACCCTTAGCAATTGTCTTCTATCTATGCAATTGGCATATAGATGATTATTGAGAAGAGACTCCAAGCCCTTTAAGTGGGAGCAGGAGGAACTGAGCTGAAAGCAGGGTCAGCATCAGCAATTTGATTTAGAAAGTTATCAGTCAGTAGAAGATTCACTTAGATTTGTATCTGTGAAACAGATGGCCAACTGCAAGATGATTACATTAGGTTTGTTATGTTTGTGGTAATTAATTCAGCACTTTATTTTTTTTGGTTTGTTGGAGGAGGAAAACCAAACTCCCCAACAAACCAACTTGTATGATTTGGGAAGTGCTCAGCAGGAGCAGTTTGTGAAGATCCCCTTACTCTTTTGTGTACAATCTGGTAAAACCCTGGTGATCTCTAGGTGTGCAGAAAGCTTTTTGCTGTAGCCTGATTTCTGGTGTGTGAAGCAATATGGTAAATGACACAACAAATCTGGGAATGCTGCCACCTACGGATAAACGGGTGTTAATATTTTCAAATTTTAATTTTAACTCAAAGAGCTCATTAGCCAAATATCTCAGGCCAGACACCTGTGTGGGTTGTGTCCCCCCCATCTGTGTGTTGATGCAAACAGAGCTGTATAAATTCCTTCTTCTCTGCTGAAAAGTGAGGTTTGGATTTTTAAAATGCTGTAAGTAGCACTTGTTGTTTAGGTTTTTAAGAAGTAGCTGAAGTTTTCTGAAAATTTGGCTGTTTATTTTGATGGCTACCTGGGAGTTCAGCTCTTGTGATAATCTGTCTCTGATTGGGGTGCTTCTGAGATTCTTAGTCTTTTTGTGCATCTTTGGAATCAGGTCTTTGCCACACAAATTAATGCTCAGCTGTCACAAAGTATTTTGCAGTATCTTAAACATGCAGCTTAAAATAAAAATAGGTCTTTCAAAGTAGGTCACACCTAAGATTTGTCTGGCCAACTGTCCCACTTCTGACAGTGCCCAAGAGCAGGAGGAACATTAGAAGAGCATTAGAAATGGAGGCCTGGGTAGAATATACAAACACTTTTTAGAAAGAAAAGTGGCTCCATCTAATTCCTGCTTTTATCCTCAATAATCTTTAGAAATAATGGAGTTAATATGTGATTCTCTAACGACCAACCTCACTACATCATCCTCCTGGTACTTTACAAGGTAAAGTAATTGAGATGTGCTTGAAGCAAGCATGTGGTTAAGCTCTTCCTCAAGTTTAGGTCTTTTTCTTTTGTTTCTTTTCTCCTTCTTTTGTTTCTTCTCTAGAATTTGAATTTATCTTGCTTGGCAGATACAGAGATGAATAGGTCATTGGCCTTCATCACTCAGTTACACTGATTTTTGGTTACACCTTGCTTTATGTCCTGCCAAGTGTTAGAGAGCACTACTTCTCACCAACTTTTTGCAACTTCAGAAGCATTACGTCTTGTGGAAGATCTTGGACACTGAGCTAGATTACATTTTGCAGAGTGAGAAAGGCAGTGCAGATGATTAATTGGTTTTTGATTGAGACATCCTGTTCACCAGAGTGGAGGATAGTTTGCTGGTGACATCAGGATGCTGGTATGGACTGAACCTGCCCAGCTCCTGCCTTTGAAGAGCAATTTTTTCAATCAAGCACTAAGCTGACCCAAAAGGGAATGCTGCCTTGTCTGTCTTGGCTAAAAGAAGGCTAGGATTTGGTCTCTCTGATGATATAAAGGCCAGTTTCTGTAATTTCCTAATCCCCACAGCAAATTACTTTTGTTAAAAATTAAGAAAAGCCTTTGTAATGTTTCTGGCCTCACAGTTTGGATCAGATAACTCTCATCTTCACACATCACTAGGACTTGCAAAGATTTAGAGTCCTTGAGACCAATTTTACTTTCATTTGAAGTTGTTTCACAACTGTGAATGTTGTTTTGGTGATTTAATCCTCTAAGCAATCAAGAGAAAATGGATTCAAGGAATGAGTCTGTGCTTCGGATGCTACATGGCAGGTCAGGTTTCAATATCAGCCCTTTTCAGATTGTTACTATTTCTTGGAGTATTTTTCTCCCTCTTTACTTCCTCAAAGTCAAACACAACAGGGATAGGTTGTCTGGTTTGATCCTGCCTGTGGCCATCTGCCCAGAGGACATGATACTGAAGCCATACAGATTTGTGACCTCAGGTGAAAAGTACCAGTGAAATTCTAGCAGCTGTTTGGAACAGCCTCTCAGATCTTTTCCAAATAAAGAAAATGAGTCTGGCTTCATTAGGAAAGTTAGAAGACTTCTGTGCCTTCACAGGCCAAACGTGCCAAGATTGCATTGAGTTTTGGGAAGTGATCACATGGAGTTTTGAATTGGATACTTACAGCAAAAAGCTGTGTTTAAAACTGGAGCTGCCTGATGTTAGATCTCCATCCCAAAAATGCTTTAAGGATTTGGAGGAGGAGATGTAAACCTCTCCCCTTCTCAGCCCCAATCTGATGCCCATCCTTGCATTAGCAAAGCTGCTGCTCCTGGTGTGACCAAGTGTGACAGGGCACATCAGGGGTGCTGCACCCAGTGCTGGGGGGCTTGAACACCTCCTCCAGGTCCTGGGGACACAGGGGACAGTCATCAAAGCCCTTTTCTTCCCCCAAAACAAATAAAAAATACACACCCTGGCTGGTGGTGAGGGGGCTTTGCTGGAGGGGAGAGAGCTGAGATGGAGACAGTGTGGCTACCAAGTTATTTACTTTTCCCGGAGCAGTTAAAAGAACCACATAGTTGGGGGTTTTTTGTTTTTTTTTTCTTTTCTGGCAGATGTCTGCCTTTGAAAAATCAGCAGTTAAAATATCAGACAAGTGGGAAAGTGGGGAGGTGAAGTAGTCATTGCTTCTGACCATGGCGGCATTGGTGATGTTATTTTTTTAACTATTAAAAAAAAAATAAATCAAGCATTGCAGCTGACAAGAATCAATTCTTTCTGTATTTTTAAGGAATGCCAGTGACATGGAATTTGGAATGACTTGTGTGCAGTGGGGTCTTGCTGGAGGACAGGCATCCCATGCTTTCTGCACCAGACCTTGCTCAGGAAAATGGGCAGGTTGTGCAGGTGTCCACTTGAGGTCTAATTCAGCCTTGTATGTTTTAGCTTGTGTTTGTGATAGATCAGCCTTCAAATGTTTAATTGATATTGTGGATGCTCCACATTTCATAAAAAGGATATATCTGGATTTTTGTTTGACCTGTTGCAAGTATAGGGGGTTCATGGAAAATGTTGGGTTTCTGTTTCAAGTGTAAATCTCCACAGACACTGGGGGCATTTAAATGGAGGGACTTGTCTCTATAATGGGTAGAAAGTCTTCTCATTGTGTAAAAAGCCAAAACAACAACCAAAACAAGCTCTGCATTTTTTAGTAATCATCTCTTGATGCCTAAGACTTGCCAAACTTTATGCTTACATGCAGCAATAATAATGATGAAGCAAATAGCTTCATTTCTAAAGAAATGCTCACTGTGCAGAAAAAATATATTGATCCTGCTTGATGTCAAAATTGAGACTCCATGTTAGAGACAGTGGGAAGAGAAGGGAGCAGAGGGAGTGGAAGGGAAGAGCTGCAGGAGGGGTGGGAAGTGTAAAATGTGACAGTGTAAGAAATCTGAGCGCCGTGCTTGCGTGACTTCGGCTAAAATTAACCACCCAAGCTTCACGTGCCAGCCTGGATATCATCATTTAACTGTAGACCCCTTGAGAAGGAAGAACAAGCTGGGCTCCAGCAGTCTATGTTCATGTTGAATATGCCAATAAGTAGTACAACCTTTCAGGTCCCTGCTCGTGGGACGAGTAAATTTTCCTGTGGCCACTACAAAGCAGTAAGCGGCTCTTGGCTCCTTGAGAATGGCAGTGGTGCTGCTGAACAGCAACATCAGCCTCAGAAGTGGCTTTGGTTTTGTTGTTTGGTTTGCTTTTTGGTTTGGTTTTTTGGTTTTCTCCCCTTTTTTCTGAAGCTTCTTATGATTTTTTGTGGTTTCTCTTCGGAGTTGAAATGTGTCACCTTCTCAGATAAGCCCTTTTCTGTTGCTACTCCTGTGTGGTGATGGATGTAAATGGATTTATTTCATGTGTGAGAGCTGTGATGTTTGAGAATAACGTGGTGTGCACTTGGAGCAACTTTTTAAAAACGCTGGGGGATAAAAAAGAACTAATACATTTGCTTGTTCTCTGAGGTCAATAATATTTTGTTGGCGTGAGATCAAATCAGTTTGTTCACCGTGGCCAAATGTGACATGGAATGAGTTTTGCTAATCAGCTCAGCAAGCTAAATTCTATTTCACTTTTGGATATGCAAAGGAATTGATGCAGGTGGGAATGTAATCTCATCTATTCAGCACTTAAAAGTGTTTTACAAGGGGGAATAAGAGAGTGGCCACCTGCTTGGCTTAGTGTGTGGTTCCAGCTTGAAGGGGATTTGTCTGTGGCAAACGTGTATAATGGGAGCATTGAGAGCAGAGCTGAGGGACAGCAGCATGGTTGCTGACCTTGCTTCACCTTCTGGTTGGTGTGGAGGAAAATGTTGCTTTTGTATGAAATATTTCCCCCTGTGCACAGGCAATGCCTGTCAGTAATGGGGTTCAGAAAGTGTGCTACTGGGGAAACAAAAGGGAACATTTATTTTCTCCTCTTTTATATTAACTCTAGTAAAATACTCAGCAGGCTAAGAGTAAATAAGGTGTTGGGCTGGTGATTTAAAGCATATTACTTGTTTAGCATCCTCCAAAGGTTTGTTTTACACAAACTCAGAAGAAACAGTGCCTGCCCTGAAGGGTGGACAGTCTTGAGGCTCTGATACTGGCAAGGCTTAGGGCATGCTCAAATTCACACACATGTTTGGCTCTGTGTGTTCTGAGTCAGCTCATTGCTTTTCAATAGCAGTCATATGCATGAGAATAGCTCTCCCCAGTCGGGAGTGAAGCTTTAATGAGAGAGAAATAAATAGTCCCGGTGGTGTTTGTTTAAATTACCCATTTCTCTACTTAACTTCCAAAGGGTAGTTAATGTATGGAAGTGTCCAGTAAAATGTAATATTCAGAGGAATACCTCCCACCCACTGACTAATAATTTAAAGCTGTTCCAACAAACACTTGAACATGTGAGTAGAATAAATGATTCCATTTATTTCCACTTTATAAGTAACTAAAAATGCAGAGTTACTTCTGTCTCCTCAGAGAAAGGGGAACCAAGACCTCAGTTTGTTATTGCTTCATTCCCAAAAGTTGAGGATACTCGGGAAGTTCCAGCACTACAGTTCCAGATAACTGATGGTATTTAACTGGTACCAGGTACTAATTAGTAGCTAAATCTTGTGACAGCCATTTTTGGGGGTTTTCAAATGGGTGCAATCCTTTCAGGAAGGTGATTTTCCCATCTCACCTGCCTAGCAGGACTCCACCTGCATCCTGGCCCACCATCACCTCAGACTTGGACTTTCTGGTGGTTTCCTCCTTTTTTTTTATAGTACTGGTGCCAAGGTTCTTTTAGGATGGAGTGAACAAGTTCTCAGGCTCCCATTCTGAATTTCAGGGAGGATTTTAATATCTCTGAGCAGAGAGGAGACAGATGCAGCCTAAGGCTGATGTGTCCATTCCAAGGTGACCACTCCCTGCCTCCTCCCTTCTATCTCCACCTCTGAATGGAGGTCACTGGCTACTTGTGGGCATGCCTAAAAGGCAATATATATATTTTTTTTCTTCGTATTCCACTCTCTCTATACCTTTAGCAGTATCCTTAAAGGAAAGGAGCAGGAAAAAGCCTTTCTTGAAAGCCCACTGACACCTTTTATTTAATATGGAGAAATGTAGGCACGTTCTCTGGTGGTCTGTGTCCTGCTTTTGCAGCATCTATTTTTTTTTTCCTTCTTTCTTCTGTCTTGCAAGAACTTATGCTCTTACACTCAGGGTCTTTAGAATAGTAGCACAAAGCTTTGCTGCTTTAGAAGAGCCAATACTGCCCTTTTTGTGGTGCAGAGTTACAGCCACAGACTTTTTGCAGGATTTAGGAAGCGCATGGGCAGAAATCTGATAAAAAGTAAATAGTATTAAAGGGTTCTTTTTTATTATTCTTATTTTGTTTGTTGTTATTGGGGGTTTGTTTGTTGGTTTGTTTGGTGTTTTTTTACCATGTGCTTCTTTGCCAGCAGCTCAGCAAAATATCTGCCATGCTACTGTCAGGACCTTCAGAAGAGCTGTTATCCCTTGGGGCCAGAGGTGCTTCCAAGGAATGAGTTTTTCAGCTTTAGCTATTTATCTCTGGACATTGCAGTGTGATATCTAGTAATAAGATCATTGTAGCAGAGTGTAGCATGGATCAGTGTGAGAATGGAATTAATGGTGCCAGACAAAAATTGTGATTTCATGACTCTGCATGTCTAAACCCTGTTACTGAGGCAGCAAGGAGCATCCAATGGGTTTTCCTCCTCCCATATAACATTTGAACAACTGCAGGAGTTCTCATTAGGTTCATCTCAATGTGCTGTGTCTATTTTTAGCTTTTGGGGTGGTTTTTTTTGCTTTTTTTTTTTTTCCTGTGAACTTCAGTATGCAGTGTGGTTTCATTAGCAGCAACACAGACATTGCATTGTAATGGGTTTTCTGATGGAGCTCATCAGTGGGACTGACTCAACCAGTCAGTCATGAAAAAAGCCTGGCTCTGCTCTCATTATGTGATGTGATGTCAAAAAGATACTCTTCAGCACTTACCAAATTTACAAGAGCCTGATTCATGACAATTATTGGAAGAAAACAATCAGTCTGATTAGTTAGGGAAATAAAGGTTGCAAAATGTACTAGGGCATTTATTATAATTAGTGTGGGGTTTTTTTGGTTTTGTTTTGTGGTGCTTTTGTGGTTTTTTGTTTGTTTGTTTTTTGTTTTGTTTTGTTTTTTGTGTGGAAATTAGCAACAAAAATAGGTTCAGGCAGATGTTCCTACTTACTTGCAAGACTTTTCAAGCAGTTTTGTGTGAACCTTTTCCTAGAAAGTGTATTACAGAGTACCAGTGGGGAGGCAAAAACTTTGGGTTCTTCTTGAATTGACATTTGGGCCTGATTTCCTGAAAAAAAAAAAAAAAAAAGACATCTTTTTGCTGATTCAGCATTAAAAATGGGGTGGGTGGTCTGAGGGGTGCTCTTGGTGTGATCTTGGTATGGTCAGAAAAGTTACTACAGACTGGAAGTGACAAGGAAGGGCAGAGGTCTCTTAGCTGAAACATCAGATTTCTCTCTCATTGAGCAGGTGAAAAGGGAGGAGAGAGAAACCCCACTGATTTTCAAAATGTAGTGTTCTTGCTGGTTAGCAAGGTTTTTTCTTTACAGACAACCTTAGAATTTGAATTCTTCTATTCTAAACTTTTCTGCTTTGTGCAGCAGTGTTTTAGCTATAACTCAAAGTGTACTGAGCATTTTCAAAATCAGTTTATACCTGTAATGCCCTTAATTTAAGCCTGATGGAATCACTCTTTACCTCTTTAACCTGTAATCCTCTTAACTCAAACCTGATGCACTGAGGCGGAGGGGGCAGGGAGCAAAGAGAGAAAAGAAAAAATGAAAAATCCCATTTGTATTTAATTTGTTCTCAGCAGATAATTGTATTTCTAAGAACATAGGCTACAGAGGAAAAAACCTTTAACAAAAGGCAGAACTTAGACCCGAGTTAAACATTAAACTGACTGATCTCTGGCACAAAGACCTGCTTATGGTGATAATGCCCACATCATGTCTGGCTTGATTTTGTTAACTCAAATAATGAAGCTGCCTCCAAAGGTTTTCATGCTGTGAGAAATCACTGCAAAGTTTTAAAAAATCCACACTGCTCCCTCTAATGAGGCAGTATCTGTTGGGCTGTAAGGAGTCAAATATTTTGTATTGCAAGATTTTGTTCTTTTTGTTTTGTTTTGGGGGTTTTTGTTTGGTTGGTTTTGGGTTTTGTTGGTTTTTTTTTTTTTTAAATTAGATGACTGTTCAACTTATTTTCATGTGAATATTCAAATGTGACTTTGTAATGGGTTTGCTGAAAGTTCCTGAGGAACACATCAAATTCATCTGCAGGAGAGGTGGATATGAATGGAAAGGTTTTCAGTGGTGTTTTCCTAGTTCTTTTTGTTATTGTTTTCCCAATTATTTACCTGGGTTTGAACACTTGAAAACAC
This sequence comes from Phaethornis superciliosus, assembly GCA_023637945.1. NCBI lineage: Eukaryota > Metazoa > Chordata > Aves > Apodiformes > Trochilidae > Phaethornis > Phaethornis superciliosus. The sequence continues at coordinate 3,333,247 of JAJQWJ010000017.1, forward strand.
CGTGTGCTTTGAAACATTTTTCATGTGTCTAGAAATAGCAACCATTGTACCCTTACATTTTTTTCACTTGTTTGTATGGAAAAGGAAAAGAAACATACTGAATCGTATTTGTGTAGCACTTTACAAAGACTTGCAACAAACAGGTTTTGAAAACATCCTGGAAAGTTTCCATAATTACCTTAATATATGCCATAAAAATGAGCAGTGACCCTAAAGAGCTGCTACCAGAAGCCTGGATAATCCTGCATCCATAAGAATGCTTCAGAGCTTGTCAATACATAGCCCAGACAGACTAAAAGGAAAAAAAAAACAACCCAAAACCCCCACAAATACCATGTTATACATATTGCAAAATAACGTGGAATAATAAAGTTATTAAAAGATAAGTGCAGGTTTATTGTATCTCTTGTTTCCTGCAAAAGGCTTTTCCAAGGAACTAATTGAGTGAAATAATATTCCACACTCCTAAATGCCCCAGAAACAACTGGTTTCTCCATACTGGTGTGCATTATTGATGCATTTAAGGGAACATTTTCTAATAAGCATAAAAATGCAAGCATTGGCTTCAGCACACAGTGTAGAGTAATTTGCCAGAGGGAGTTTCTGTGTGTGTTATTGGAGACAGTGAATCAGACAGTGGGTGTCTGGGGGTGTTTCAAGTTGACTCCTTTCCCAGGAGGGTTTGTTTGGGGAGTTTGCAATTTCTTTTGATGCAGTTCCTTTTTTTTTTTTTTTTTTTTACAGGGTATGGATACAAAGTTTAATGGTCCTGAATGCAGCAGAAATTAGTGCAGTAGGAACCAGCTACCAAGCAGCAGTTTTGCAACACCAGCCATGCATTCTCACACTGTTATTTGACTTAAAAATTAATCCAGACCATCTCTCAAGGTCTTGCTGTAATTTCAGGCTCTGCCAGGAGGCGTCTGCTCTGCCTCTGTTCTGTGTTGTCCCAATCCTATAGGGCTGACCCCAAAGTTTGTGTGATTTCCTGATGTTCTGCATCATGGAAATGATCCAAACTGGAACTCCTGCATCAAAGTATAATCTTCTATTTACTCAAAGTCCTTCTATGATAAAACAGGACATTGATCCTAGCCCACCCATGCAAAGAAACTTGGTTGTTGCATTTGTTGATTGTCAGTTAAATTGTAGTGGTGGGGGGGTGTGCCTGGCCCCTTGTGCTTGTGAGGTTCTTTACAACCTGTTTCCTGACCTGTCTTTACTTGCAGATAAGCAATGTAGAACCATGTGGCAGAAAAATAGATTAACTCAATCCTAGTTCCTTCAAGTCACTGGACCTTTAAAAATATCTTCCTGTTTTGGAAAATGTTTCCTTATAAAAGGAGTTAAGGGACACAATGTCTGGTTTGTGCAAAGTGTGAAGGGTTTTTTTCCTCCCCCCCCCCCCCTTTTTTTTTTTTTCCAGTCAGCTAGGGAAATCACTCGTGTATTTGGCGTTTATTTCATTGAGATGTTTTTCATTGAGATGTTTTGCAGCTGTTTTTTTTCATGGAGGTGTTCCAGCCTGTTTTTTCTGTTTTAGTTCATGACACTGTTGGCGTAGGAAATGCACATCCCACTGCTCTGAAGATGAAAGTCAAGGATGTGTGATGGGAAATAGGGGCATATGTTTCAGATTTGGAGGGATTTGTTCATTGCTGCTAGGAGTTGGTTTTTTACAGGCTTAAAAAAAAAGTACAAATGAAGCCTTTATAACCAAAATAACTCCAGTCAAAATATCTGTTGTTATCATGTTAACATTGAATCAGGAAATGGAAGAGGAGCGTGAAATTCCAATCCTTGTGTTGTATCCAGGTTTCTCTATCCCATGTGGAATATATTTGACTCTTTGGCCATTGGCTTTTGACTCCTGTGAAGAAGGACATATACCTTTAATGTTCAGTGCAGTCCTCAAGATGCTTCTGAATTCAGTAGCCATGGCTATGCTCAGTGATATTAATCAGTAATTTAAAGGATCTGCACTGAGATACGATGATATTGGGGGGTTGCATAGCTCAGGAGTGAGGTGGTGGAGGGGAATGGGTCTAAACCCATGCTTTGTTTCAACAATGTTTTGCCAGCAGACAGAATCTGATTTTAGGGGCCATCATTTCCATCTTCCTTAAGGCTGAGGATAGAAAGCTTTATAGCCCTGAGGGTTAGGGCCTCTCTCCTTGTCTTCTTCTCTTCTATCAGTAGCTCTGAAGGAAACCATCATTTCTAGGCAATGCTTTCCCTGGGCTTTTAGGGACTGAAAACTGTTGTTCAGACATTTCCCTACAGTTTTGTCCTATATGAAGAACAAGAGACATTGCTGACTTCATAAGCAGCAATTCCTAATCAATTATTTTTCCTTCTTTTTGATAACTTAGCATGAAAAGATTTAAAAAATTTTCTGGTGAGCTTGGGTAAGCTGTGGTAGCATGTGGTGAGCAGTACATAATGCAATTTACAGGGAGATTTTGACTGCTTTGTTTGCTTAATTTTCAGGTAGTATGTTTTAAAATTAATCCTAGCATGAGAGATGAAAATAATTTTAATAGACCTATTTAGCTTGTAAGATAGAATCTGTTAGAATCAGTACGTCTTTAAGACATTTAAAGGCTTGTTGGGCAATGAAAAAATGAAATTGCTCTATCACTAGTGTTTTCCAGAAGTGGTTCTTTAAAGGGAATCTTTAACATTTCTAAATAACAGATATAGAGAAGAGGTGTCAAAGGGAATATGCAAAGAAAATACTTGTGTGGAAAGTGAAATCCCTTCTACAGGTTTGTTTCTGCCAGAAGACATTTAGTTGACCGCCTGATGATCCATCCAAGCTGTAACATGTTCAGGAGTTTACTGTCATCTTCAGCAAGCTTTGATGTCAGATTTTTTTAACAGGAAGAGCCATATTACAGTAAGCTGAATACTTGATCTGCACAGTGCCTTGAATTTTAATGCTGTTGACTTGTTTCAAAGAGCAAATAAAAAAAAGTGATTGTAAATCAGCCTCTCAGATACTGAGAGCAACAAAGAAATCTCAGTTTTAAGGTTGCTGTGACTCAGTTCATTTTGTTTCTTTTTCTCCTGACAGATTTATACGGACTGGGCTAATCACTATCTAGCAAAATCTGGTCACAAGAGATTGATAAAGGATCTACAGCAAGATGTGACTGATGGAGTCTTGTTAGCTGAAATAATCCAGGTTGTAGGTGAGTGACTTTCTCTTTTTGTACCAGGTATTCACCAGCTGGCTCGAAAATTCACTGGCTTTGTCTTCTACATAAACACAGGAGGTGAAATCCATCAAACTGCATGGAATTATGTAGATAATTTTCCTTCAGAGACTTTGCTAATTAATATGATGAAGCCTTGTCTCAAAGCATAGTGGAAAAATATTTGATGTTGCTGATAAGATCTCCTGACAGAGCAATGTTGCTCCACTTGGCTGAATGTTAAAAAAGCAACTGATGAGGGAGATTTTTCTGCTAGGATGCTGCTAACCTTCACTCTGTCTATTTCTGATATCTCTGGGGGATTGGTCTGAACATAATTCATAGTGATACTCACCTCCTGTGTTGAGTGTCCTCCCTCTGGTTGGATTAGGAAAATCCATATATGCATCTAGGAAAGGAGAAGGGGGAGAAAATTTTTGTGGCAGGAGAAGAAATACTTCATAATGAGTTTTTGAATGGGTGAAAACATCTGTCATCAGGACAAAGCTCAAATATAGGCCCAGTTCTACAAAGCCTTTAGTTCCCTCAGTTGGCACTAATATTTGTAGATAATGAAGGTTCTAAACAATTTTCTCCATTGGCCCCATGTAAAGCTACATATTGTGCCTCTTCCCTTGGGCCTGGCTCCTTCATTAGTTCCTTCAGAGGCTCATCCATCTGATACTTGGGATGCCACAAAACACATGCATGGGCCAATGGAGATTGATGGAATGGGAAAGGCTGCTAATGGGAATTAGGACAACTATTGTTGGAAGCAAACTGACAGATTTGAGATGCAAATTAGAAGACAGCAGTGAAGTAACAAGACATCAGTGCATGCATATTTATGTGTTTGAGATGCTGTAAAGAGCTGGTTTCATTATTTAAGGTGCAAATCTGCAAGCCCTGTTCTCAGATGAAATTGTGAGTCATGGTTCCAATGGCTCCACTAGAGCTGCACTCAAATACAGCAAAAAAAGATTTTGTCTCTGTGTTATAGAACTAAATTATATCTCGGCAGAATAATAGGATGCTACTACAGATCTATGAAAACAGGCTACAAATGGATTGTGTCCTGACAGGCATTCAGTCTGGGCAAAGCTTCCTCCTGTATGTTTCCTTTAATAGGGAAAAAAAAAAATTTGGAAACCCAGGAAGAGTTAGGTGCTGATTCCTTTCAAACACACATAGCTGCTCTGCATTCATGGAGTTATGGGAAACTTCTCCATGGAAACACATGTATAAGAATACCCACCTTCAAAATGTTGTACCAAATATTTAAATGTAGCTGTTTGAGGATTGACTTGGGAAAACTCTTATGAAATTCAAATTGCTCCCTCTAAAATACAGAGAAATAATATTGCTTGCTGCATTTTGATTTGATTCCCCTTTGTATTTTTTTCAGCCATTTTCAGAGCTGCCCTTAGGCTAATATTTAAGATTAGGCTTTGAGCTCTCAAAAGTTAAAAGTACAAGGTGGAGCTTTTAGTTTTCAGATGTTTTTCATGTGACAGAAAGACCATATTTAAACATTCACAGGTTAATCCTCCCAATTAACAATGAAAAGAAAGTCATTTGTATCTGCTGTGTATGCATCTCATTGTCACAAAGATGGTGCTAACTTTCACACCTAGGAGCAGCTTTACTTGGAGCCTGCCATGAGATTTTATGAGAGTAGGAAAGCTTCTATATGCAATGCAGGAAAGGTTTTTCTTTTTCATGTTCTGGTGCTATGAGTGAAAGCAGCCATGAAGATCCTTCCTCTTTTATGTCATGTGCCTGGAGTATCTGGAGATTATCCAAAGTCATCAAAATTGATTCAGGTTTAATTATTAATGGTACAATTTTTCTTGTGTTTACTATCATCACAGATGTTGAATCTAGAAATACTACTTAATATTCAAAGCTGGAAAAAGAATGAATGTGGTTATTTATTTTTAAAATGAAGAATCTGTAAGAATCTGTAAGAGTTAATGCTTATACAGACACAGTGATCCCAATCCTTTCTGCTTACCTTTCTGAGGTGGAATAGTTGTATATATAGAAAAGAAAAAAATTAAAATTATTAAGAACTAGGTAGTTATTTTGCCTTTGCAGTCAGACAAGGAGCAAATCTAAAGAGACAAGAAACAAAACATCACTACATTTTATTTCAGAGGAGATAATCTTCAGACATCAAAACTGCTACTGATAATATAGAAGCATTTTATGATGACAGTTTTTTCAAATTGCAAGACAATTAAAATGCATTCATAGCATTCTAGTTTATTTCAGTTTAAAATGTATGGGTCTATAAAAGAATACTTAAGTAATATATGCCTTAGTAATGCCATATAAACATAGTAGCTCTATTTAAATTCATGAATTCAGATATACTGTGGGTGCTCTGGAATTGGTAGTATATTGAATTGTCAGTTGTTTTCCTGTGAGAAACATCAAAGTTCAAGACAACTGTCAATTTTTAACGACTGCTATTGGGATATTGTGCCACATTTGATAATCCTAAACAAAAGTAGAAATACAGCTTTTGTTATAAGTATCAATGGGAGGTAATTCATCAAGTGGGCTCTGAATTCCTGCTGTTATTAGAATGGAAAAACTGTGGGGAAATGAAACCCAGCTTTGATTAGAACTGATTCTGCAGCTTGGCACAGAAATCATTTCAGGGTACAAGACTGAAATGTGAGACCAAGCAAACTAAGACTCTGAGGCAAACATTTAACCACCTCAACAACTTCATTATTTGGCTTGGGACTTTGAAGATTGAAAGTGTATCTTTTTCTTTAAGATGGATAGCATGTAAGCAAAGGACTAGTAGCTGGAAAAATTATTAACATAATTATTAATGATTTTTAAAAAAATAGTTACTGATCATAGAGTTTCCATACAGATTTAAAATAAGTATTTGCTTTACAAGCAAATCAGTTGACAAGCAGCCATCTCTACACAAGTAGTGTTCATTTTCCCACCTAGCAGTCATTCCCTTTCCAGAGTTTAAATCTTTTTTGTTCTTTAAAGGAGTTGCTTGTCACTGTAGGGGATGTCAGACCAGTTGTTTTCTGCCCCCAGCTGTCTCTGGAGGCATGACCCACTAGAAAACTCCAGCTGCTTTTTTTTTTGATGGGTCTCTGTTTCACACATGCACTTTAACTGGGCAACTACAATCTGAAACCCCTTTATTTAACTAGCAGCAAGTGCTCTGGAAATAATTGGAATTAACATCCTTGGTGTTGTTTTTGTTTTATTTATCTCCTTTTAAATTTTTTTGCTTTTCAGCAAATGAAAAGATTGAAGACATCAATGGCTGCCCAAAAAATAGGTCTCAAATGGTAAGTAGTTTGTTTGTTTATGTGCATGTGGCTGAGTACTGGATGAGAGCGTGTGATTTCAATGTCTGAGATTTTTAATATCTTTTTACTTAGGACAAAGATACGATCTGAAGAATATAAATATTATTTTGCCATTGTATGCCACAGTAGTTAAATTAGGCCTTATCATTTATCATATGCTTAAAATCAATGTTATTCTTACATTGTTGATTTATAATTCTGAAATACCACATAGGTAATCAGGAATGTATAAATTCAAATTTTGTTCCTCTATATAGACAGTAACATTGCAAAACATTGCAAAATAACGAGGTATTTATTTTAAAGTTGGGTTAAAAGTTCCAGTATCTTTTGAAAAGAAACAAAATAAATAAGTAAACCGCACCAGATGAAAAAGTTTCATATTTCAAACTTCAAGTTGGTTTATGTATGCAACTTGGTTTTGACTGCTGAGTTTTAATTTGTAAAAGCTGTTTTGTGTCTTGCTTGTACATAATATTTAAAACTGAAAACTCCAAAATTAGTGCATTAAAATTAAAAACATATAGTAGTACCTCAAGAATATGCCTGCTCTGTATTGAGCATGCAAATAATAAACATTTTTAAAGTGCATCCTAGGGGTGCTGAAAAGGGGATATTTCCTTCTGTATCTTGAGAAAAAACAATATAAATTATAAGATCTCCCCTTTGCTTTGCAAAGGCTTGTTTTGGGCTATGTGAATGTCGTGTTCTGTGTGTGATGCTGGTTTAATGGTTTTCATTTCTGTGACTCTGTTCCCAACCATCCCTACCTCCACGACTGCAACTTGAGCACAACCACTCACGTAGTTAAAGGAAAGATTAAAGGTTTGATTTTTTCCCATCTTAAGTCAGAAACCGCATTGCATCCTGTTACTCTGTTTGGGATTTTTGTTGTTTCTTGGAAGTTAGCAATCTTCAAGCCACCGAGCAAAGGCTCAGCAAAAAGAAAGCCATTGAGAAAGATTTATCATTGCTGCTTTTTAACTGCTTTGAAGGGGTTGGTTGCTATTCTTGCTGAAACCACAGCAGCTGCCTAGAGTATAAATAATTGAGGAAATTTTGGCAATTATAATAATTTAATGTTCCACAAGCGTATCGTAAGAGCTGACTTTCATTCAGGACCCGGGTCTGTAATCAATTCCCAAGACATTGTAGCTGAAAGTCCCATCATCTTTCCACCTGTGGCATTTGTACCACCTTATCTCATTTGTAGACTGATGATTCCATGAGCTGAATGGTGAAGAACCAGCTCACACCCAGCCAGATGTATCAGCTTAGAAGGCTGGAGCAAATCTGTGATCTTCAAGCCCATTAAAGGGGGTGTGAAAGCAAGTGTCTTGGCTTCCATGTGACACAGCCCTAAGCCAGAAGAGCCTGCCAGACCTTAGGAGCCAGATCAGGTCTCTTTGCATCATTGTTCCCATTGCTACAGTGCTGGAGAGCATCATACAAATGTGCCCAAATTAGAGACAGCTTGGGTCTGTCAGGCTCCAGCACTAAGAAGCTTTGTCAAATGAAGTTTAATACTGCAGAACCATTTGGGATCATCAATGCCTATCAACCTCATCCCAGTGCCAGAAATGACATGACAAGGATCCCCACTAACTCCAAGAGAAATAATTTAGCTGAGTACCATGGAATCATCTCCCTCTTGTCTTCTTGTCAGGGTTTCTCTGCTGTGGGGAGTATCCCTGTCTTCCTTTGCTCCAGATAAGTTGTCTGCCTTTGGTATCGTCTATTATGGACTATTCTGTATCTTGTCCATTGCATAAGACTTATTTCAGGCATTTTTTTCCAAGCTTCTATGTTTTTGTACTGTAGATATTCTGCTAAACAGAAGCCTGCAATTGTGATGATGAGTTCCATCTGGCATGCAGAAAATCCTGTGGTTAGCAGAGGATGTAGTAGTATGGAGCATGGGCTTGGAGACCAAGAAGTTTCCAGAGACTGTCACCACAACTGCATTTGTGTTTTTAGAATGAAGCTTAAGAAAATATTGGCATGGTTCTTGATAACTGGGTGAAGGAGGGTAAAGCACAACTGGTTTCCTCTTCTACACACTTCTGAAAAAAGTCTGAGATAAAAAAGCCTCAATAGGGCTCTCTGAATATTATTTATACATTTATAAAACCAGGGATATCTCGCTTTGTTTCTCTTTCTTTGCCTTTGCTTTCTGACACTCTCATTTTGCAGATGATATTAGAACTCAACATTTAGCATCCTGCAGAATCTGGACTGTATGGGAAGTATTGTTTAGTCTCTTCCCTTCTAGACAGTGTGGGTGATCTTAGTGATGAAGGTGCCTTTGTGACTGCTGAATGTTACCCACTGTAAAAAGGGGTTTCTATCACTTATAATTGTAAAATGTCTTAGTAAACAAACAAACAAACAAAAGGAATATATTAATAGGTTGTTAGGTGCAGATATAAATTCTGGCTCTAATGGCAGCCTGGGGAAATCTTGTTGTATAGGGGCTGTGTTCTGTGTGTGAGGAGATAGGTTGTGTAACATGGTCACAGTTCTGGAAAGAAGTTTCACAGCAACATGTTAGCACAGTGCAACAGCTGAGCATTTTATGCTCTTGTAAATGAATATATCCTTTTTGCATAGCACAGCAAGGAGGGACAGAGAAGAAGGAGGTTCTGTTACCTATTGTATGCCAGTGATAAATCATAACAGATGAGATGATGGTAATGATTAGATGATACAAGTATAAGATGAAGCACAAGATGTTTTTGGAAGATCCCAGCATTCATGTGGAGAGCAAGGGGAAGGAAAGAGAAGATCCATATCAGCTGCAATAGCAGTGGCTGGGGAGGTGGCTGAGTAAAGACAGTTAATTTTTAAAACATGGACCTGAAGAGAAAGAAGAGACAAGATACCCACCAGCAAAGGAATATGTTGGCAGATGGAGATGATGGTTGAATCACCATTGAAGATGGAACTGAAAGAGGGGGTAGAAGAAGTAGCAGCAAGAAGTCTTCTAGGGAGGGATAGAGGGCTTTCACCACTTTGAGGGTAAAGGTAAGAAATACTGAATGTGACAGTGGGAAGAGTTGATACCTGTCTCTATACATGCTTAAGAAAGAAGTATAAGAAGAGACCAATGAGAAATTAATTTTATTTTTTTCAAGGTTTCATACATTTAAAAAATGAATCACAGATTAGAGAGAAGTGCAATGTTAGACGTTGAAGTCTGAGAAAGGATGCTGTGTTCCCCTTGGTGCTGCAGCAAAGCTGTCAGTGCTGGAGGGAAAAGGATGGGGGAACCTGGAGGTGGATAAACCAGACTCTCATCTCTCCATGCAAAGCCTGGGGAAGCTGTGGGACACCCAAGACAAGAATTTGGAATAACAGAAAGGAATACAGGCGGAACCAGCACTGCAGTTCTCTCCTATAAATAGAGTAGAAAATAACTGTGGTTCTCATATGGGTTTGTGGTTGGGTTTTATTATTTTCAAGGGTGATCACTTTGTGCATGCAAGTATTTGTGTTACCAAATAACAAAGAGGAGGTGTTCTTTCTTTTTGTCTGCTGACCAGAAGTTATTTGAGATTCATCCCTTTCTGATGCAGATAACAAGCTGTACTAGTAAAATAAGTCTTTCTACTACTGTTTGTCTTTCTACTTTCAGTCTTTCTACTACTGTTTGTCTTGCAAATGTAAAGATTCTTGTAGTCCAACATGAGTCAGAGCCTGCATTTCTTCCCAGGGGCTTGCTGAAAGTCCTTATCAAAGCTGAGTTTTCAATATCCTCACTTTGTGTGCAAGGAAACCTTACTCCAGCTATGGCAATTTGACTATTAATTTGGCTGTTATTTTAATATGTGACTGGTTTCTTGTATTGTGAAAACGAGCTGTTCCATAATGTACACAACACTCAAAGTCAGAGAACAGTGTATGAAAATTCTCCAGCCTGAAAGGAGCCCTGGCTTTGAAGTGAGCAGCACTGGGAGTTTAATTCAGTTGTTAGAGCTGAGTATCCACTTCTCTCCTCAGTGTGACTCTTGCCAGCTCCATCCTCTGCTCTATGCATCCTTTTATTTTTTTATTGAGGAAAAGGGCTTGTTGAAATCTTCACTGCTGTTTGTGTGGCTGGCACGTGCTATACATATTTCCATGTTCTTTTTCTCAAGGAATTGAGATAGTAAGTGTGAATGCTCATGTGCTATGGCCCATGCCAAAAGGTTATAACTGGGTACACATCAATGAGTTGGTTGGCAGGAATAATGTGAGCTGAAACCAGCTGTATCACCTGAGCAGCCAACTAATGTGTGTGTGTAAAATCTACTACGTAGGTGAGCTGATGTGTTTTGTACGACTGGTGTATGAGAAAAAGAAATTAAATATTCTTAGTTGTATTTTTCGCGTGGAACATAATTCTAAATGTTTGCTCTTCAAGAGCAGGCGTTCACTTTAACCTCCTTCTCTGAGCATTTTGAGCATTTTTATCCAGCCAGTGTTGTCTAAGCATTGCTAGCTGCAGTAGAGTTCAAAGGCTGATGTTCCAATTCTGGGTTGCTGGGGCTGAAGCCTGGTTGAGCAGCTCCTGTTCCTCAAAGCTGAGGAGCAACCTTGTGCCTGGCCATGTGCTGCTGATTCAGGGGAGCAGCTCTGCAGGGTAGATCAAAAGCTTCACAGGCATTTTCTTTTCATCCCCCACCCTCCCTGCAAATTCCTGACATGGGATTTTTGGAAACAAATCCCAATGGTTAAATATATCCATATATTTTCAAGTTATCCTCCCCTGAGGCTGTTCAGAGCTATGTAGTAAAGGGAAGTTTTCTGTTTTCTGGTAAGCCTTCCCCTGCTTTGCTTGGGGAGTTTGTGTCCTGCTGTCAGTATGTGTTTAGAAATTTAATCTGTGTTAATGTTCCTATAGTAACAAATGGGTATCTTTTGCCCTTAGCCCATGGTATGTTTCCTCACAGCTGAAGGTTAGCTGGAGGGGAAGATGTTACCCAGATTCGTGCCGGAGTGGCCGCTGGCAGGCGCCAGCTTTGCTCCTTCCACTGCCTGCGGAGGCACTTGGCCAAATATTGAGTTTAGGAATGTTTGAAAGCATTTTCTCTAACTATCCTGTCTTTCTGTTGATCGTGTGTGAACCCATGATGTCATCCAGACAAGAATGATTTAGTGCAGAGTTGGTCTGCCAGGTTGCTTGTGCGTAGATGTCCTCCTTCCTCACTTTATAATGACCATTACTCCTAGATAAGATTCAGTTTACTGGCACTTTGTTGTTTTCTTTTTTTTTTTTTTTTTTCCCCAGAGCTCAGACTGTTGTTATGCCATTATGTTTTCCATTTGTGGATTGTTATCAGTGAGACAGACATGGCTGGATCATAGATCTCTGTGCTGCAGAGCTTGCAGCCTAAATAAAATCACAACCTACTCCCTCTCCCCCATCACACTCCTTAGAAAATAACATGGTAAATAGAGCCAGACTGGATTGGGAAAGGCCAATGTATACATCTCCCTACCACGAGGCATGGTAAAGTTTCACTGAACAGATAGTTGTTTAATTTCTGAAGGGAAAGGCTTCCAAAATTCTTCTGCATGGTGGAGGTGGGAGATCAGGCACTATATGGATGCTGTCCAGTGGGTGGAACCTTTGGAGACATTGCTGGTGCCAGTCTGTTGCTCCTGTAAGGGATCACGTCCCTTAGGGTGTGCTTGAATTCTTTGCCCTCTACAGTGATGCAAGAACTTGGCCATTTTCTGTCTCTAAAGGAGAGTGAGGGATGAGAAAGAGTAAAAGAGAATGGACTTAAAAATAATGTTTATAGAGAAACTTGAAGGTGTGAGCTTAGTTACAAAGAGAGAACTAGATTGTATTTATTTCCCTGTTAAACTGAATTACCACAATTTGAATATCTGTTGTTCTAACCCCATTGTGGATTAAGTAAATGAAACAGCAAATACAGTAAAGGACCAGGGTCATTCCACATTTATATGTGGAGATATGAGGATATTTGACTGATGTATTTAAGACCTGCACCAAGTCTAGAAAACTAAGTCTTTTTTTCCATGCCTACTATTTATATAAAATTATTACATAAAAAATAATGTAAAATACTACATAAATAAATACTCCTTTGATGCAATACTCTGCAAACAAACAGCTTCTTGCTATGTTATGAATAAATGGGGAAAAATGGGAACCTATGGATAACAGCCTTTACCTTCCCATGCCAGTATGTTGAGGCACATGCAGTGGATGAAACTCTTCTTGGTGAGGCTGTGTTAGATGCAGTGGGTTGTATTAGCTTCTCTGAGACTCTGTGGGTATTGGATTTGGTAATGTGAGCAAAAACTGCTGAGAAGAAATTTTGTGTGGGGTCAGCCAGGGATAAATTGCAGTTTTTATTCAGGTTTAACTTTATCTGAGCCTTTTCTCACTAAGGAAAAAAAGATTACGTTGATTTAAAGACTGGTGGAAGTAAAAAAAACCAAAAAAACCAGTTATTCTTTTCCTTTCTGGGAAATTATTAGCCCTTTTTCTGAACCCTGGCTGTGAAGAAAATTTCATAGATGTCCAAACTGGCACCTAAATCACAGTAACCTGACTTTAAAGCTTGGGTAGATGACAAAAGGTATCTGCTTGTGCTTTTACATAGTTTAATTCTAGTTTCTGTGTTGTGCATCATTTCTTAACAGAAACCTCACTGCCTTCCACACTGTTTAAAACAGTAGAGTGAAACTATATAATAAACAAAAATATGACAGTTTTCTCTTTCAGCTTTGGGATTTAAGAATTATAGCTCTTTGTATGGCAATTTCTTTGGGTGCACAGGTCTTTTTTTTCTTTTTACAGCATATATAGTATTCAGCTTGGCACTCTTGAATATCTGAAATCAATCAAAGCTTTAACAAAGGATTGTATAGCCCAGAGAAACAAAATTTTTGTCTGTCTTGTCATAAATCTTTGATTTCTCTCCATTGCTTATAGGTTGTAATTGTGTGCTCACAGATAATTAACCTGTGAAAATAATAGGTATTCAGAAAAGCTTATTCTTTCACTTTTTGTAGGGGATTATTTTGATATATTTAATGCCCAAGCTAGACAGCACTGTTGCACTTGTTCTAAACAAGTCTGCAGGAGAATTTTGGTAGGGGATGTTATCCAGGATGCAGGTGCAAGGAAGGAGGGGGAACATATGTGTGGGTGTCCCTCCAACCACCAGAATAAATCAGCTGGGAACAGGTGAAGCTGTGACCCTTGGGCTCCAGACCCAAGCATCCCTGGCAGCCAAGGCAGAGGGGATTCACTGCTCCTGGGAACAGGCCATGGCTGTAGCTCCCTTCCCAGGGAGCTTTTTAAGGAAGGAACAAATGTCAGATTTTCTTCAGGAGCTCCTGCAGTTGACACAGCCCTGAGATTGCCATTGCTGCTTTTTTCTTTGTGTGGTTCTGAATAAATAAACCAGGTGGTTTGCTGAGGTACCCTCAGCCCACTCACAGTAACTGAGAATCTGTAATTTATTTGCATCACTGAAAATTCATCTTTTATTGGTATGTTGTTTTATTGCTTAGAATTAATAATTTAATAGAGTGCAGTGTTAATACAAAACTTTCTAAGGTAAAAAGCTCTGATTGTGATAAATTGTTTTGTGGTGTTCTTTCTTCGTGGATTTGGTTAAATTCTGGATTCCTGCTGCAAATTCAAGTTAATGATACACAGAGTCTCCAGCACTTGAGCTGATATTTTAGGAAATACAACAGTGTTCTGCTTTGAGTGGTTGTAGTGTCAGTCCTTCATTGTAACCATTTATGATTGTTTAAAAATACCATTTTATGTAGAATTCAAGGATGTTTTGGGAAAAAGTCCATTGTCAGTAGGTATTAATCATATTTTACATTTAATCCCAACTGCACAGCACAGCATTAGAAACATAACTTTAAGTCTGGAAGCCTCAGTTTAAAAAGGAAAGGTGGAAATGAAGCATTCATGGGACTCACTGCCCTCCTCCTTATGGATTTACTGAGCTCATCCATGGTTTCTCTCCATCTGCTCCTGTCTTCAGTTAAACAGAAGCAGCTACTTAGTGCCAATAACACCCAGGTAGTGTGGTGTGAGCTAAAATCTAGCCAAGTGCATCCTAAGAGCAGTGATGAGTTTCATCTCTGTCTGAAATTAATGATTCCACAGATACTCTGTTGTTTGTTTTGCAAATTTTGAACTCGTTGCTTAACTAATCATAAATTATGATGTCTTGAGATTTCAAATTCAGCAGAAATTATCCACTTCAACTTTTGAACTATACCTAAAGACCTGGGCCAGAAAAGCTTATCCAAAGATAATATTTCCATGGATACTTTTAAAAGAAACTACCCTTTAATTTTCTTTCTTTTTTTTTTTTTTTTTCTCCATAAGAAAGTTTCCATTTTAAATAAACCTGAAAAGCTGAATTTCAGAATAAAGTAGGAAAATTTCTACAACTCTTCCATCTACCTTTCCCAGACCAGATTAGCTTTGGAAAGCCTTGGGAGTCACTCAGGATTGCCTGAAACCATCCACAGTCCAAGAACACCCTATGGATGTTTTGATGTGATTCGAAATCTTGGCCATTGTGAAGCACAGCTTTCTCTGTGGTGCTTTCTGCCCCCATTTCTATTTGTACTGGGCATATTGTAAATAAATATTCAATATTTGTTGCATTATTTTCAGAGGAAAAGCTGAGGCACAGGAAAGCTAAGGTTTTACCCAGGGTCACAGAAAGGGATGCAAGAGATGAGGCTAAACCTAGATCTCAATTTTTAGCTTAGTGCCCAAAGTGTCCTTTGCTTTGAAAACCCCAAATAGTGCAATTTTAACAGAGAAAAGTCAAATCCTGACATACACTTAAGAGCAACGTACCAATGATAATAGATTTTTGTTTCTGTGGCTAGATCTGTTACAAACTGGCTTCAGAATTTGGGAGAGCTTTATTTGTCCTTATTACATATTCAAGTTGTGTCTAAATCCTGAAACTTAATCTTGAGAGACATTTTTATCCAAATAGTCAGGAGCAGCACATGAATGCTAGGAGCAATATCTTGTTGTTTTTAAAAAAAGATTTTTGTTTGGGATAACCAGAAGTGAAGATGTATTTTAAACAAAGCACTAATAATATTTATATCCTTATGGAGAAAATGGAATTTGCAATTTGGCCTTGGTGTTTCTTATGTGTAATTATGTTTAGGAAATAGTTCAAATGAGCCATTATTTCAGGAGCAATCCTTCCTCCCACAAGATTCCAACATTTTAAGAAATGTCAGTGTAATGCCTTAAAGTTTTAAGGCTCTTCCTACACCTAAACATAACAATTTGAGGGTAGAATCTTCATCTGAAAATATAGACAAGGAATATATTTTGCCTTGAACAGCTTGCTGTAAACAGCTTGTATTAGGCTCTTTCCTTGTTTGTAAATTGTATGTGAGGTCTGTTGGAACATTGCATAAGAGTTTGTGAAACTGTGAAATTATTTTTTTTTTAACATTAAATCAATCTTCTTTTTCTCTTTTGAAAACTAATATCCTGGCCATAACATGGAGCCTCAAGTTAAGTGGAAAGCACTGGTTTCAATATAAGTAGTGGTTTTTCTGGATAAGCTCATAAAAACACCACATCCATCACTGTAAAAGCTGAGAGCAGAGGTCTTGCTTCATGAGAAACTTCCCATGGTTTCGAAGTGAAGGAGCCTGCAGTAAGCTTAATTCTCATTTTTGTTTGAGAACAACGTCTGCATCTGTCACAAGGGCAGCAGTAGTTATATTTTCCTCTGTGCATTTGACTTGGCAGAGCTTTGATTGCAGAGAGCTTCTGTATTCAAGTCAATATTCTGCATTGCTTGGTGCCCACCTATAGGTGTCCAGTTACAGAAGGGGGATATTTGTTTTGGTGTTGTTATTTTTTTATATTATTATTTTCATTTTGTTTTATTCTGCTCATACAGGCCAGAACATGTATCTGAGCTTTTTTCTTTCTAACATGGTACAAGAATAGCAATTGAAATTGCTGTTACAAGAACCTGGGTGTGGGTCTGGTGGCCACTGTTGCTGGAAATGCATAATTACTGCAGGGTACTTCTGAGAATAGAGGGAAATCTCAGTAATATACCTGGGAAAGTCATGGTGAAATGAGAATTAAACACATGAATTCTGATCCACACAGAAGAATTCAATGCAGCTGCTAAATTTGTGTGTACTTAAATTTCACGTGTGTAGAAGCTAGGAAGGAATGCAGACTGGTGTGCATGTTTTGGAGATGAAAACAATGATGTCCTTTACAAAAATGCCTAGAAATCAACACGTGTGTGACCACCAGCTTTTCATCCTGCTTTTCCAGCAAGGGGATGGTGGTCTTACTGGTGTAACAAAGCAACTGCTGCTTCCAGAGGTTGGTCTGGTGTTTGAAGGTTATGCCTGTGCCACATTCCTTAGCCATGATGCCTTCTGCTCCCATCTTGGCAGGTAGCAAATGCCAGCCAGAGATTCATGTTAAAAAGCTTTCAGGTAGCTGACTTAAACATGCATTTTGTGTTTGTGAATAAGAGGATGGGAGCTGTGGCACTCCAAACGTTAGGTGTGAACAGAATTTTAATTCTAAGGGATTTGATTTTTTCATATCATCTCCTGATGATAAGAAAGGAGGAGTCCCCAGAGAAGTTCAGCACCTCAGCCATCCTCAGTTGGTGTTAAGGGACATTTGAGAAGCAATACTCATCCTGTAGGGTGTGGAACTGATAATGCACTCTCATAGTTGACTATTCATGAAAGGGTCTGCATGCAGCAATTCCAAATTGTAAATTCCTTTGGTGCTTTAGCCAGGAAGTGTAACAAGGTCAGGCTTAGTTTTGGACACTGCTGTCCAAAAACACACTGCTGTAATGTGTGTGAGTGAAATAGTCACTGGGGATGGCTGTCCTTGGGTTTACTTCTCTTTTTGCACACCCATCCCCTGTTTTAGGTAGGCAGGAGTTGGGAGCATCCAACTGCCATCCTTTCTGCTTGGCTTCTGCTGTGTTAAACATTGCTGGCAAAGCAAATGAGAAATCAGAATTGTCAGCCAAAAAAGCAATTGTAGCTCACAGTGAAAAAGCAAATACACACTCCCCTTTGGCAAATCCAGTCTTTTCACATCTGCTTCAAGGGTTTAAGCAACACGTGAACTCAGCCAAGAAAGAGCCCATAGAGCCTTGGTGACAATTTGCTGCTGAATGCAAGGAGGCAGCTGTATTTTGTGTCAGAAGTTAGCACAGTGCAGGGTCAGGAGGTTTTTCCTTGGCTGAGATTTATCCAGGATCTTCACTTCTGTCCTAGGTACATGTCTCTAAATGGTCTGCCCACAGCTGTGGAAGACTGGAAATGCTGGAAATGCTCTTGTAAAGATAAAAACTTGTGAAGTGCACATAGTAGACATGGATTGATGCTTTTGTGTGGTGTTTATTTTTGAATAGATGAGCTTTGACTTTTGGGCAAAGTGCAAAATCACCTTAATGGAAGAGCTGTGTTGTAAACTTGACAGGGCTGTTGAGCAAAGGAAAAGGAAACGAGTAGGGATTGAGTGCTGTATCATATTGACCTGTGGTTAAATGAACCTTTGAACTGCACCCTCCTACGAGCTCCAAGGCCTGGACTTTACAGGAAATGTATTCTTTGGTATCTCTCTGGGTTTGAGATAGAGTCTATAGCAAAGTATAATGAGGTTGATAAATGTGTTGAGTGTATCAGTGTTTATAATTGTTGAAATCACACTTAGGTAATGCAAATAACTTTTTTTCCCTCTCCCTGATAGAAGAGAATGTTTTTACTGTTATAATTATAGTCAATATATGAAAGTACCTTGAGAGAAATCCATGCTGAAGCTTTTCTGGCAGCTTCCTTTGTACTATTTTATTCCTTATAGAAGATTGGGAAGTGCAGGTCAGGTGCTGGGAGCTCAGCCTCCAAAATGACACTCAGTCCTTGCTTGGACATTTTTTCAAAGGCTTACAGGAGCTGACAGGGAAAAGAGATCATCCATGTTCCTTTCTGGTGCCTCCAGACTTCATAGAAGAAAAGTAGTTCATGTGAGAGAGAGTGTTGAGCCTGGTGTCTGTTTACTTTCATATTTATACAGTGAAAGCAGTGTTTGGTTGTGATGATTTGGGAATGAGTAAATTAATATTATTAATAAATTAATAAGTGACTGTTTGCAAGATGTTAAAACACAGTGTCACTATTGTATCACATAGTGATTACCACGATTAAAGCAAAAATTGTGTAGTGGTGTTATCCAAAAGCCTTTTGTGTAACCTCACATGAAACATATTTCCTAAAAGGCTGTTTTTTGCACCTTTTTGAGGTGTCTAAGCCTGGGCTTCTGCACAGAAATGTTTGGGTATGGGGAGGCTGGAGTCTCTCTGCATCTTCTGAACATGACAGCAGATCTTTGGTGGTTGCTTCTGTTGTGATGTTGAGATACAGGGGGAAATATCCAACTTGTCCAACCTTTCTGGAGTTCACTTTGTGAAACAGGATTTGAGTGCTGTCTGTATATAGCAGCTGTAGTCACTAACAGTCCCATTTGTGCAGAAAGACCCTACCTGGTCAAGATTAACTTCATCCCATGTAATTCACCCCCCCTGTGCTATCTGAAGGGCAGGATTTGCCCCCCAGTGAGTTCCCCAGAGCTGCCTGTCATTTCTGACATGCAGAGGATGTTACGAGTGAACATTTTTGGGATTCCAGCTGGAGTTTCCAGTTACAGTTTTTATATTTGACTGCTTTTGTGGCTGGAAACTTTTGCCAGCTGTCAACTTTGGAGCAAGTGGCAATCTTCCTTCTCAAGCAAATGCAGCCTCCATGTTTATTTTCGGTTTTGTGTTTGTTATACTCATTGTAGGTTAAAAATCCTGGCATAACATCCTTGACCCTTTAGTATAAGATATGTAGTGCTTGCTTGTCATGGTTAGAGGATGAACTCACTTGCTTCATGCAAGTGCAAATAACAGAAAGTCCTGACCCATGTAATACTCGATCAATTTAGCACCTTAGTAACCAAGGAGGTTTCACATTATGCTTTCCACATAATGAGCAAAGGGACTTTTGATGTGATACAAAGGCTGAGAGCAAGAAAGGGTGGCAGGAGATGAAAGGGAACGATTCTTACAATGCATTTTCTTTTTGTGTCCCTCTTTTGTTTGTTTGTTTGTTCTTGAGCAGATTGAAAACATAGATGCGTGCCTGAGTTTCTTGGCTGCCAAGGGGATTAACATACAGGGGCTGTCAGCAGAAGGTGAGTCAATATGTTGGTTTAAATTTCATTTTAAACGAGGAACCTGAATTACTGCTTGTGATTGCAACCAGCATACAGTGGAGTGGAAGGTTAATATGGATAATTTGACACTTTTTACTCCATTTTCCCCTATCTCAGTATGAAAGGTAAGTAAAATTTATATCTCATCTCCATGCAGCTGACTTGTAAAAATAATCAATGAGCTCAAATTAGAATTCAGTAATCTCTTTGGGTTTTTTCTTTTAGAAAACAGACGTTTCTCATCTAGGTTCTATAATTGCCACATTGATCAGAGTGTTGATTTTACAGATATTTGAAGGTAACTGCTGTCAGTTGTTTGCCTTTGAGAAAGAAATGTATTTCCTTGTTCTTCAATTATTGTCTTACCTGAAGGATCCTGCTTTACTCTCTTTTTATTTTAAAGAAAGATTTTTTTTTAAATGGTTGTTTCCAAATGCACAAACCAATGAAATCATAATATTTTGAATGAAAGCAAAAAAGACATTTTGACCTCTAATAAATATCTCTGCTTTTGAAGGACAGTAGAATTTTTCTGAAACCCAAATGTGACTCAGTGTACTATATTCCTTTTTGCTAGTGCATGCTATCTGTCAGGATGTATGGTATCTTTTGGCTCCAAAAATGATTAACTGCTGTCTTATTAAAGGATAAACCAGATTTCTGTCATCCTCAGCACCAGCTTGCACTTATACTTTAATTTAAATAGGCTGGAAAAGCTATTAGGTTCAGTTGCTAAGGCAAACTTTGAATGTATTACATGACATCTCCTTCAGTGCTTCACAGGGCAGAGAATTGGTTGTGGGGCATCATGCAAAACTTAAGTGAGATTTGGTGGCTTAAGTCTCTCTGCAAACTTAGTTTTGAGGAGGTTAAAACATCAAATCATCCATGTATTTTAACTTGGCTGAGTGAGTTCGTTGCCTGTGTGTTTAAAGCTGTGTTTTCTTCCTCTGAAGGCATCCTCTTGGTCAAACAGGACCAGAAAGGATGTGTAGGTGGGGTGGGCTGACCTTGCCTGTCAGCTGAAGACCACATGGGTGCTCACTCACTCCTAGAAGGGTGGGGGAGAGAATAGGAAGAGCAAAAGTGAGAAAATGTGTGGGTTTAGCTAAAGATAGACTTAATGAAGCCAAGGAAAAAGTTTGAAAATAAAAAAAAAAATCCAAACAAGTGATGCCAAGGCAATCACTCACCACCTCCCATGAGCAAACAGATGTCCAGCCAGTTTCTGAGCAATTGCTACCTCCCCACCTCAATTTTTATTAGTGAGCATGATGTGATATGGCATGGCATATCCTTTTGGTCATTTGGTGTCTGCTGTCCTGGCTCTGTCCCCTCCCAGCTTCTTGACCCCCTGCCAGCATGGGCACTGGGGGAAGGCAGTGTAAGGAAAAGAGAAAGCCTGCAAGGGTTGCTCAGCAATAACCAAAACACTGGCACCTTGTCAACACCTTTTGAGTCACAAATCCAAACCCCAGCACTGTGGGCTTTATGGTCACAATTTGAAGTTTTAGCTGAAGCACAAAATGCTAAATTAAATATATTACAGGTAATCACTGGGGATGAACTTAATGGTTAATTGTTATACACAAGTTCTATGTATGTACATAGTAAAAAAAAATCACAAAAACTAGAAAAAATTTAATAAAGCTACAAAGTTCAAGCTAGTGTTTTTTAAAAAGTTATTAAAATTACAATTTAAAAAATATATTTTGTCAGTTTGGAAAGTAGTTTTAAGAATTTCCTTGAAAGATCCTCAAAAGGAGACCACCTACCTCACCTGGTCTATGAGCTTTTACAAGCCACTTCAAGCTGTGTATTTGAAATGTAATTTCACCAAGTTTGAGGTCACTTGTAAGAGTGGAAAGCAAAGTAGCAGACGTTTAGTACACATTGTTCTAATCTGAATATACCACAACTAGTAGAAGAGGGGGCCCAAATGTTATTTTCCTCCTTCTGTGGCATATCCTGAAGCTGGGTTAAGACATCTATAATAAATCCTTTCCTGGTAAGAAAAGCTTTCAGATGGTCAGCACAAGTAGTGCCCACATGAAATGCCTCAGTAGCTCAGCTATAACCAGAAGGATTCTCATGCCAAGAAAAGAAAGTCTGAGTCAAACTTTGCTCAGCAGAAAATTTGTTTACCAGGAAATGGTTAAAAAGCAAAAGCAACAGAGTCCCTGGTGTAAACCAGCTTCAAGCTTGAGTGTTATGTAAACATTGTAAAAATATTATAAATTTAATGTAATTTACCTGTCTAGACACAAAGCAAAATCTAAGAAAAAGAGCAGATTAGGTGATGGGAAGACTCTTGGTGTGCAGAGTTGGCAGCATAATGCTGAGGAAGGGACAACACAATTAATGCTCATTGCTTTCCTGCCAAATCACAAGTGAGACTCAGCAGGATATAGGTTATCCCATGGCTTCATTGATTTTGTGTTGCCTTCTTTCTTTTATACTGCCTAGGAATTAACATATTAAATCATATGGAAGTTAGGAAGAAACCAGTAATGTCAGCTGCCAACATATGAATGAGAACATTTACTGGCTCCACCACTAATGCTGAAGGAGAAGAGTGACAACTAGAGAGGGGTGGGAGTGAAAGGAACATTTTTATTAAGCTAAAAGACTTGAATTAAACAATAAATTTTTATTTTTAGTCACTGCTTAACTGTGCTGAGGAAGGAGGCTGAACAGGAGAGAACACAGAATCACTTAAATGAGTGCTGTAACCAAACCAAGCCAGTGTTCCTGTGCACATTGCCAAGACCTGCTAGGTCAACTGCAAATAACTTTGTTTACTTCACTGGCAGATCCTCATCTAGAAGGAAGCAGAAGATAGTTACTGCTTCCAAATGGGAATAAACATTGAAGTCTCTCCAGGGTTGCTTGAAAACATGTCTTTTTTCAATAGTGCAGTTTTAGCAGGGAGAGAAGTTAATGTTTCAAAACTGGAATTGGGATGACTCCTAAACATTGAAATAATTTGGGACTTCATTGTATCCATCCAATATTAAAAAATCCTGCTTTGATATGTGTGTGCCACTTAGACACAGTAATTTTTTATGGATTTATACAGTGAAGATGCTGTGGATCTACAGTCACTGATGCTGACCATGCTACACTAGAGCCAGGTCCCCTTCCCCAGCAGCACGTAGCCAAAAAGGCATTCCCTTCTCAAAGATTAAATCCTAAAATCTCCATTTGTAGTGACTAAAGAAAACCTGGGGGAGGGATGCTGAAAAATTCTTTTCCCTTCTTGCTGCAATGTTTTGTTGTCCATTACTTTGAGCTGTTTCTCCATCCCCACACTCTTAAACTTGTCTCCACACTGAGCTGGGTTTCAGACTCCTGGAATTGCAGCTGCCCAGCTGAGCTTGCCCTCCTTCACACACTCTCTCCTCACTGCCAAGGTTCTGAAGATTATGGGGAACATAAATGTGCAGCATAAATGTCATAGATAGCAGCTGCACCTCTTTTGAGTAACAGACTAGCTGGAAAGCCATCAGCTGAGCAAATCATGAAACCATAAAGTGATGGAAGAAAAGATCTCACTAGACTCTAACCACTCTTCAGCTTTGACTTTTGCCTCTGAAATAACCTTCAGGCTCCTGTAGGCACATGGATTTCAGTGTGCACACTCTGCAGCACTGCAGATTGTCCATTTTAGGAGCTCCAGTTCCTTTCCAGTGTCAAGGTAGAATTTTTCTTTCCACAGTACAAATATCCCACAGTGCTATTTTAACCACACCTGAGGAAGGCGCTTGCCAGGCTGCCAAATTTTGATGATACCACACTGAGTGCAGTTGCATACAGTCTTCAAAAAAATTACTCTGTAATTACCAAGAAAAACCTGCAAGATGTAGTGTGGTTGTTGGGACTTGATTCCTTCTTTCTTTTCCTTGCCTCATCTCTGAGAGTCCCAGTATTGTTCATATTCAGGTGGTATTCCTCAGTAGAGTCTACAAAGTTCATCCCAGGGCTGTTTTGGTAGTTTTGGATCTCTAGAGCAAACTTGGAGCTCAAGTGTGTGCTGACTGAGGTGGAGTCTGCTGGTACTTGGTGGTATGTCCTGGCTGACTACAAAGCATATCTGCTTCTCAACATTTTCTCTTAAATTCAGCCTGCTCGTTGTTACTTTGGCCCTTCCCATCGTTCACTGTGGACAGAATTTCTTAATTTTTACCATATTTGTTCAGCAGCCCATTTTGCCTCACCTCTTAAATGCACTAGGAAGGGTTGGGGGGGAGTGCAGCAAAAGCCTCAGTAGCCTAAGAGGCCACTGCAAAGCCACAGAGGCAGACACCCACTGCCTTTAAGGGTGAATAGTACATACAAATGACAGCCCGGTTTTCTGGCAGGATAGATGCAAGCTCAGGAATGTGTCCTGGTGCTTAGTTTGTCTCCTGCTAGCTCATTTGCCTGGCTGGTCTGGTCCATGTAAACTAATTCTGTTTTTTCTGGTGCCTCCTACTTTACAGAATCAGATAGAAAATAAGCTTTACACAAGCAGGTACAAACAGCTTTACTAAACTTTTACTAAATAGTAAATAACAGTGATAGAACATCTTTTTTCATGCTTTGCTTTGATCTGTATTCCCTACATCATGAGTAATTTGAGTGATTTGTGAAAATTTCATCAGCAAGTGTTAGAGGAATCTCATAACGACACCTCTCTAGTAATCTTCCCAGTAGACCTTTCTTTACCTTTTTGTTTTTTGTCCTGATTTTTTTTCCCATTTTCACTGAGCCCAGTGTACTTTTATGAAAACAGAGAAGGATGATTGGCAAGCCTCAGGGGTGGAAGTTCCAGCTGTAGGTGGAACAAGTTGCAAAGGAGATATTCCAGGCTGGACGTTTCCAAAGGGTGCATTTGTGGGGATTCTCTGAAAGTTAAATTCCAGTTTCCTCTCATATGTCTGGAGTGTTCATTTCAAATATACAAGATGAGTCATTTTGGGCTCCAAATTCAAACTGGGTGGGTGGCATGCCTGTTCCTATTAATGTGTGTATTTAGGCTGATGCATGGACTGGAGGGGACTCAAAGCAGGAAGGAGTTGAGGCTGCCCTGATGGGCAGAGCACAGTGAGGTTGAAATACTCTTTTTGTACAAAGTGCAGGGGCAAGTTGCCAGGTGAATTACCTCAGTCTGTCTTCAAGATAAGAGAAACAAAACTACCTCTGAAAGTCCCGTTTGAAATATTTTGCTTATAATCCAGAGGGAAAGAAACTGCTTCTTTTGAAATTCAGCAAAGGTGGTTTTCTTTTGAGGATTACTTTTTTTTTTATCACTTTAGAAAAATGTCAAAAGCAGGTTTCTCTTCTGATAAATACAGCAGAAGACACACACAGCTATAGAAAGCAACAGGTTTTAGGTGAGTTACTTTTATAACTCGTTTATAACCACGTTTCCAGTTGTACAGAGCTTTGCTAAGTTTAAACATGCAGACCTGTGGTAATTTCTTTTATCTTCTGCCCCCTATTTGTTCAGTTAATCTACCCAGTGCTTCTGGCTCTGTTTAGTTATGTTTTGGCCTGTGATTAAGTGTTAGTTTTTTTACAATTCCCATGACTAATTCGATTTCTTTACTGAAGATAAGGAGAGCCTTTTTACTGTGCTTTGCTGTGCCTGTTTTGCCTTTTTGTCTACTTCTATCCCCCTTTTTGTCTACTTCTATCCCTGTCCTCCCTTGCTAAACACAGGAACCTGCCTGATGCAGCTGCTGATGGCAGCAGGAGGAGGCTGGGTTCGGGGCATGACACTGCATGGGAGCAGGAAAGGACTGGGAAAAGAGGAAAGAGAGAGCACTCACTGGGACCTCAGTGTCCAGGAAGGGATTAACGTTGGCTGAGAAAATCAAGGGAGACAGAAAATGGCTGCTTAAGGGCCCTGGGATTGAGAATAATTTAAACAAGTGGACAGGGATGGGAAAGAGCACTGGTGGAGGTGCCAGAATGCAGGGGGAGAGAAATGGGTATGGAAATTTAGGCAAGAAGAAAGGAATATCCTGTGTCTAGGTGATGAGCAGACCACTTACTTAAAGTCTAGGAGCTTTCCCTAGCCACTAGGAAGAACAAGTAGATTGAGGTAAATAAGGAGACCAAAGCTGATGTAGAAAGGGGAGCAAAAATTCAAGCCATGAGCTTGAGATTTTTTGGGTAAAGGGCTTAGGGTTAAGAACAGAGGCTTGTTACAGAACAAAAATAAGCAACATGAGTAGAAAGGAGGCTGGGAGAGGGAATAAAGCATAAAGCAGGGTCCATTACAAAGTTAAGGCAACAAAATTCATCTAGAATGGGGATGAGAAATTAAAGTTCTATTCTCACCTTTGTGCTTGGCCACTCACTTGCCACATGCCTTTTTCTTCCCCTTTTGCACTAGTCCATGTGGAGGGATTTAAAAGCATAAGGCAGCAGTAAGTTTTATTAGCTCAAGTGGTCTGTATAGTGGATGCAAAGGTTCAGCTCTTTGATGTAGGTTTTTTAATTAACTATTTTTATTTAGAAAATTAAAAGGGCTAAAAAATAAGACCACAGCACATTATAAAGGAATGTTGTCTGCAAGACTGAGTCAGCCCTCTTGCATCATTAATTATGTTATAGTTGTTAACTCCAGGTACTGGTGTTTATATTTCTGTTTTTAAATTTTCACATTTGATATTACATAGCACAGGATGACTTCTAGTAAGTAAGGTGTTTTTCATTCACTCTCATGCTGTCTTAAGGTACCCTGGGTATGCATGCTTTATCTGCTTGTGTTGGTATCAAACTGGTAATTATCTGTTGAAATACAGCTATTTCATCCACTAAACATATTTTCTAGTGCAAAACTTGCATCAGACTTTTGTAGTGGAAACAATTAGTCTCATACTCCAGAAATTATATAATAATGTGTGATAACAATATTTTCTCCTCCTCACACAAATTTAGGACTGAGAAATTATTTGCAGTGTGCTCTGTTTAATGCACACTGGTTGTGGGGGTTTTGTCTTGAATAATTTAGCTTAAAGGAAGTATTTAAAGGAACTTTTGAAGCACACTGGTGTTAACACCCAGACTCTGGCAGAAATGTGAGACATCGTGAAGTCACCACGGGGGAGAAATTATTTCTTTGTAACTGGTGTTCACTGGTAATCAGCTGTAATGGTGATTAGGTGTGCAGGAAGCCACTTGTATCCTAAAGGAATGGGGTCCAGAAAAAAAGAGTTACAAAGAGGTTGGGGAGAACCAAGGGACTGGTGACTGACGAGTGACTTCTGCACCTTGCCTTGCAGAAATCAGGAATGGGAATCTAAAGGCCATCTTGGGCCTTTTCTTCAGTTTATCTCGATACAAGCAACAGCAGCAGCAGCCACAGAAACAGCAACCACAACACCATCCATCCCAGCAAGCTCCCCCAGTCTCCCAGCAAGCAGGGCCCCCATCCCAGTGCCAGGGGGGGGCACCACCAGTGCCGGCTTCGCTCCAGCCTCTGTGCCAACAGCCCCTGCAACCTCTGCAGCATCAGTTCAAAGCACAACCAGAAATGCAGTCAAGGTGGGAAAATTTCCTTTACATGCTTTCTTTTCTCCCTCTCTCTTTTTTTTTTTTTTTTTTTCCTTATTGTTAAAGGTGTTCAAAAGCCAAAGAAACTCTCTAATTCTACTCCAGAATAAAAGAGTGTGTTGGGAATGGAATGCTGGGCAGCAATTGACTTCATACCTTTGGAAATCAAAACCCATGTGCTTGAATATGTTCTCTCTGCTGCAAATATGCAGTTCAAGGCTTGTAAAATACCTGCTACACCACATAAGCGTAGTATTCTATGAGGATGTTTTTCTCAGTATTCCTTTTTTCCCCTTCATTCTACTTCCTAAGCATGAATATCATTGCCATTGCAAAATATGTATTTAGGACATGTGAAAACCAACTTTGGTTTTCAATTTACAAGAATGTCAGTGCTCACGAAGAAGTGGAAGGCTCATACTGTGGTAAAAGAAATCAAGCACATCATGGCTTGAGACAGTCACAATCAAATTTTGGCTTACTGGTCGAAAACAATAAGCTGGTGGCTTATGCAAGAAACAATTTTTGCAGTTGTTTTTTGGCATTGCTGCAGCAGAATACAGATAAAAAAAGGGGGTCTTTTTCCCTAGAATATCCTGAAACCTGTGGGTGCTCTTCCCAGGTGAGGATAAAAGCAATTCCTGGTGGCAGTACCATTGTGAATGCAGGTAGAGCCTTCTGCTTGCCTGACTCTTCCACTGAGGGTTTCAGTGGCCATAAGTGGACATGATTAAAGGCTGAAGACATATTGGCACAATTATTGAATTATGAAGGCTATTTTGTTTTTTTAAAATCTCAAATGAAGTTAAGGTTTATTTCTGTTAAAATAACATACGAAGCTGAACACCAGCTGAAGTGCTGCTTCATGGGGGATATAAAGAGTTTAGATGAAGTCTTTCAAGTGAGACTCCTCAGAGTTTGTTTTTTTGCTTATGCCTTTCTTCATGAGTTATGCTCATTTGGGGTTTAAACAATATTTTTGTATAATTGAAAAACAGTTGCTACAGCATGTATAAACTAGTAAAAGCATGAATTGCTGTAAAATAGAGATGCACATGGAGATATTTCTGTAACCTTTCTGTCAAAAACATGCAAAGATGCATGAGAACATATAGATATTGCTTTGATATATTCAGTCAATTGTGTGGATTGTGCTCAGTTTCAAATAATTTAGAAATATCTAAACTGAAGGAGTTAAATGTGATGTGTTCTTAGTGTATACTAAAGTGAAATTGCTCTGAATCTGCCAGAATGCATACAAAAAAAAAAGACTAAGAGTAATAAAGTTGAGGTTTGCATGCAGAATCATATGTTCATTACTCTCAAAAAATTAATTTCCCATTTTAAGAGTTTTGACAGAAAGTTATACTTAGGCAAGAAACTTTTCTTTACTGTGTTATTCATAAAATCTCTTTCCTCCTTGAAAACTAGTTACTAAATCTAGTGGCTTTAAAAAAAAGTGTCTTTGTTCAATGTTATCTTCCACTTTTCTTCCCTGTCATACAGTGCATCTCCCAGGGACTCATCTCAAAGCAAAATCATCCGATTCACTCTTGGTCAGAAAAAATCTTCTAGGTTAGCACTTCTTCATCTTCTGCAAAGCATGAATAATCCCCTTGCAATAATTCTGAATGCATGTTTAGGGTTCCTGTTAAAAATAATTTGTAACTAGATGTTTTACAAGAAGCTGCAAACATTAGATGGATTTAAATTTCTTTTTTTCAAGGTGTGTAACGTATTTTGGCTCACCAGAAAATAATTTGGTTTTCTTGTCCTTCTGAGCTTTTGCTTTTGAGAAGAAAACATGGTTCTGGGAGTTCTTTCCCCACTGTTCACATCTGAATTTGTTGTATTTAGGTCTGGGTTTTTGAAAGTTTTTGAGGCTAGTGTTGGCTAGTAGGGGGAGCATTGTGTGAGCCCAAAGAGCATCAAAGTGTCTGTCTGATCAGAGCTCCTGTGCTCCCCAGAGCTCTGAAGCTGAGTACCTCTAATCTCCCTGGAAATGATTAATAGGTATTTCAGTCAAATATTTTCCTGAATCCCAGCATGAATTGCATGGCAGCTCATATGACCATCTCATTTCAGTGACCATAAGAATTGCTTTGTTGTTAAAGTGGTTATTCATCACTATTATGGATTAAAATGTTTTACTATAAGTTATAATATAGTTACACATTGGTAGATTAGACTGTACCATTTTTGCTAAGCTTCTCAACTGTTACTTACGATTTTTTTCAGCTTGGCAAGTCTGTATAGCTTGTTGGTTCTGCTGCATAATTTGGTTTTTTTTCCCCCATGTTATTTGACTCATGACAACAGTGGAGGTCTGCAGTGTAACCCCTGTTAAAATGTTCCATGTTTGCTTTCCATGTTGTCTCTAATTATGGCTTGACAGTTTGTATTTGCCTACAAGAGGTGCTGAAGAGCAGTAAAGAAGAGTGCTCTCTGAGCTCAGTACCTTTTCTAATAGAAGAAGATAAACACCTCTCCCTGAGCCTGTTTTTTTTTTTTCCCTAGGTTTTACAAGCACTGCTGTGAAATAGCCTAGTACAAAAAGCAGGGGCTTAAAATCAGTCAGTTAAACTACAGGGAGAAAAGAAAAATCTAAGAGCAATGATATCTTCTTCAAGAGTGTTTTTAGCACATTTTTTTTTTTTTTTTAATTCTCACTATGTTGTTATTGGCAGTGACAATACTGACTTGAATCGAAAACTTGTCACTTCTTGAGTGGTCACATGGTTTTAGTAGCTTTATTTAACTTAAGAAATGTGACACATTTGCAAAACCTGTGTGGGCATGTGTGGGGAACCTTTTCCTAGCCATCAGTAGAAGAAGATTATGCCTCTCCTCCTGCCAAGCCTTGCTAGAAAACTCCTCTCCCAGTTTTGGGGGCTCTGGAAGCCTTCCTGCAGTGCTTGGTCTGTCCTCACTTTGTTTTTTCACCAAGTAGAAACTTTCAGCTGAGGCATCTTGTGTGTCCTTCCTCCCTGTAAGAAACCTCGCTCGTTTCCTATAAAGGAACAAAAATCTTAGTGAATTTACTTGTCTTGGTGACTTCCAAGTTGTAATGAAGAAGGTTTGTCCCCACCTATCTTTGCTTCTTCTGGTGTAGTTTCCTCCACAGTGGAAGAAGCATTTCTGGGTGTTCTCTTTTACACCTTGCTGCAGTGATGAGTAGGTACAACTTTCTAGCTCCCTCCAGTGTTGAAAAGGGCTGACTAAATTATGGGGCTTATCTAAAAGGCTTCAACAAAATCAACCTCAGAACCATGATATGCTGTGCCAGATCTGTTTCAGTTTCTGGTTTCAGTTTGTAAATTAAATTTTTGGGTTTGTATTTGAATGATACCCTTATGTCTTATCCTCTCTTGAGCTTTGAAAGCATGTGCATGAAGCTGCTGACATTTTTTCTCTTTTTTTTCATGTTTCTTTTCATATTTCCTATTTCTTCAGTGGTCTTGGAGCAGTCAATTTACTTTGGAAGCACTGCCAGACTCCTTCCTGGCTTCTCTTCTTTCCCATAGGCATAGCAGTGATTTGGTTGGTTGCACCCTGGGATGGCAACTGTGACTTCTTCATTTTAACCTGTTGTCGGCACAAATTATTTAAGACTATTAGATTTTTGTGTTTTATATAAAGAAGTTTCATAAAGATTCTCTCATACAGCAAATACAAAGACATCAAAGAGCTGTCCTTTCCAATGCTACTGTAGATGGCATGAACTGGTTCTGTCTTTTAGTCTCTAATTGGCCTTACTTTGCAAAATAGCTGTTTCATTTAACTCTTCCATATACATTTTGAGCAGCTACCAAATATTGTGATTTTTATTCGAAATGTAGAAATACATGAGTGCACAAAATACAGGACAAGCATGGAAACTTACTTTATTTACAGACTTTGACACTGAAGGACACAAACACACATCCTGAGATGTGATGTCCGTGGCTTTCCTAATTCTGTTGGGCTTTGTAGAAAAGTTTTTGCCCTCCCCTTTTGCCTGAAAAGCGTGAAAGTGGTATCCCTCCCTGTCCTCTTACCCCAGAATCTAAACTATATATTTTTTTCAAGGTAGGCAGCTAAATCTTGTAAATAGAGTAAGGAAATGCTGGAAGAGATTGACTCAGTTTAAACCAGAGGTTTATACCAACTCAGTGATAATGTGGTTGCCCTAAGAGGGGGAACTTAAGCATTGTGTGGGTTTGTAGGCTCATATAATTAAGCCAAGGTGAAATTTTGCTGGGCTTGGCTGGTAGGCTTTGCAGAGCAGAGATG
Source organism: Phaethornis superciliosus (assembly GCA_023637945.1). Lineage (NCBI taxonomy): Eukaryota > Metazoa > Chordata > Aves > Apodiformes > Trochilidae > Phaethornis > Phaethornis superciliosus. The sequence goes on from JAJQWJ010000017.1 coordinate 3,364,890, forward strand.
TGATGTGTTTTGCTCCAAGGGAGAGGGCAGCCCTGTTCTTTCTCATTATTTGTAAAAGAAAGGTAGCCCTTATGTGTCCAGCTATTAAATGTCCAGCAATCTGGTTTAAGAACAGTTGTGTCTCACTTAGTCTTAGCCTTGTTCCAGTGGTTTTGCTCCACTGAGTTTACTTACAACTATGTCTGTTTTACAAAATTTATGGCAAGTGACCATTTTTTCTGACATAAACCAATTCATACTGTATTTTTGCCATCTATTTTTCATCTAGGATGTTTTTTTGATTTGTTCTTGTAAAAGACCGAAGACCCCTGTGTGTATGTATTAGTGGTATTGATCCTTTTCTTTTCAGCTTATGCATGGTATTCCATACTTTCTTTCCCTGAGTCCTTTTTAAATATATCTAATCTTATTATAATTCTTCCATCAGACTTCCAGGCCCCACCACGAGGGTATCCACTGCAGGCAGTGAGGCCAAAGCTCGTGGTTCTATTAGTGCCAACAATCGACGCAGCCAGAGCTTTAACAACTATGACAAATCTAAGCCTGGACTTCCCCCTCCAACACCAACAAGTAGCAATGACAAAGGTAAGTGTCTGAAATTTTGGCATTCTTCCATTTTTCTTATTAGTGCTTTCCCTTGGAGGAATTTGAATTTTTTGTTAAGCTTCAGTTCTTCTAAGACACTGTCAAAGGTAGGTGTTGTAAATGGGAGATTTACAGTTCAAAAACCAGCAGGCTTTTCTTGAACCCTTCTTTAACTGAAGTTGTGAATTGCTGTCCTCATGGTATATATACAAAAAATAGCTTCCAGAAAAACTGGCACTGGTGAAAGTTTTTTTTCCATTTTGCTTCAAACACAGATAAGGGGGAGTGAATGAATCAAAAAATGTTTTGATGAGTACTTTGACAGGAATGGAAAAGTACCATAGAGATTTCTTCAGTGTTTTAATGAGTAATAATAACAACATTTGCTTTCCTATCCTTTAAGTTACAAAAGTGTATGATTTAAATCTGATTTTGAGAATTGTATAGTGTAGGGTTTGAAGGTAGGAATATATTACAGTTTTATAAATCTGTCATTGAAACTGTCCAGGGCAGTGCATCAGAAATGCTAAGGACCCTGTTCTGTCTGACCAGCTGCTTTTTTTTGAATGACATTCACTGACTTTGTGTCCATTCTCTAAGCTAGTAACCTGACAGCATTCATTAGTTTGAGTTTCTAGCTCTGAGCTCTATAACACAGCATTTACCCAGCTGAGTTTTGGAGGATGTGACTGGTGAGAACTGAGCAGATCACTTTTGTCTGCTATGGCCAAATTGGTGGTGCAGGCTGGAGGCTAATTCTGTATCCTTAACAAAGTCACTGAGCTCATGAAGATAAATCAGCATTGGATTTCAGTGCCAGCTTGCAGTGACTTGGCAGTCCTGCCCTTTAGGCTGAAGTCTCCTTGCTCTATGTGCAGAACTTCTATTAACAGTAATGAGGATTTTGCTTGAAGGGAAAAGTACTGGTCTGGTTCAGCTTGCCTGTTGTTCTCCTGCTTGTTTCTTTTCAGGAAATTGTGTTTTTCCTTCTCTAGAAACGTGTCCTATGACTGCATGTTGTTAGATTGTGAAATGTTGCCCCACCTAGCCAGTACAGCCCCAAACCTCATCTTATAAGGGCAACAGAGGGTTCTCAGCATCCTCCAGGGGCATTTGGAATCACCCTGATCAGACCTTGTGTAAAAAGAAAATTGCATTCACAGCTGCATACTGTAACCATTATAAATATATTATTAATAGACTAGGAAATTAGCAATTATTACCTTGCTGAATCCATGTTTTAGAAGGTTCACTATATAAACAGCATTGACTTAACTGTAACACCAGCTTGGTATAGTCATCTCTTAATCTGAATCAGATCTGACTTTCCATTAAAAGAACAAATTGACAAGTTAGGGCATGGCAGTAGAACAGATGAAACCTTGTTTTCCTGCATGCTATCTCCCAGTCTCCCTGTCTCCTCCTTGTCAATACTTTCCTCTTTTGCTCTGGAGCTACAGTGTGGGATGTGCCAGGTCCTGAGGCATGTGCTGGTTGGCTTGATGATCCCTACCTGTTGGTATGTTGTTAGGTGAAGCTGAAGAAAGAAATTGAATTATCTTGGCTTTTTCTCTATTTACCAGCAATACTAAAGAAGGAAAGTGAATTACTGGTTTCAGTAATTCAAACAAAAACAAACAAAGCAAAACAAGCGAACAAAAATAGAGAAAAAAACCCCAACCAAACAAATAAAAACCCCAAAAAGACCAAAACCAGAAAAACACACACACAAAAAAAAAAGAAGAAAGAAAAAAGAAGAAGATGAAAACCCCAAACCTGTCCTCAAACATACATAGAAGTAACAATTTGTTAACTGAGTAACTTAAATATCAACTGCTTTTAGGCAGATAATTCTATGACCCCTGATTCCTCATGGTAACCCATTTCTTCAGAAAGATAAACTGGTTGCTGAAGAAGTGTACAGGATCATCTGGTTCTTATGAATGTTACAAATGACTGAAAGAAACAAGGTTGGTTTTTCAGTTGACAGCCTGCATAACTTGGATTAAATATGCAGAATTTTGCTCTGGTCACAATTTGCAGTCATAAATTATGGTTTTAAAAAAAATTAAAAATGAGGACTTATGTAAGTTGAACTTGAACTTTACTTAATATAATCATGACACAAAGTTGGTCTGCATCCATGAGAAACAAAAGCAGTTGGTCTGACAAATTTTTGGCTTATTTTAAGTTAATTGTAACACTGCCAGATAAAGTTTATTGTCAAAGTGCTAAGACAATCCAAGTTTTCTGACCCATATCCTGTATTTTGCCTGAGGAAATGAGAGTTACATGACCATGTTCTGTGCCAGTCTTCATATATTTTCATCTCTTTACCCAGAACTAGATCTGTTGCATGTTTTTGGAGAAGGAAATGGGAGAAAAAGAAATCTTGCTGTTTTGTCAGGAGTGGTCACTTTGTTATAGAAGGTGGCCTCCAGTCTATTACATCTGAATCATTTCTTACAAAGTAGGATGTAATTTTCAGCTTTTATTAATCTGTGGCCTCCAAATGTGAATTGTCTTGTTAGGCAGTCATCTGTGTCTTGTGGCAATGAAAGTGCATTAATTGACACAGAAATTGACATTAGAAATGAAAAGGACAGTAAATGGAGCATGGAAGGAGTAGCTAGCTTCTGGAATATAAATAAACTAGATTTTTTGAAAGACTCCATTAAGCAGTTAAGGATAACATGGACACTTAGTTTGGTCCTTTGGACACAATTTTGAGGTTAGGGCGTGAGAGTTTAACTTGCTTTTTGGAGTTAGCCCCACACTTTATACCTAAAATTCCCTTCAAACTTACAGGAATTTCAGTGCTCTCATTCCTCATGTCATAAATAGTGGTACATTTATTTATTGCCACAGTGATTAGCCATTTATAATTGTAGTAACATTCTAGGCAGGGTATTTTAATGTGTGTAATTGCTGTTACAAGCTTATTTTTCCTAAGAGAAATGCAATTAAAGTCTTAATTGCATGTTGTGTGGAAATAATGAACCACTTAGGCTTGTGATTTTTGATGTCATCATAACCCCTTCATACAACTGGAGTCTTTTAATTCACTTCTGAATTGCCAGGGTTATTTAGTCCATATATAAGTACACCTTTGGTTTACTCTTGTGCTTTAATGTCCTTTCTGTAGAATGAAAAACGTTGACTGCTTCCTGAGGTCACAACTGAACAAATTCGAACTGTCACAAACATTTCTAAGGAGTGTAAAGAAGCAAATGAACTTTGCATTTCTGTACCTGTGTGTAAGCTATTAGTTACTACTTATCTTGAGGTTCCACATTACCAGGCCTTTCTAATTGTCTAATACAAATGAAAAATAGCCAAATTTTGCCTGTGTAATTTGGAATAAAGAAAGAAATCTCTTTATTTGTTCATGGCAAGAAGGAGCAGAATTGTGTCCATGGTAGCATCAGGAGTGAAACTGGAAGCATGCAGCTTCTGTAAAGGCTTTGGTACAGTACTTCTCTCATGGATTTATTTCCATGTTTTTCTTCTCTACATGCAACAGAGATTCTTTTGAGGACATACTTTGAAAGCAGTCTCCAGTCCTAAAAAACTGCTTGGGTATTTTTGACTGCCTCTGTACACCCTCATGTATTCCCAGTCTCCACTGATCTTCAGGCATCTCCCTTTTTATTTGTCAGACTCAAAAATTTGGTAACATGGTATAGGAATATTCTGCCTGTTACTTCCTGATTTGTATCCATTGTCTATACAATCTCTGAACTTCTAAAGCTATAGGAAACATGAGCTTAAGATGCCATCACCAGTATGTTTATAAAGTGATACAGTAATGTGACAGGCTTACATACTTCCTTCTTGACTTGCTCTTCTACTTTGTTCTTAATATTTTATTTAAAATAATCCTACAGAGGGCAGTAGAAATCTGTGGGAAAATGTCACTTTTCCTTTGGATTGAATGTTAGGTAAAATGTCAGTTACAAAAGGCACTTTGAGACTTTGACCTTTTCACATGAAATCAAAGGAAATGTGCATTATTCAGATTTGTGAAGAAGACAGTCCTAACCATATGTTTTTTCTTAAATAGGTAGTACTAGAAAAAAAAAGTAAAAATACTATAATCATACAGAATTGTGCACTTAGATGAAATTAATACTGTTTTAATAGCAGTGCTCTTGCACACTTCCTTGTACTAGTCTCATGAGAGGGTTCTAAAACCAGATCCTGCTGAATCAGCTGTAATTTCAGCTCTGTGTATCTGTTTCCAGATACGGATCTACCACACCAGCAGGAGAGTAACAAAATCATCTGCTCCTCTGGTTCATGCTCCTTTTCTTTTATTTCTATAGAGTTTGGAGTAATCCCTTTTAACTGGGAAAAGAATATATATTTAAAGGGAATTTTCACAAGGATACGTGGTGACAAGAGGCAAGGGGTGCAAGTTCCTTTAGGGGAATTTCTGTGCCTTACTTGTATATTAGTTGTAATATCAAAATATTAATTTTAATATTAATTTCAAACATTGAAGAAGTTTGTCCAGAGAAGTGATAGAATCTCCCTTGCTGGAGGTTTTCATGCCTTGCCTTGACAGAGCCCTGCATAACCTCATCTAAAGCCTTGCTTTCAGCTGAAGGCTGGAAGGAGTGATCTCCAGAGATTTTTTTCCTAGACTGCTCTAAGATACCTGGAATTTAAATGTATGGTTTCTTAGAGTGTTAAAAGTATACTGCACATTGACTAAACAAGTATCAATGACTTATTTAAGGGACTCTGAAGAAGAGAAAAAAGCAAAATCGAAGTGTGCTTCAGGACTGATAGTTCTGCCTGTTAAAAAAAAACTTAAATATTTTTAAGTGTCCTACATAACTGCCCTTATTCAAGTGTTCTCAAGTGTTCTTCCCACATTTTGATACCTTTCACTATTATTGCCTGTTAAAATTTTTATTAAGTAGAAACTATTGAAGTAGGAAGGGACACTGGGTATTCCATAGGCTGATTCCTATAACATTTGAGCTTTCTGTTATCAAAATAGGACTGAGGACCAAGTTAGTAAAATGTTTGCAAGGAAATGTAACCCCCACCCCGTGAACAAATCAGTCTTGGTGTATGGTTACACATGCCAAATGTTGGCTAAAAATGTGTGCACTTTATATGTAGGCAGTTATATTTATCAGGACAGTTCAGGAGGGCACAGCATGTCTTGTCATAGTTTCAAGAGGAATGACTCTTCCAAGTGAAATCTTTTGAGCTGCAATGAGGTTTTCACAACTAGACAGATGAGAAGCCACATGGCACTGATTGCTGGGGGGCTCAGAGGGCTGCTGAGAGATTCTGTAATTTAAAATAAAAATGAAAAGAAAAAAAGAAAAAAGTGGTTATCCAGAGATTGTTTCTGAGGTAATATTTTATTTTACTGATGTTGATGCAAACCATAAGTTATCATGTGTTAAATCCTTATTTATTTATTTAAAGTCCTCTTATGTCAAGAGTAGAAGATCCTAAATCTGGAACTGAACCACTTGAAATTTCTCCTGATGACTCAAATGTTTCATATTAAATCCTTCATTGATATAAAAAATATATATTACATAAAAAGTGGGAACCCACTCTTACAGCTTGGTTCTGTGTGATATTGAGCTTGTCTTGAACTCAACATCATTTAAAGTAATTTAAAAGTGTCAGATATGGATTACATAGACCCCCCAAGAATCAATTTTAAAATGCTGCTTTAGAAATAGAGAGAAAAGCTCTTGTCCTAAGAAGGGTCAAGGTGAGACATAGGCAAAGTGAGATCAAAACTCAAAGCTATTGGGGATAGCATCTTGAGGGCTCAAATTTTCAGCTGTATTCAAAGGGGATTTGGAAATGGGGATGATGATCAAACATGGAGAAGAACCGTGCATAGTCAAAGATCTGGAAAAACTTTGCAGTTTGGTATTTAATTGCTTGTTTTCTGTTCTTTGTCTCAAAGAAAGACTATTGACAAAAAACTTGAAGGGAGTGAGATTTGTAGTAATAATGATTCTTTATTACCTTGATAGATCACATACAAGTAGACATTTGTTTTTGGAATTTTAAATTATCCCAGTTCAGACCACAAACTAGATACAGATTTTAAGAATGATGATGATTAGCTGTGGAAAGAGAATAAATTGGACTCAGAATTACTCAAAATTTAATATTCACCCAGAGCTTATGTTCAGACAGAAGTTACAGTCCTGGTTTCAAAATTACTGAGTGACATTCTTAGAACCATATTATCTTTAAGATCAACTGAGATGATCCTAGTAGTTTTCTTGAATTAAAAATCTTTCATTAAAGTGCATGAAAATGGAGGACTGTAGCTGCATGTAAAATCAGAGGAAATATTTGGTGTCCTGAACACTCCCTCATTGAAACCCACATGTTCTGCTTAACCTCATGCAGTTTTTCCACTCCAAATAAATCAATAATAATAAACTGAGATAAAACCCAGGTTTTTGCCTGCATGCCAAATAATAGTATAAGAATTAAAAATAAAAAAAAAAGAAACAGTGGTGAAAAGACAGCTCTGAGGCTTCTGAAGCACGATAGAAATTCCTGTTAGAGACTTAACATTTTAATTTTTTTTTTCCCATTTGTAGTAGTGTTCAGCTTAAAAATCTGAATGTGACAGCAAAAGCTTTTTCTGGCTGCAGGTAGAGAGTTATCATGACAGCTATGGCAGGGGAGCTGAAATGTCACCTTCAAGTCCTGTGGCACTGAGCCAGCTTGACTCAGCTGGCAAATGGTTCCTGGGATGGCTGAGGGGTGAGCTGCTTCCAAGTGGAAGCTACAGATATGGCCAGACTATTCCCCTGCTCAGTGCTGCCTCATCTCTTCCTTTTCCTGGCCAAAGCAAAAGCCATTCCTTTCAGTATTTCATGGTTAAGATGGTCAGGATAACAAGTGTGACGTTAAAAGCAAGCAGAGCCATCAGCTGTTTCTGTGAGGTGAGGGTCAAGTTCCCAGCTAGAGTGTGAATGTTTCAGTACTGGGCATGTTCATAGCCAACCTGTGAACTCGTTTGTGGGTGAACTCAAAATGTGAACTCGTTTCAAATTACTGTTGTCCACTGGAACAAAGAAAGTTAAAATAAAAAAATTAAGTGCGTTGCTGCTCTTTCTTGATCTCTGCCCTGTTTTTAACACTCCTCATATATCTGAAGACTTACAGTGTCTCCCCTCATTCTTCTCTTTTCTAGACTAAACAATCTCTATTTTTCAACCTTCTTCTCATAGGTTCCTTGTGATAAATCTCTTAGGTGTCTTAATGATCTCCTCTGGCCTCTTTCCAGATTGTCAGTCTCTTTTAGAGGGGTGCCTGGGCTGGCTGCAGAACTTCACCTAGGACCTCACTCTAGTTTTGAGTAGGACAGAATAATTGCATTCTTTGGTTTATACTCATAATACATTCCTGAATGGCATTTGGTTTTCCTTAGTGTCACATCATAGAGGTGTGCAATTGCCATCTACTCTAACTCCTGCTTCTTTTCTGTGGTACTGCTGTGTAGCTGCTTGTTTGACATTTTAGATTTACGTTTTTAATTTCTCCTAAGCTCAGGACTTCATGTAATCATATTGACTCAGTCTAGTTCTCCAATCTATCAAATGTATTGAGGCCTCTGTATTCCCCAACCATAAGGTTACTGGCTTCTGTCATAAGGTGACCCTCATGAGAGTCATTAGTGTCAAAAAAAATACTCATCTTTGGGTGATTTTTATATATATATATATGTATATATAGGGATATTGTTTTTTATATATATAGGGATATTGTTTGCATCCTTTCACTTGTCTAACAAAATACATTTTTGAAAGATTGGCTCATCTTAGTGAATCTTTAGAGACATCTATGTTGGGTCTGTGCCCATAAAACAGCTTAAAGACTGTCAGAATATAACAAGCAGTATGACATATTTAGAGGACAAGATACGAGTATGTAGTAAATCATATTCATGCCTTATTTTACAACTGTTCAACTGACTGAATTTGGCATTTAAAAATATATCCTCTTTTACCTAAACAAAGGCTGGCTGCAGGCTTCATTGTGGCTGGAGCAGAGCTTTACAAGAACACAGAACTTTGCCATAGTTGGTATAAGCTTCAGGAATATCTAAAACAAGCCAAAAATTGATTTAAATAAAGTCTGGGAGGAATGAAACAACTCCCTTAGCCCCCCTACCCCCACCAAAAAAAAAAAAAAAAAAATTAACCAATGACATGCTTTTTACTGTATATTTCATGAGGATAGAAATCCTGAGCTTCGAAGTAAAGAATAACCTTGAGAAGCAACTTCTTGCCCCGTGTACATCTGCATGATTGCATTGGTGACAGTGGGACCACATTGATTTATACCAGCTGAAGAGCTGGCCCAGCATTTCATGGCCTTTACAGTTCCTAGATATTTCCTTTTAAAATAAATATTTACATTTTCTTGTAAACTTATTACTGGGTGAATTGTGCCAGAAGAACAGCTATGGAAATGAAAGTTCACTACTAAATCCTAAGAAAGGCTACAGCATTGGTGGTCTGTCCAGGTGTCTGTAAATGCCATTATGTTTCTACCACACCTCCTTACCTTGGGTGGGAGCATCCTCCAGCTTCTCTTCCCTTCCACTTGTAGCTTCTCTGCTGAGCTTTTTGCCTGTTCCTTATCAGTAACCAAATATACCTGAAAAATCATAGAATCATAGAATTGGCTGGGTTGGAAGGGACCTCAGAGATCATCGAGTCCAACCCTTGATCCACTACTGCTCCAATTACTAGACTATGGCACTGAGTGCCACATCCAGTCTCTTTTTAAATATCTCCAGGGATGGAGAATCCACTACTTCCCTGGGCAGCCCATTCCAATGGCTGATCACCCTCTCAGTAAAGAAATTCAGAAAAGGCATTTTGGAATTAAAAAGGAGTTTAACCAAGCTAAACTAACTGACTTTCTGGATATTTTTTTCCTATTGCCTGTGCCTCAAGACATCTGCCTCAATTTCTGCCTCCTTGGTCACTCCAAGCCCTGGTTGGAGTCACTACTAATAGTCAAAAGAGGCCAATGGGCCATATATTCCCTTAATGCAGTTCTCAGGCCACTGATGCGCATATGCTGCATTTCATGTGCCCTTCTCATAGGAGAGATGGTTCAGATCAAGGCTGCTAAGTGTACATATTATCCACTCCAGCTCTGTATAAAATCCAACAAATGACTCTGTGACAGTTCATTGCCTGGAATTCATTAATGCTTTTGAATAACTCTGTTATGAGAAATCTTGGGGGACTGGATTGTACAAGTAATGAGAAAAAAACAGAGACTAATGAACAAGCATGGTATTTGTCTAGTATTAAATGGAGAGTGTGACTTGTTTTGAATGGCACAGTGAACTTGGTTTCATTATTTTTGTGATCATCTAACCAGTATGTGGTAGATAGAGGTCCCTCCAACCTCTTTCTTAGGCAGTCATGTGGACAGCATTTTGAATTTTACAGTAACTAAACAAAAACAACAAGGAATTCAAGTGTCTCAGTCGGTTATGTCAAGACAATGAGGAAAGGATCACCCGTGCTCCAGTTTTATTTCCCCTCACCTCAACAAAAATGCTGAGTCTTGGCAATGTAAACCAGCAAACAGCAGAACTGTTGTTTCCTCTACTGGAGCTCTGTGTGAATGAGGAGGATTTTACAGAAATGAGAAAGTTTAGGTCCTGACATCCCCGGGATTCCGTACGGGTTTGCAGAGGTACTACACATTCCTGTGAATACATGGACCTGCTATTGAAGCTACAGAGTTTGTAACACTGAGCTTGGAGAAGTAGATGCAAAGGAAGGAAAGAAAAATATCAAGAAGTAAAGGTAATTTTTATCTCGTTTTACAATAAATCACCCCTAAAGGGAAGGCCAGTGGAGAGAAGCTGAAGGAACCAATTCTGCGCAACGTGAGTGAAGTTTTTGTCCTCAGCACAGCAAAATGTTTCTTATCCAGGTTTTCTCAGCTTGTGCAGAATTTCCCTACCAGTAAGAAAACATTTTTATTACTCATTTCTTGTGCTCCAGAGTAGAGGAGACAATACAGAGCTTCAGTCATCCTGTTGGGTGGAGGCTGTGCCTCTTGCCTGCTCGGAGCTGGTAGGTGAGCCAGTCCCTTCCATCCAGCTGTAGTTCTCTCCGATGGACAATGTTACAATCAAAATAGAAACTTCTGTGGGCCAGAAGAATTGTGCTTATTTTGAGGCAGGGCTGTGTGCCAGGTTGCTCTTGTTGGGAACGTTCTGCTCTACCTGCTTGTGGTTTGGATTATGGAAAAGTTGTGATTTTTATAGTCAACTCCTGGCAGAAATGCCTTCCCATACTTCAAGGGTTTGTTGAGCATGATAAATCATGACTGCAGAAGAGAATAGCTCAGCTAAAAGGATTTTCTCTGTAGGACTTTTTATTTGTAGCCCTTTGAAGGAGACTCTTCTGGTGGGTGAATGGGAAGAGTCAAGATTCTCCAGTTATTCCTCTAGCTGGGAGATGATGAAACAGCCACAGGGTTTTCTGCACTTCTGATACTATAATGTCATACAGCAGATCTGCTTTTACTTCCTAAATTAGAAGTTTGTTGTGGATTTGCTTTTAACTCAGTTATCTCATCTATGGGCTTGGAATAAAAGTTCTCTCTCTTCATGATAATTTCTTACTTTTCCCATAGCTGCACAATAAAGAAATGCCAGCTTCTTCATTCTGAAATGAATTAAAATACTGTTAAGTTCTTGACCCTCCTCAGAAGTAACTATGAGAAGATCCTTTGTGCTGCCCTTCATGCTTATAATGATTTGGTTTTGAAAGTTTACAGTTATAGCAAATCAAAGTCTGCTTGCTTAGAGTGAATATGACAAATGATGGGAAAGTGCATATATTTTCTCCTGATCTCATTACAATGTAAGCTCTTAAAACTGCAGTGGAAGAATTAAATCATAAGCCTTCAGACTTTTTTTTCTTTTTTTTTTTTTTTTTTTGTCCTCACAAATGGGTAGATTTGCAGATGCAGTTAAGACTATGCAGGAGCAGCTGAAATCAGATTTACCCATGCTACAGTGTGTATTGGCATTGGAACTAGACCACCAACATCTTTTTTAACAGGAACGCTAAGAACAAAATAGATTTCAGGCCAAGATTTAACTTTGAAAAGAGGAAAGAGATCATTATTTATTGTAGACTGTAGCTTGGGTTTGAAAACATTTCTTTTATAGTCAGTTTTAGTTAATGCAGGTTGCTGAAGAAAGAAAATATCTCCCTCACAAAGGAGCACATGGGAAATAATAAGCTTATTAATCAAATGCATGAAACCTGCTCTCCTTTTCATGAAAGAAGAGCCTATGCTATGCTGAATAAAACTTTCCCCTTTGCATGCTGATGTGTTATCCACGTATTGATGTTACTGCTTCATTAGGAAAACTACCATTTGAATCTACATTCTGGCAGCACAACCCCTTTCGTTTACCAAGATTGGTCTGAGGACTAAAAGAGCCAGCAGACTTGTTTGTAAGAAGCAGAGAATCTTAAAAAGACTGAAGTTTTCTTAAGCTGAGGCTATTTTTTTCTGTGAACCTTTTATTTCTTGCATTAACCTTGCATGGTGCGATGTAACAAAAACTCAAGGACTTAAAATTTCCAGTTTCACTGTTTTTGACCTATGAATCAAAATCCACTGTACTTGTGTAAGAAAAGGTCTTCTTTCCCTTCCCAAGGCAACCTGCTTACCATGTATAATTAAGAATTTCTAAATATTTTTTGTTGATATCGGATGTGTAGCCTCCAACTGTTACAGAACTTATTTCCTCAAAAATGTTAAGTAGAGAGACTGAAAATTACATTCATGCCCCTGTATATTTATTTTATAATATTTAACAGTCCTAGGATTGTTGTCTGATTCTGATTTCTCTGATATGTCTTTAAATGGAGCTACATTGTACTCATCCTTCACCACTGGCAGCAGAAGCAGAGTTAAGTTCCAGACAGGAGGGTGTCTGTGGGCGAGTTGGGGACAAAGCAAATGCTGTGTTTAAAAACAAACTGGGAAAAAAAAGTGTATTTTGGTCAGTGACCAAATAGCATTAAAAAAAAACCAAAACAAAACAAAACTAATGAACAAACAAAAAAACTTAAATAAAAAAATCCATTAAAACAAAAAAAGGAAAAGTGAAAACATTCTGGACTATGTTGGGAAAAACTTTTGAGAAATACTTTTGGATTTGGGAAAAAAACCCAACCTGTTTCACTTGATCCAATCAAATCTTCTTCCCCAAGCTGGTGGACCGTTCCCGTGGACTGGACCATTCATTTGGGCTGTTAGGATGGAATTAACATCCTAAATGAACCAAAATGGTTCATTCACTTCCAGGAAAACATTGAAGAGCTCCCAGGGAGCCTGTTTTGCCTCTGGTTTCTTCTCCAAGAGCTGATCTGCAGTGTGTTACCAGCCCACTTTGTGCTGGAGATGGAGTCAGGCTTTCCAGCCAGGTCATGGACCACAACCTGGTGCTTGGGAGCTCCTGCCTTGGCCATCAGCCTCATCCTGTGGGCTGTAGCTCCCACAAGGACTCTGCGTAGGTTCCAAGTCCTGGTAGGATGGCTTTGTTCATCCCCATACACACGTTGCCTGAATTTTTTCCAAACTGTTATTAAGAACCTTTTTGAGTAGAAGACAGGTTTCTTTGCCAGGTCTGTTTCAGCTGGCTGTGTACTCCATCTGAGCAATATTCCACCCTGAGTTGGGTTTGTGTTGCTGCAGATGTACTACCAGACTGGGCAACCAGCACTTCTTATGGACTTGCCTGTATGGATGTAAAGCAATAAGAATTGCTTTGGAGATGGGTGGCTTACCAGTAATTTTCAATTTGTTACCTTTTATTGCCCCAGTCCGGTTAATCCTTAAAACTCAGTGTTTCTGAGAAAGTGATGGGTACAGTGGGTTTATGCCTGGACGTATCTGTAAATTCATCTTGGGGATGTTCATGAAGCACAGACAGCTCTGACGATTTTTGGGCATGGGTACACTTTGCATTCAGACTTACTCAGCATGGTTAGGCCAGAATGCACTGGAAATAAGAACTGAGTGTTGAAAATAATGCGAATCTTCAGTTTCCTGAGGTGTTCTGATAATGAGATGGATAAATGTAACTTTTTTTTACTATAAGAAGCTAAATAACTAATTGTAAATTATGCACAATTGGGATGTTCGTGATGCTTTTGTTCCATTGCTGGGTATCTCATACAGAAGGCAGGCTGAGACAAAGGCTTGCTTGTTCTGGGTTTAGAAAAGGAGAATGGTGCAGTGTTGCAGTGGGAAGTAGATTTTGCTGGGTAGAGAACTTCATGAAATAAAATTAATAATAACAATAATAATAAAGCAGCGGTGTATGGTAATAGGCATGATGGAAAAAGCAATGGTGCACAGCTTTGAAAAGCAAAGTGAATAACATTTCCAACAGCTTCTGAAGGAGTTGGGACCTTCCTTGCTGCCTGTCTGTAGCCAGGGTGCTGTGGTGAGGGGGGGGTCTCTGCTTCCCCTTGGCAGTGTCCTACCCTTGGGAGTCACTGTGACTCCAGCACTGGTGATGCTTCAGTTCTCCTTAACCCATTGGATTAAACTGAGCAGCCTTGAGCAGAGAACCTCCTGTTCCTACCTCTTGTTTGGGACATTAGGTGGCTTGATTTTCCTTCTGTGCTGGAGTAAAAGAGGAGACTGGCACTAGTTAAAAAGAAGTCTGATTCTTTTCTGTGCCTGTAATCTGGCTCTTGCTTCCTTCCATCTCCTAGTGGGTAGTTTGTCGTAGGAAAAGGACAGCAAATCCAGAGAGTATAATGGTTATTGGTTAATAACAGTCCTGGAAATCTTCAGACTGCAGTAATTTTTTTTTAAAGTATCATTAATTCCTGTTATCCTCCTTTATCCATAACCATGTGAAATGACTGAGTTTATTATAAAGGAGTCTCTAATACTCCTAGAAACTTGATTCTACGCTAAGTCAGGAAGATGTATGTGCTTTAAATCTTGAGTAGATCTGGTTTGGATCAGAGGAGGGAGGCTAACAGAGCTGTATCTTCACTGAGCAGCTGAAAGTAAAGTAAGGCAGTCCCTGTGTGGTTGCAGCAGTTCATGATTTACAGAGCTGAATTCACAGGGCTGCTCCTGCTGCCGAAAACGCACGCTCTCAACCGCTGTTGATTTTTGAATTAAAAAAATGCAGCTCGATACACAGTTTACTTTATTGCTAGAGGGCAGGGAAATATAGGTAAGAGCCGTTAATCCCCAGCAGGCTGCTGGGCAGGCGAACAGACATAGATGACAAAAGTTAATTGGAACCATGAGCAGTTTAACAGAAAACATATTTGTGATAATTGAGAGAGTAACGTCTCCAGAAAAGAAACTCTGCAAACAGAAACTTCAGAGGAGAAGTGGCCACTGGTAGGTGAGTGTGATTTTTCAAGCTCTCTTTTGTGCTTTGCACTAATTTCTTAACAGGGACAAATTACATTAAAAGGAACTAAATAAATACAAAGATTTGCTTTCTCTGAGGGGGGAGGGCTGTACAGTTGGTGCCACTGGTTTCTCTTACAGCTGGATTAAGATATGTGGTATTACTTAATTTAAGTTTGTTGCATAAGGACACAGTTGGTTTTATTTTTATACATGGGCTTTTCTTCTGCCTTTTGCATATGGCAATCTCCTATTCTCCCCCACCCCCAATAACTGAAAGGACTTCATCTTTAATTTTTTCCTTACTTGTGCATTTTTTATATATGATTGAGGTTTTTCTAAGAATCAAACTTGGACAGCAAGTATTTTGCCAAAAGCAGAGGGAACCTTTAGTTAGAAAATAGTGCTGTGTTTTTGCTAATGAAACAGTATTATGAACTTAATAAGGGAGAACACATGGCAAAACACATTTTGGTTTGAATTGGAGGAGATTCTTTTTTTTCTCTCTTTTTCTTGAAACAACAAGTAAATTTAAATTACATAGTAATTTAGCATTACTACAAGAGTAGGATCTTGTCGCTGTTCTACTGAGTAGGAAAGGAAAACTGGCTTTTATGTTCTTGAAGTGATGCTGATGTTGAAAATACTAATATGTGTCTGTCTTTTTAATGTTATTATTGTATAGTTCCTAATGTTTCATTACAGACAGAATCTCAGACTAGCCAGAATATCAGGCTTTGCTGAGTTTTTGACGGGATTTTGTTGTGGTTTTGATTTGTTGGTTTTTGGTGTTTTTTGGTGTTTTTTTTCCCCAGAGCCTGCAGACAGTACAGCCTCCCAGCCCACAGGAATGAATGAAAATGGCTCATCCTCAGTTCAAAGCTGCAGCAGTCCTGGTAGTTGCAATAACTCCTCAGCCATCCCCCAGCCCAGCTCTGCTATTAAACCTTGGCGCAGCAAGTCCCTCAGTGCTAAGCACACAGCCACGTCTTCCATGTTATCCGTAAAGCAGCCCCTACCAGAGCCTCCCAAACCCCCCTCAGAAATCACCAAAACAACTCCCAACGGTCAAAAATCCATGCTTGAAAAATTAAAACTTTTCAATAGCAAAGGAGGCTCCAAAGCAGGAGGGGCAACGCTCGAGTGTCCGGAGTCTCGGGAGAACAGTTGTGAAAAACTGGAGACGCTTCTCAGCTTTGAGGAAAGCGAAGAAATTGATGCCACCAATCAGAATGTGAACAGTCCAGGATCCATGTCCAGTAGTCCCAAAATTGCACTCAAGGGAATTGCACAAAGGACTTTTAGCCGGGCGCTAACTAATAAGAAAAATTCTCCCAAGGGTGGTGAGAAGGATAAAGAGAAACAGAAGGAGAAGGAAAAGGATAAAAGTAAAGATGTTGCAAAGAGAACATCTCTCACTGAGAAGCCAGACCTGAAAGAGGAACCAAAAGAAGACCAGACAGCACTAGCAACAACAGAGATGCCAAAAAAGTCCTCCAAGATTGCAAGCTTTATCCCAAAAGGAGGAAAGCTGAATAGTGCCAAGAAGGAGGCCTCTGCCCCTTCGCACAGTGGAATACCAAAACCAGGAATGAAAAACACCGCAGGGAAATCCTCAAGTGCCCCCGTTCCTGCAAAGGAAGGCGAGAGAAGCCGCAGCGGGAAAGCTGGCTCGGGGCTCTCTCATCAGAAGTCTCAGCTGGACAGCAGGCATTCCAGCTCCTCATCCAGCCTTGCCTCCTCAGAAGGAAAAGGTGTAGGAGGCCTCAACAGCAGCAGCAGCAGCCAAGCTGTCAATGGACCCAGCACAACACACACCACAGGGAGCAACACTGTGAGTGTTCAGCTACCTCATCCCCAACAGCAATACAGCCACCCGAACACTGCCACCGTAGCTCCCTTCATGTACAGGTATGGTCACCATCTCCAATAGACACTTTTGCATGTGACACATGTATAAGAAAGGTTCATTTTGGACACTCTTGTGTTGGGAGGTGAAGCAGCAAGTTGAATTCCACATTGTGTAAAAGTTTCTTGCAGTGGGAGTGTTGGCAGTTCATACATTGACACGGAAAGGGTTGGTGAAGGCCATCAGACTAAGATGTGTAAATTGTGAGAGACAGAGAGTAAACAATTATTGTATCCAACCCTACTAACAATTTAGATGAGAATGCAACAACTTGACAAGCTACTGCTCTGGCCTTTTTCTCATTCTGTGTTTATTTTGTGCATTGAAAAGTTGTAGCAATGCCAATTTCTGATATAGATACAACCATTCTCTTCATCGTGGCTAGTGGTGGTGGAGCTGCTTTACCATAAGCAATAATGGGAAAATCTTAAAAAGCAAAATAAAAATAAAAATGCCTTAAGGTAAGGACAGGCACAAAGTATGTTGTTCTATGCATTAACCATGAATTAGATAAGCATGAGTGACCTTAAGCAATCTCAGCTAGCCTCCATCTAGTCCAGAATCTTCTGTGTGACAATGGCAGTAGAGGATACGCTGGGAAAAGTGACAAGAGGGCAGTCAATAACAAAGCTTTCTAAAGACATGCTTCCCAGCTTGACCATAACACAAGAAATTCCCAAGTCAGACGGTGGGACATCTCTTAACTCCATCATAGGAAGAGAATTCAAGTGGTTGTTCTGTTTGCAGCATCTTCTTGCTGCTCATGATTTGACACCTCTGTCATATCCTTCCCTCCTTTAACATGTCTTTTCTAGGCTAAAGTGTCCTAGCCTGTTTAATTTTTACTTGAAGAGATGCTCTTCACACCCTTTGATTGTCTTTGTCCCCCTCTCCCATCATTTTTCAGTTCTACTATAGGTATTTTTGGCTTTGATCTCTGGGCAAATGGAGCATAAGAAATGGTTGCCCACAATTCTCAAATAAAAGTGAGAGTAAAGGGGGGGTTAACCTGAAGGAGAGGGATGCCAAAGGCCTATGTAGGAATGCAAAATAGGAAGAGTGACCCTTGAGCCTTCTGACCCCTTGAGTATTCTCCTTTTGTCTATACAATCAAATGCCAGATGTTCTTCTGACATGTGGTCACATAAAAATGAACTAGGTGGGAAAAGATAATCTCACTAGAACTTGTATTTATAGTACATGATGAGGATTTCTCTTGCATTCATCTCTATATATCAGCATTATCATTAAATCTTGAGCTGAAGGTGGGATCTCTCACTAGAAATTTTTGGAGATTTGAGTTAAAAATTTCCAATGCAGTTTGTTCTTGTTTAATCCATAATTGAGTAGTGAATTGCAATTGCAGACTGGTTGATGTCTTGTTTATCCCTCATAATCTGCAAAAATACATTAATGATGCTTTGGGTTATGTCCTATCAAAAGATAAAGTTAAAAGCACTCTACTTGGTATTCAGTGTAGTTTGATCATAGATATCTTCATTTGAAGTTTTAAAGCCAAAGAAATCCCCATGTTACCTGTACTCTTAACATACTGAGAGCCTCTAGTCACTATTTATTTCACTTTTTACAAAAAAACAGTAATGAAACTACCTATTGGCAGCTGGAGAAAATGCTGAGAAATTGTCTTTACTTTTCTGCATTGGAGGAAAAATGGCCAAACTCTATAATCTTTCTGGCTTTAAAAGAAAAAAGTCTAATTGTATTGATTTGCAAGGCAAACATTCTTTTAAATATACAATCTAAACAATTTTTTGAATCTGCAAAATGCACTTGTTAATCTGTTGCATTAGTAGTCTCATGCTTTTTTTTCTACTCGTTGAGATTAATCTGAACTTTTCAACTGCCTACAGACTTTTTGTTTCTTTGATTGGTTGATTTTTTAAAACTAAACAACATGAGAAATAGTTCTACATTTCATACAGGGTCAACTGAAATTAAGAATAATTCAATAGTAATTCATTGCTGTGTCTTCATTTTTGTACAGCACTTAAACTCTTGTTGCTGTGGCTCTCTGAGCAAAGCACACAGTGCAAAATGCAATGAGTCAAAATATATTGTTCAGACCTGACAATAGTTTCTTACCACATCACCTTTCATTAACTGACAGCCACAATGTCAGACAATAAATTGGACTTTAAACTTGTTTTTACTCTGCTGTTTACTTTAGAATACAAATGGGTGACAGTGCTGGTTCCTGAAGGAGCAGGAGTTTAACTTGCACTGCCTGCTTTGTACTCATGCAATCCCAACTTTTTTAGAGAGGGTCAGATGAGCCATAATCTGCTGTTACAGATAATTAAAACTGAGCTGGAAATCCAGGTGTCTCAAGACCCTGTCTGAAGAGCTGTGAAACCTATCTTGGACTATGAATTTTTTATTTTTTACAGCTGAATGCTTGTTTCCATTTCTAGGACATAATTCAACGTGGGACTAATGAATTATGTACAGTCAGTCTGCTGGTCTCTGCTAGAGAGAGGGACAAGAGTGGCTGACAGTGGGTGCAGTTGTCTGATTGTTCTGCATGAGGTACTTTTGATGGAGAGTGACTGCACATCTCTATTTTGGTTTGCCTTCCAGATCACAGACAGACAATGAAGGGAATGTGACAGCTGAGGCCAGCACAGGAGGGGTCAGCATGGATTCTGCTCTCTATGTCAAAACTGGACAGCCTGCTCTCGAGGACCTCTCAGGTAGGTCCTGCAATATGGCCCACTGGTTGTGGTCTGGTTAAATAAGATGGGCTAAAGCAAGTTTGAATTCTGCTCTCTTTAGGAGCAGATTTCATTTGGTTTTATTCCTAAAGCTTGATTTTCTTTCAGCTCCTCAGCAATGGAAACTGGGTGTCAATAGTCTGAATGCTTGACAGTCAAGTTGTGCATAGTGGTGTGCTCCTCAGATTAGGAATCCTGAGTACCTTGTTTTTTCTAGGAGATGTGCAGCACCTTTTTGGATTAGCCTATTGCAAGAATCCCAAGTATTCCCAAACGCCTGATATTTTACTTTTATTTTTTATTTACTTTTTAATTTTTCAAACTTTGCTTCAGATCTTACAGAAGAGAGTAAGCTAATTTCCTCAATAGTTTGGTTCATTTATAAGTGTGGAGGAAGCTCAATATTCACTCACATTCTGATCAGTTTGAGAAGTGGTCTTGGCAGCAATAGGAGAGCAAAATTCAACTATATTTGACTCTGCCCAGCATGCACAAGCTGAAACTGCTTGTGATGAGATGCACTCAAAATTAGAAAGTACTTCATATATTTTTCTGGAATTCCTGCTCCTGTAAGAAGTATATGACAATTAAAAGTAATTTTTCAGCTTTGTGATATATATAAAAAAAAGAACTTCAGCAGCCATAGTCTACTAATCTAAAAATGTGTTTTTAAAGTCAATTCTCCTATTCCAATTTCAGCAATATATATGACTGCTTATTGCCTCCTATTGCAGTATGTCTCATCAGTAGAATATCTCTGGTTTTTAAATCTACTTAGTCTTGGTGTCCTCCAGTTTAATTTGAGTTTTGAAACTGATTGTCCTGCCTGGAAAAGTCACGTGACTAAAAATTTCACAATTGGATTAATTTCATCCTGCCTGATGTGTTGTATCAGTGCTGGGTTAATACCTGTGTGTTTGTATACTGATGGCAAAAGCAAAAGGCAGAGTCACTGGTGAGGAAAAGGGCTTTGGGAATGCATATATGACCATGTCTGTCCATCTGATTTATGTATAGGTGGATTAAGTATTTTAAAGGCAAATAAATGGCACAAGGGGTAAAAACTTTGAAAACATTTTTTGTTTCATATTTAAATATGGGAGCCAGTTCAAAGTAAGAAATACAGTGTCCAGCTGCTTAAACGTTCTCAGTATTACTTCTTAATTATCAAATTGCCTTGCCTAGATGTATTTCAGCCTGTAAACTGAAGCATTGTTTGTAGATCACAAAAGGTCTTTAATGACAGATGTTAGGTAAATACAAACTATTAATTCAAGTCAAACATGTAAGTTTTGGGATCCTAAACTAAAAGGCAGCTGACAACCTTTAACAATGGAGTTGTAAAACCCATCTTTGTGAGGCCAAACCCCACAGAGAGTGGTAGTCCATAAAGGGGCCTTAGGGGAAAAGGAGCAAACAAAACAAAATAGTCTCTCAACCCAAATACATTAGAAGAAATAAGGAACAGAATTCTTCTCTCCCTACATAGCAGTAATTGATGCTTTTAATTTAAAACCATCTATAAAACAAAAGAGAGCACAGGTAGGGAAACCTGGAAGCTGAATAGTTTAATGATACTGCCTGTTCTTGAAGAGCTAAGTGATTTAATAATTATGTTCTAGAGACACTCTCCAGTGTCTGTCTTTTAAGTATACTTATAACTTGAGCAATTGAATGGGATGTAAGTAAACATTTTGTATCATTGTAGGTCTAAGAATGACCTCCCTAGGAGTTGGCTTAGCTTGTCTCTTAGTGTGTTCTCTAAGGAAGTTATCTGCTGTTTGCCTTCATAGCTATCAGAGAAATGATCTGTGAAAGAGCACTGTGACCTTTGTTAGGCTAAAGGCCTGTAAATATTTTATGTTCTTTACTGCAAGAATTTGTAGATTCGTAAGTGTAGAAAATGTTTTCTGTCCCAGAGACCCGTTGGCTCAAGGAATTGGTTTTATTTGGTGGTGTTAGTTGTCTGTTTCCAATCCAGCCAGATCATAATTGTTTGAGCAATTGCTTTAAGTGAATTGTATCTCACAGAGATTATTTTCCAGGGAGTAGAGACCCATTAAATAAATCTGCTACACTACCTGAGACATTGCTGTTTGCCTAGGAAAGCCTGAGCATTAAAAAAAAGCATTAAAATCTATCTTCCCTCCCTAGACAGTTCCCCCCAGTCCAGGCTCCAGCACCTGAAGTAGTTTGTACTGCTGCTGCTTAGCAGGCAAGAGTATGAGACTTGTTTTTTCTGTGCCACCAACCTGGCAGCTTTCAGAAACATGAAGTTTAAAGCAAAGAATTGGAGAGTTCCAACAACAGCTTATTTATCTGTTCCTTAAGGCTTCTGATTTATTATTACATGGAGAGCCATCTAAAGTAGATGGATCACATGGATCAGTTGCATGGGTGACCAGTGGTACCCCGCCAGATTAAGAGTGCAGAGAAGGCATATACAAAATTTGAAAAGTTTTAAACACAGTGTACTATTTTTGTTAGTCATGAGTTGTAAACCCTCTAGAATTAAATCATTTCCTCCTGTGCCCAGCAGAAGTTCTTTGACTGCTTTTGGGGGGTTTTCTGTTTCAGAATTCAGCTTACAAAAACGTGTTGGCACTACTAGGAATTCAGTTCTCTTCAGCCTCTTAGAAGATTTAACTGTATAAAGCTCAGCTGAGTTAGCAACCAAAGCATGTCTTAACTGACAGCTGTAAGCAAGTAGCTAAATTATTCTGAGGCAATAATAAAATTCTTAATTTTAGTAAAAATAAATTATTCTGAGGCATCGAGGGGACTTTTTAAATGTATACGAACTCCACTTTTAGAGTTTAATAACAGGACAGAAATGTGTTTTAGAGCAGACTATTTAAAGAACAGAATTTCTAAATGTCAGGGAGAGTGAAAGTCACTCCCTCCCACTTTGTGTCGTGTAGCACATTTAAGGAACAATAATAACTGTGCCGTGCTCTGGACAAGCAAAACCTTTTGGTTTTTTTACGTAAAACATTGCTCAGCACCCAGTCAACACAATGTACTTTTTTGGAAAGCTGCTGTTGTAGAGTGAGAAGTATTTAAAATGAGAAAAGATCTAGTGAAAATGCAGCATTGGAGAAATCAACTGGGTTGGGTGGATGTTAATTGTGTCAATACATGAGATGGAAAGGGTCGTATTGATGGAGTATCTCTTCTAATGAGGCTGAAAGTTAACCAGAATTTAAATTGGGTCATATGGGGAAACAATACAGAAACATCTGGTGGAAAGGCAGCCTTTGAAATAAAGTTAACAGTGCAGAGCTCATTCTCAGACCGGCTGCAGCCCTGGCAGGTGCCTGCCATGGGGGAATAGGATCTCCATCTGAATCAGCTGAGAGGGTTAAATACCAGAAAGTCAGGAAAAAATGTGTTGGAGTCAGATTCAGGCAGAAGTAATGGCTCAGTGCTGTGCAATTCCCTGCCTTATCCTTTCTCGTGGTTTCTTTTCCCTGTAGGAGAGGATCCAGAGACTCGGAGGTTGAGGACTGTGAAGAACATTGCTGATCTTCGACAGAACTTAGAGGAAACCATGTCCAGCTTACGGGGAACCCAGGTCACTCACAGGTAATGCCATGACTTTGTAAGAAAATGGAAATAATTTTGCTGTTACTTTTAATCTTTAAGATTTGACTGGGTTGCATCCTTGAAAAAATTAACACCACTGACAGTTGAAGATACAGATTGTGTGGTTTTTGTCTTTAAAGCACAGACTGTTCAGTGTTTATGGAGATGTATGATAAATAATTGATGATTAATGGTATATAGACTGTAGATAGAATCAAAGGTGGAGGTGCTGGTTAAATGCCTTAGGTCATCTTTAAATATAAATTACACTTTAAAATGTTTTTTGAACATCTTTAGTGCATTATACTCCTCTCCCACTAAGTGTAATATTTTGTTTAAATAAGTAGGTGAACTGTGCTTGACCCACTTTATCAAATACATAACTTGAATTCCTGACCAGTCTTCGGACCAACAAATTTTTCTAATATTATTAGTCATTCATGTATATAACTGCTTTTTCTTTGCAAAGCAGCATTTGGAAATCTTCAGCGATATTTAAAATATGCTTTAAATAAACATTACATTTAACATTCTGTGACTTGGATCTTTCCAGTAGGTAACAGGAGGCTTGGGAGAATAAGCTGCTTGGCCCCTAACAAAGTCGGGGTCCTACTTAGTGTTCAGGGTCTTACAGACTCCATCCCTTACTGAGTTCACTGGGGGAACACTGTATGGTTTGGCTTTGTATCTAAAACTGAGGCAGAGCTTGCAAAAATGAACCACAAATATTATTTTTCTTTTCAAATTTCTATTAATGTGACAGCTTATTATGATTTAGTTGCTGTAACTGGAGGATACGTCGGGCTTTGCGGTGTGGACATAGCATTACATTGCAAATAGTACAATTTTAACAAATATCCACAATAACGAAAAAAAGAAATAACACCGTGTTAGTTGATCAGGAAAGGAAAAGGAGAGTTCATGTGGGTAAAAAACTTGCAGCTATGGCTTAACTGCAGGTAAATTAACAGCATCCAAGCTGCAGGTGTTCAGTGTGTAAGTTGTTGCAATCTATACACATCACCTGGAACCTCATGGTGTAGCAGTCCCATTTCTTAGGTTTCATGTAGCAGTTGATGTTTAATCAAGTACATTTTTTTCTTGAAGCATGTTGGACACTACTTGTGACACCAGTGTCACTACCAAGATAAGCAGTCACAGCATTCTCAGACTGTTCTAGCATTACCCTTCCAGGGATGCAGCACATTCACACATTTGGACACAGAGGATGGAAGATTTAATATAGCTGATGCTTGTTGTAAACTGTATTTACAGGCTGTGACCTAAAATGCTCCTGTAAGCAGAGCTCTGTATAAATATTATCAGTACTTTGGAAAATACATTCAATTCATTAATATATAAAATAGATTTTGAAAAATAAATTCATTTTGCCACCTTATTTTTTCATGCAATGCTTTCCTCAGTTTAGAAATAGCTGCCATCTTGGTGCTGAACATATCTGATGAGTATTAGGACATCCATGAATGCAGCTAAAGAAAAAAGAATGTATCAGAAAAATAATACTTCAATTGGTTTTTCTTTAGTCAGCTTAATATCCTACTCCCTTGCCTATAGTGGCAAACCCATGGTATTGTAGAGATATCTATGACTGAAGAGGAAGAAGTTATGCTTTGATACAGTGGATAATCCATTAAAAAGTTGCTGCTTAAGTCTGATACAGTGGATAATCCATTAAAAAGTTGCTGCTTAAGTCTTCTCACATATATGTTGAACATTTGATGGGTGCAAAAGTATTGTCATTTAAGAGCAGTGTTGGAGGAATGGACCCAACTGTCCCAAGACATCGTATACCCTGTAACTCAACGGGTGCTCAGGGTGCAGGCTCTCCCAATCACCTCCCATCTCACCGTGCTCCCTGTGAATCAAAATAATTTCTGCTTGCTTTTTTTTTTTTTGTTTTGTTTTTTTTAAAGCACATTGGAAACCACGTTCGACACCAGCGTCACCACCGAGATCAGCGGCCGCAGCATCCTCAGCTTGACGGGACGCCCGACCCCTTTATCCTGGAGACTGGGCCAATCCAGCCCTCGCCTGCAGGCAGGTGATGCTCCTTCCATGGGGAATGGGTACCCTTCCCGAGGGAATGCCAGCCGTTTCCTCAGCGCCGAGGCGGGACGCTACGTCTACTCAGCGCCCTTGCGGAGGCAGCTGGCGTCCCGCGGGAGCAGCGTCTGCCACGTGGACATCTCGGACAAGGGAAGTGATGAAATGGACCTGGAAGGCATCACCATGGATGCCACTGGTTACATGAGCGATGGGGACGTGCTGGGCAAGAATATCAGAGCTGATGACATCACGAGTGGGTAAGGGACTTCGCTTTCCTTCCTAAAGACTTGAGTTTTGTGGGATTCTTGTGGCGCGTTTACAGAGAGAGGGATTGCAGTTGGAAAAGACCCGTCCAACTGTCAACATTCCCCCCCAACAAAATCTAGATATCAATATCTTGAAGTATAGTACCAATATAGAATCAATATAGTATCAATATCTTGAACATAGATATCAATATCTGAAGTGCCTCACCTACACGGTATTTTAATCCCTCCGGTGATGCTGACTCCATCACCTTGCTGTGCAGCCCATTCCAGTGCCTGACTGTTATCCTAACTACTCTCCTAACTACTCAGTAAAGAATTTCTTCTTCAGATCTAGTCTAGACCTCCCCTGGTACAACTTCAGGCTGTTTCCTCTAGCCCCTATCATCATTCACTTGAGAGAAGAGGTCAGCACCCACCTCCCTACAACTTCCTTTCAGGTGGTTGTTTAATTCAGGTAGTGTTTAGTGATGCTGTATTCCTCTGATTATTCCAAGAGAGAAAAATGGGAAAAAAAAAAAATTCTGCTAGTTTCAATACGCATTTGAAGGGACAGCTTGTTATCCCAGTTAATTTAGTCAGGGGGATTTAAGCACTTGATTTAAGTTTGAAGTGCTTGTTAAAGATATTTCTAAATATGAACATATTCATGCACATGGTTAAATGTTTTTCCTGAGTCAGAGTTCATGACAGTCAAATCAAACACACGCTGCAACCTTCATTTATGCCCACAAGATGGAGAGAGTGAGGCATTTTCTGTACTTTTTCTGACCCCATTTTGCTCCCTGAACTTTTAGGGGACAGTTCTCTGGAAGGAAATGAATTTACATCTCTGCGTAGGGTAAAATAGTTGTACATGCAAAAAACATCTAAAGAACAAGTTAGTGTGCAGAAATACAAACTGATAGACAATTATTTACAAGTTTTTACATCAACATTTTACCTTTGCCTTAACTGGAAAAAATGTTTGTTCTGTGCTCCAAAGTCAGTATCCAACTCAATAGGTCAGTTTTCAGTTCCTCTAGAAAGTAGAGTAATTTTAATTAGCTTAAGTGCATCAGCATTACATTGATGTTAAAACTAACCTTTGAGATATAAATGACATATTTATTTTTGTGGCAGCCTTTTTCCTGTCTGGACATCTTACACCTGTTGCCTTTTTGTGATTTTTTTACCAGTGATATTTTCAGAGAAGTCTCTTCCTTTTCTCAGTTCTGTGTATCACCTCCTTTTCTTTGTCCACGTGGCCATCCTGTAGGGTAAAAAAACCAAAGTCTCCGTAGTATGAAAATTCAAGAGTGGTCTTGAAATTCTAGGTCTAAGAGACTAATACTGTAAATAAAATATTTTTGATAGTTGGTACCTTTCTTGCAAAGCAGTCAGTTATATACCAAGAAAATAAACAGCCTTTAGCAGAAGAATCATATACTCCACACCACCTTGCTCCTAACCTTGAATGTTAGAACATCTTTTACTGAGTACCAGCCACAGATTGATAAATGAGATCTCAATTTGAAGTTCTTAGAACAGGAAGAGTTATGGATACAAAGGTATTTTTCTTTTCCACATCTTCTGCCTTTAGCTACCAGAGCCTGTTTCACTAAATAATGGGAGTTGCTTTATTGATTTATATAGCACTGTGATAGTCATTGATGAAGTCCCAAGGGCAGAATCTGCATTGAAGGTCAATCCATCAGCAGAAAGATCCAGCTTCATTTCCAGGTTGGGAGCAGGGTTTGGAGCTTGGGTGGGTTGGAGGTGGTCTTGCTGGAGTATCAGTGGGCTTTTGAAAGCAACGTTCCCAAAAGCAGCCCCACAGTGTTGGGGTGACATAGTCTGTGGAGAGTAATTGTTTGTATGGATTCCTGGAGGCATGAGCATGGGAATATTGAGCTGCAATAACAGCATGGCACAGAATCCCTCCCAGTATCAATGGAGAGAGAGCAAAAATGAGGTTGTTACTTTCAGTGAATCTGACTGACACCTGATAATGCTGGGTTAGCATCTTCGGGAGGAACAGATGTTTTGGTTGTTTGTTTCATGAGTTATCTTCCCCAGTGCAGGTTTATTCTCAAGAATAATTTTAAAAATAGGCTTTCATTGTGTCTTTGTGGGAGAGGCATGGTACACTGCTCAGAAATTGGAGATTGCTTGTAAAGAAAGCATCCGTGTGACTTGCTGCAGAACAAATCTCTGAGATCAATGTTAGGGCTAACAGGCCCAGTATTTCCAGAAGCTGAGTTACAGCCAGCACAAGAGGGCATTTATAGCATGAATAGCTCTTTATGAGCTGGTATGTGTTTCACTTTGTCATTTTTCAGAATTGCTACAATCCTGCAGTCTGAAAACCTTGGATCTGTGTTTTCATTGGCAAACTGATAGGGAAGGAAGCCAAAATATTTGTTACAGCCAAAATAAATCCAATAGCCAAGATAAACTATTTGAGCCTTGTGATCCTGATGCTTTCTCTGAAATGGACTGGGTCATGGGAAGTTTCCTTTGGCCTCTTTTAAGAAGTCTGCTCAGGCAGAGCTCTGGCAGACACTGGGATTGCTTTCATAGGGCTAGAAAGAGTATCTTTTCCAAATGGGAAAAAAATCTCTCTTAAACTAAGGAAGTCTCCATGGAGGTGGATCAAAGGTAAGAAGTCTTGTTGTGGGAGCTAAAACATCAAGCCAGTGGCAAAGCAACATCAGCAATAAGGTGAGTGAGCTCAGGCTGTCACAGTCTCATCTGAAAGTGGCACCTCGGAGCCCAGAATTCTCTCACCTATCCACTCCAAAGACTACTCCAGGTGTGGAAATAAACTTTCATGGTGGTTTGGGGTTTGTTGAGAAAGGTTTGTTCATTTCAGTCTCCCTCTGGCTATTAGCACACACATTCTTACTTCTTTTTGTCCTTTTTTTTCCAGTTCTCTCTGATGAGATGTAGAGTTAACTTCCTTTTTTTCTGTCCTTGGAATGGAGCAGTAGACCTCTTTCTCAGAAAAGCCTTAAAAAATTATTTTCTTGTAATTTAATTAATCCTCTGCCCTGTTTTTGTTAACCTAGCGTGCAGACTGATGAAGAGAGGTGCTAAGGAGAGCAGGCCACCCTGGGCTGGGGAATCAGGCTTTACTCTCTTTACAGGTCAGGGAAACCCACACATGAGCCTTGTGCCCTGGGTAGAAATCACATCTGTGGCTCTTGCATCACATGGGCCAAACCAAACACTGAAGTGGAGTCCTGAAGGCTGAAATTTAGGAGGCAACAATGAGTTTGATCTGTAGAGCTGAAACTGAGGACTGTTTTCATTGAATATTGAAGTATAATTGATATCTGTAGAGTTCTTGTACCTCAGCTGCTTCACTTGGTGCTATTTATTGGTCAGAGACACCTTCAGATTCCAGGCTTAGATGTGGCATCACAGCCCTTCACATGGGCAAAGGTTTTTGAGAAAGAAAAGGAGGACTATGTAGTTTGCTGCTAATGAGAATTTTTTCTTGGTAACAGCAGTTAAGAGAAACCATTTCCTTCTAAGCTGTTTGCATGGTCTGACTGAGAACCTGTTTGTACATTGATTCTGTGCTAGCTGTAGTCTTTTCTGACTTATTTTTACCACGGTGACTACCACTCTTTTTTTTTTCTGTAAGCTTTTGAGTTCCAGTGGGTTAGTCATTTTATTGGACAATGCATGTCATGATATGATTTTCAAGATAATATTTCATCTAAATGCAGTGAGTGGGTAAAACTGCATTCCTTACATGGCTGTAACACTTGAACATGACTGAGAATCGTTAGAAGGTTTATTTTATTTTTCTTCTCTGTTTGAGCAGAATGTTTATTTGAACTGCCTTCTGTCTTGCTAGGACTGGCTTCTTATATTTTGATCCTTTCAACATTGCAGAATAGTTGCTATATATGGTAAAAATTCACACAAAAAATGAAGAGATCAAGCAAGCAGACTCAGAATTTCATCTTTTATGAAATGGTATTAGAAGACCTTGATTTCTGACTTCTTAATAAACTATAGTGAAACTGGTACGGAATTAGCTTTGAATTTAAAGTCATAGATATCCTGGTGCTGTGGATGAAAAAAGAAATATGGCAGTATTTAAATTAAAATAATATTCCAAGAGCGGTACTTAGAGATGTTTACAGGAGACATGACTAGAATATTATATAAGCATTTTCAGCATTCTTAATGTTGTGTAGTATTTCAAATATTCTTAAAGACTGCACTCGGTGCATGAATAGTTATTGTGTCAGCTTCCTCTATAAAAAAGTGTTTGACCATCTATCCCAAATTACATCTCAGATATTGTGCTCTCATAGAACTTTTCTTGCAGTTTAGGACTCATTGTAGGAAGACATCATAGGCCTGTAAGTCATCACCTTAGAGATCAGCTGGAATCAAGCTTTTTATTCAATAATAATGCTGCTAAAAAGGGATATATTAGGTCATATATATAGTGTTTGTCAGTAGCATGAATCACAAGTTGTGGTGTGTTGTACTTTTTGCTTACTTGTACCTTTTGTCAGTGACTACCAGAATACAATTTAATAGCCATTTTCCCATTCTGGGGCTTGTCTCTGTAATAAACATCTCAGAGGTGTTTTAACTACTGCTTCAGTGCCAACAGGTTTTTGTAATTGGAGAAAAAAACAAATCCAAGAGCTGAAATCCATTCCCACTCTGGGGTTAGCCAGCAGAGGGAGATGCAATCATACACACTGGGGGGATGTGGATTATCTGTAGTTGGAAGTCACTGTAGGGGAATTCCTTGACTGCTGACCCTGCTGAGAACCTGTGGAGAAGCAGCACTGTGGGGCTCCTTCTCTTTGGCCACATGTCATTCCTCTCCCTAACAAAATGAAAGAGGACAATGTAAAATGGATTGCTTCTTTTATCCCTTCTTTCTGTGATTTTCATTGAATTAGATTCTGCTAGATGATTTAGGCATTTAAATCAAAATTGGTGTATGCAAAACCCCACTGAACAGCTGCCTGATTCTGGGTGATTTTCAGCTTACTCCAGGCCAGTGCTTAGTGAGTTGCTACCCATGTTTCTCTAAAGTCCAGAGTAGTGTTCACACACCTGAACAGATTTGACATTTTGGGTGTTTTCCATTCTTGTCTACCTCAATTTCACAGGTTACCATCTCTTGTCTCCTTTCCCAGGGCTGCATCATTTATTTTATGTTATCAAATGACTGGGAAAAATTCAGAAACCTTCTACGAATTTGAACCCCAGGACTTACTCCTTCCTCCTTCTAAATGCCATCGTATCTTTGGTGTGATTTAATCTCCTTTGTAGGGGTGAACCTTCCGGTGTTGTGACCCATTTGGGCTTCACTGCCCTCTGTCTCACAGCTCCAGTAAGGTGGATGCCTGATGCCCTTTTCCATCCTCTGGAGAGCATTTAATCTGGCATTAGTGTTAGGTTGGTCTGGTTGTCTGATGAATTCTTCTGTGAGATGAGTGATGTGTATTTTAATCCCCTCAGATAGAGAAGAACAAATTCCTGGTTGCAAAAGCAGGTTCATTTTGATCACATTTGTTAGATTTCAGGAACAGCAGTGGAGAACTTTTTGCCACTGGGGGATCTTAGGGACTGGCAAAGTTAAGACTCCTTCCTTGATACTCAAAGTTTGTTAAGCCTCTTGATCTCATTTAACTGCGTAATGATGAGACAGGTGAAGCCTAGTGGAAAGAAATATTTAAAGGAAAACATGAAGGACAGCACTGTTATTGCTGAGGCTAAAAGGAAACACTTATAAGTGTCAAAGCTGATGCTGATGCATGGAATCATTCAAAAGCTGTAATTCCTATAATTTTCTTGGAGTTTCTTGTTTCTTGGAGTTTCAAGCACCTGGATTGCTGGGCAAATCTTCTGCCAGGATACAACGGGGCAGATATTTCCAAACCAACCTTGTAGTCAAAAGCACCAAGAGGAAGGCAGGAACACCTGGGCTGCCAGACTCAGCTCCTGTTTTGGGGCATGATGCTGCTCTCCTGCTTGTGAATCTGGGACTACAGAGCCATGGATGCTGAGTGGACCAGGGTGGGCTTGCCTGGTCTGTTGTGTACTGCTGACTTATCTGCTTCTCTTCCTAAAACTTAAAGAAAGCCTGTTCTTTGGCTGTTTCCAAAATTGGAAAATCTTTATTCATACATTAAGGAGTGAAATGAATATATATGAAGTGGCAGAGCTGTCAGACCATAAAAGCAGGGGTGCTGTTGGCTGGCTGTATACATGGGTAAGCAGGGAGTGCAAACAGAAGTCAAGTCACTCAGACCACTGGATTTTACTGATCCCTGGCATAACCTGTTCCTGTTTCCTCTGTGTGCCTTTCAGGAAAGGGAAATAAATCACTTCAGCATCAGAAGTGTCCTAAAAATATTACACTTGGAAGGACTTATTACAGCGTTCAAAATTTCAGAGTGCAGAAAGTGTGTATTTGGCTAAAGAAAAAAGAGCCTAAAGGTCCAAGTTGTCCAGGGAACTCCAAAGCAAATTACTTTCTGCTTCTCCTACAGAGCAGGGAGCCACTTGCTTATAGGAAAAAAGTGTCTCCTTGAAATTGGGCTGTAAGTTCCAGTTGTGTGTTAGAAGTGCATAATACTGCTCTTGTTTAACCTGGCTCTTTTCATATTAAAAGCAGATTGGTTCATTTTATTTCCTTGCTGATGAAGAGTGAAACAAAGGAGATGACTATTAAGCATTAATAAAATTAGAATCTCCTTTTAACCAATGTCATCACTGTCTGGGTGTCCATTCATTAAGTGTTATTATATCTGACTTCATTAAAGGCAGTCATTCCCTGTTAACTGTTGGTAACATCCCTAAAACATCTCAGCTAGTAAATTTTTTGAACATGTAGAATTTACACATCTGTATAAAAGTTACAGTCTGGATACTACCCTCTTTCCAGGTCACATATTTAAACCTTTTCTTATTTTGGGGCAGCTAGAAAAATACTTTGCTTGATTTTGCACTAAGTGTGCAAATGAGTTCTTATAATTCATTATAATTGTTATAATAATTGTTACAGTTGTTATAATAGCAAGGCATCTAGTACAAATTTGTCATGGTTTCTAGTAAGAGAAGTCAAAGAAATTGTACATAATCAATAACTGGTCTAATAAAATTGTCCAGACTCCAACAGGTCCTTGTATAGGAGATTTTGGTATGCCAGCATGCAATACTGTGGAGATGTATGATAGGGCAATGAATTTAGATATCATAGAGTACTGTTAGAATTATATACATACAGGATAATATTTCCTGGGTTTATTCCTCCCTGAGTAGAACCTTACAAGTTTGTCTTTTAAAAAAAGATGCCTGCATGATAGTCTGCTTTGTCATAAAGCAAAAATCTTTGCTTTTGTCATAAAGCAAAAATATTGTATTTATAAAGGCTTCTGAGAACCCAGACAGTTTTAACTTTGAAGGGATGGTGGGGAAGCTGAAGAAGTCAGCTGGAGTTTTGTGACACCAGTAATTCCTCCAAACCAATGGATAGTAGAGAGGTTTTTTTCATTGATTTTTAAAATGTGTTTGTCAAAAGTGTGTTTTTTCTCTACAGAGTTTAGAAGATGGTACCTCCCCTTCTTCTTTTACCTCAGTGTTGCAGGCAGGACTTTGGGCATCTCTTTGACATGAGACTTTCCTGGGCAGAGGACACTGCATGTAATAAAAATGAGATATAAAGCTTTCAATCTGTGGTTACACAAGCCTGTTTCAAAATACAAAAAAGTGTCTTGTGTTGTTCTGGCATGTAGGAAACCTGTCCTATTGGTATAGATAAGAGTCATCTACATCTGCGTTTTTACAGGGTCTTGGTTAGAAAAACTCAGTCTTGTCAGAGATCCCAAAAGCATCCAGATTTCATTGACTTCTGTAAGATATCTGAGTGTTAGTGTTCAGTTTGATGCAACTGTGGAGTAATTCTAATCTGATTGCTGAGCTTCTGTGTAGAGGATGGATTCTGTTGATGTTAGTAAAGAGGCTTTCTGTTGATCTCAGCATAACTCTTTATGAGCAGTATGTTTCATTTCATGTGTTCTGGGTAATAAATATGAAGAATAATCTATTCCAACTGAAGCTGATCTTTTTTATGAAAGGACTAGCTGTATGCCAGAATACTGACAGCAAAGCCAAAAGCTGCATTTTCCAGTACATGTACAATGGGTGTTCATACAGAAACATGTTTCATGTACAGACAAGTATCTGCAATAAGCCAATTAACATATGTACATGAGATGCTTTTGCAAGATGCTGTTTGTGTGTTTCTATAATAATATAGTCTTATGCTCAGCTTTTCTTTCCCTTTCTTTTATTTCGGTAGCTTCAGGAAAAAAAAACAAAAAAACAAACAACCAAAAAAAAAAACCAAACCAAAACACCACATTCTTCGAGGATAAAATATTAATACACTATTCAAAACACAAGTTAAAATGCAAGACCTAAGGCAAATTTCACATGTGTAACAGGCAACTGTGCTCCTCTTGCTTTTGATAGTCTTTTGTTTATGACTTTGGAGAATCATGTCCCCCCAGATTTGCTGAGCAGTGAATACTCTGGTGTCTGACTTAAGTAGCTTGGCAACCTCTTTGTTAGATTCCCCAGAGAGACTCTTCAGTTAGCCCTGGGAAGGCTCCATACACATTTATACATCTGACTGCAACACTGAGCAGCAGGTTGGGCAAGGCTTCTTCCCTCTTTACCATCCTATTTTTCTAAATGTTGTAATCAAATCCGACTTGGGCAGAGCACATCTGGTGCAGTAACATCTCACCAGTAGAGACCTTGCTGCCTGCAGCCAGGAGCATCTGGGCCTTCTGGCTGGGGTTGAAGGTGTCTTGCTGTTAGGAAGGAAACTGTGCCTTGCTGAGGAAGAGGAAGGTGTCTTCTCTAGCTGGATATTCCCCCGTGGGCTGCTGTCAGTTCTCTAGGAGTGGCGAAGGGATTAAGAGGCTACAATCTTGTCAACTCCCAACTTGGTGAGTTGATGTTGGGAACTTGGTAACTTGATGTTACTTGTCCATCAGTATGTCAGAGACAGCAGGACTATTGCTGGAGTTGTTAAGAGTTATTTCAAGTCTCAGGTGTGTGGAAATCTTCAGGATGTGTTTACACAGTTGTCAGTGCTGCTCCTGGGCAGCCAGTAGTGGTGGCACGGAGCTTGCTCCATGTGTAAGTCCTGAGAGGTGAATGGTTCTTGCTTTTCTTTCATGTTCACATGTATCTGTGGTTGGAAATACTTTTAGAAATTAAGCTAAACCAAGAGAAAAATCTTCCTGTTTTATTTTGGTGTTTTGAACTTGTTTAACTACTGCTGTTGTGAAAGGCCACAAAATATTTTAAGACGTTGCTGAGATACTGATGTAGGACAGCTCTTTCAGAAGCTACTGAAGAGAAGACTGAAATAACTTCTTGATTTCAGCACTAACATATTAAAATACTTTATTTGTAAATGGAACCAAAGTGGTAGGCTTCGTGGTTTTTAAAACTTAATTTTTTTGTTACCACATCCTGAAGTTGCTTTATTTGAGGGATTATTCCTGCTCTTCAACATCATTTATCTATTGTTGCCCACCAAGTGTCATCTCTGTTCATGTTAACATTCATTTTTTGGCTTTTTAAGCTAGAAAGTAATAAAGGTGCTTTCTTAGTAATTTGTGAAATATGTACACATCTAGCACTTCAGAATAACAAAGATTAATAGACGCTTTAAATGCAGATGTTTCAAGATCACAGTTGCATACAGAATACAATGCAGGAGCACAAATAAGGGTGAAGAAAATTTTTCATTCACACTGTAGCTTTGATTTCTCAATAAATCTTGCTGAACTCATGGTTCACAGGCCACTGACAAAATCTAGAATGAAATCAATATGATTTTTGCAGTTGACTTGTAAAAGCATTGAGATTTCCATTGTGCTTTTTTAGCCCACACAGCAGGTTTTGGTACAGCCACACGTTTTTTGGGATGGGAATGGGTTAATTAATTCTAGCATTCACAAATATTAAATTGCTTCTGTATAGGCAACCTTACTGAAAGCTAAGTGTTCTTCCTGTTAATTGAAATTCAGTTGTTACTAATGAGAGGGAATGCAAGATCCAATGGAGAGGCAAAAAAATATGTTTGACTGGGTCAAGAATAAAGTTTTCCTTGATTCGTATTCTGAGTAAAATTCTTAACACAGAAGTGGGGGAAGTGCAACATATACAGCTAAAAACAAGCAGAAGATGTGAGTTAGATGTTTTATTCTTTTGCTGACCATGACATTTGGGTTTTGCTCTTTAAAGGTACATGACAGATGGAGGTCTGGGCCTCTATACTCGAAGGCTGAACCGGCTGCCTGACGGGATGGCTGCGGTGCGGGAGACCATGCAGAGGAACACTTCCCTGGGGCTTGGAGATGCTGACAGGTAAGACCTCATCCAGCAAACTCTCTCACATGATGGCACCTTCAATTCATGCTTTATCCAATGCATATTGGATCTCTAAGATTAAATAGCTGTGGGACTTCACATACTGGATATAAGCTCCTCCAGAGTATTTTAGGTTACATGTTCACAGAGGTGGCGGGATAAATGCTGACTTTATCTCTTCTGAGTACTCTGCTGAAGTCTAATCTGGGTTTTTTTGGATATGCTGTAAAACCTCATCACTGATTCCTTCTCTCATCCCATATTTTCTGTGCTTGCAACACTTTTTCTAGGTTATTCTTACAATTTATTTGCTAAGGTCCTTCCCTGAAGACACCTCCCATGAAGACCACTTACATACGTTTGACAAGCAACTTTATTTGTGTATTTAAATAAATTACCTGTAAAATGGGATTGTGACACCCCAAAATGCAATCCCTGGTGTGTATCAGTTGTTTCAACTTTGAAAATCATTCTTTCAGTACACATGGAGAGGATGGACTTGAGATACAATAAAGACTCTGTATGGTTGGCAATTTAGCTGCAAGACAGGATTATAGAAAAATTACTTGTGGTCCCAGAGCTGGTGACATTATTATATATTGTTTTGATTTAGTCTTTCCTATTAATAATTCAAGCTTACCTTATGCAGGAGATCAGTTTTCTGACAATAGGGCAGCTCCTTTTTAGTTGCTGGGTGATC
This sequence comes from Phaethornis superciliosus, assembly GCA_023637945.1. NCBI lineage: Eukaryota > Metazoa > Chordata > Aves > Apodiformes > Trochilidae > Phaethornis > Phaethornis superciliosus. Next base: position 3,401,601 of record JAJQWJ010000017.1, read on the forward strand.
ATGATGTGCACTTTGGGGGAAAAAAAAAAAAAAAAGAATGTTGGTTCGATTAGCAGTTTTCCAGGGTGAAAATTGGCACAAAGAAAAGGAGCTGAATGAAATTGGTGCAGTAATTAATTGCTTTCTTCATTCTGAATGGAAGCAAGCAGGAGTTCTGCTTTATTGGTACACCTAGTAAATATATGAAGATTATATTCTGCTTGCTTAAAGCAAATATTAATTGAATGCACGGGAAAAGAAGTGTGAAAGGCAATGAACATTTGAGTGTAAAGTTAATCATTAAAAAGTTATTGGAGGAATTTTTGCAATTTGCTTACTTGTTTAGTTTCTTGTGTTATTAATTGTAGAAGTTTTGCTGGGTAGCTACTCATTGGCTTTGGTAATGTAAAGCACAGACCTTAGAAGGTACATTTTCCCCCGCAGCAGGGAAATCCAAACAAGTCAATTTAATTTAATGCTTGGGTGCAAAGTTAATGGAATCATGGTACAACACAGCTGAGCTTATTTATTCACTTCAAGACAATTTGTGTTTGCATAGAATAAAGGCATTTTTAATGAAAAAAGACATTAAAAATGCCTTTTTATTTAGTTTGGGATTTTTTCTTTTGAAAAGGTTGCAAATTAGCTACCTATGGTTTTGTCTCTTTATGCATAAGGACTCAGTGAGTACCATCTGGTTATTTAAGTTGATTTCACATTTCCAGATGCAGCTGCTTGATTTGAGACTTAATTCCCCCTTTACATTCATATATGTAACTTGCACTTACGAGTATGTAGAGAAAAGAGGGAGGATAGTTAAAACTTAGGTTTGAGTACATCTTTCTGTAATTGCTTAGTGTATAATCTGTTATATATCTGTATAATATATATCTGTATAATCTGTAATATATCCCAGCTTTGTGAATAGGAAAGGAGAGTGTACTTATGGATGTGGGCTTGTCAAGAAGAACTTTCAATGCTGTTATTAGGGAAATGTCTATTTCAAAGTAGACACTGCTTTAAAAATCCTCAGTGGTGAACTTCCAAGCATGATTTCCTGGGATTGTTTCAGTTTCACACTTTAATTTGAGTTGTATTACACATCAGTGCATCAGAGGATAAGACATGAAAGGGTCTTCCCAGCTTCTCACCATAAGGACTTGTCTCAGCAGGCAGCCGATAACTTTGTCTTGGTGCTTTCCAACAGCTACAGCATCAGTGGACTGTAGGTAAAACATGATGTGGGTGTTGAGCATGGGTAGGATTGAGTGTTTCTGTATTAGGTCAGATCTACTGTGACAGTCTTGGCACACTCTTGGTTACAAACAAAACCTTATTCAGCTTAACTCTCGGAGGGACTTGTGACTGAAGCTGGCTCCTGGAAGTCGATAGCAGTGTGGTAGTGTTTTCTGCTTTAGGCAAGATTTTTTGATAATCCCAGAGGAGAATGTGGGACCAGGAGAGGAGATGGACAGGAAGGAACAAGTGGAAGTGGATCAGAAGTGGAGCAGAAAGCCAGACTTTCCATGCAGAACACTGATAGATCACTATTAATAAGAATGTCACTGAGTGAAGATTTTTTTCAGAGGCTATGTTTTATAGTCATTTCTACAACTGATAAAATGTATGGCAATCAAAATTAACTGAAAAGTAGTATTTTGCTGGTATTTGAATTTTATAAAAACAGAATAAGGTTATTTATACTTCTCTAGGCTCATGTAGTAGACAGTGCTTCACATTCACTCCTGGAGTAAAGCCCTTTGACTGAAGTACATTTATATTCACCAACTGCCATTTAATTTCTTAATTCCTGATACAGTGATGAGATTATTAAAAAGGTGAGTTAGTGCTAAGTGCTGGAGGGAGATTGTTGGATTGCTTTTGTGACCACAGGCACCAGGATCCTGCTTCAGAAGAGCTGAAAAGCAAGTTGAAGCAAGCAAGACATCAAGTTTAGGGGCAATGTTGGCCTGTTCTGAAAAGCAGGGACAAAGTCCACTGGAAGAATTCCAGACACAGTGGTGATGGGTATCACATGGGAAGATGCATCAAATTTTCTTCTTTTTAGGGTGCTATTTTATTGTAGACAATGGAAAACTGTTACAGTACAAGAAAGGAAAAAAAGGAAAATTTTAATGAGATATATTTTATGTAGCTGTACAGTAGGATAAGGCAGCTTTAAGTCCCAAGCATGTTTTTTCAGGTTTTCTTCTTCACTGAGGCAGTGTAGTTAGATGAAGGTGTCTGTAAGTTCTGGCTTTGCAGATGAGGAGTTAACTCCTCAGAGAGTATTTTCTAGGAATACTATCCCATAACATCTCATCACAGCTTTGCTACTTTCTAGCAATGCTAGTATACGATGTCTAAGAAAAGGGGGAAAACAGAGAAATTGTGTCTGAACTAGCCACGTAGACTGGATAGACTTTGTCCTAAAAAGTTTAAACATGACTTTTTTTAACTTTTGGAGTTTGAATTTCAGATGGACCCAACTGTTGTAACCATACATAGCAACAGATATTCCTGCAGTGTCATGGCAGTGGAATTCCCATTATCTCCTTCCCCCACAGCACCTCCTGCTCCTGCAGTGCTCCCTCAGGAGGGCTGACATAAGTGTTTGTGGAGTTTCACAGTCAATGAACTTGCAGGGAGATTCATCTGGTCTTTTCTGTGAATGGCTTTGTGGAGGGAGGATGTCCTTTCTGTCAGGAGAAGCAGCAACTCTATCCATTGAAAGTAATCTCCAAACCTCAGGAGATCTCAGCCAAGTAGGATGCTGCCAAGCTGCTGCAGGTCTATCAGGAAGAGCGGGTGTCATCAGCTCCCAGGTCCTTCCCTTCCAGAAAGCCCTGGCAATTCTACTTCCATTCAGTTGTTCTGATTAAAATAATTTCTAAATTCTGCTTTACCCATTTTTAATTGCTATAACAGCAGAACACCCCTCTATACTAAATAAGCACAGTTTCTAGAAAACAACGTAGACGTCGCTAAATTGCTTAAGCTAATATAGATCAAAAAGTAAGTGAATACCAACACCTAAACACTCCATGCTGAATGGAGCTTCTAGGCTGCTTGACCAGCTGTTTGTGTTTTATCACTAGAGTAGAAAAAATACTACTGCTTCTAAATATGCGAGTTGTACCCTAGTACCTATAGATACCTATCTCCCTGTCTTTGAAAGATCCCACGTTTATCTTGAAAACTGACTCACAGAAACAGGGAAATTCACATTGCAAAGATTCTTTGAAGTTTATGGCCTTGGGATCTGCTGATTAAAATCACAATAGCATCTACTTCTATTTTCCATGGAATCTTTTTAAAAGCTGTAATCCAAAGTGGTTTTAGGTTACATAAAGTAATTGCAAAGTTAAGCAACAAATAGTAGTTGAAAGCAAAGTTATAGTAGCTATACCTGAGGGCTGAAATTAGCAGTACCAAAAGGAAAAAAAATTACATTCTACTTTCAAATAAGGCAAGGTTAATCAAGGGAGATAATCTTTTTTGGCAGATCCATTTCAGTGGGCTAAAGATGACAAACTTCGGAGCATGTAAGCTTTCCTTTGGGTCTAAAAGAGAAGCAAGAGTTTTCATTACTAACCAGAAGCTGAAGAACAGTTGCTCTTCATTTGGCAGGATTAGTAGTTTAGACTAACGCTTAAGAACAGGCAATACAGAGGATTTAGCACGGAAAGGCATGATATGGTGTTAGTGTGCTGTAGGAAAAAGAGATGGATGATTTATCACCTGTGTGAAATGAAGGGATTTAACCGTGAGAGCGAGCAAATTATTAGAGGCTGTAAGGCTGTCTCTTTGTTGAATCTATGAGTTTTAATATCCACCAGAGTTATTAGTTTAATACTCTGGTTTATTCTTTGAAGATGCTTTATACAACTCCCTTGAAAATGAGGAGGAAGAGGTCAGAGATGAAGTGGCTGTGTGAGAATTGCCCCCCTTGGCTAACCAGGTTCTTCTCAGCTTTATGGCTCACATGTGAATTCCTTCAGTGAGCACAGTAATACTGGCCTTGGTTGGTTGTTTCTTTTCTTTTTTCCTTGCGTATTATTTTGGGGATACATATGGTACATTGGGTGAAGTAGACTGTAATTCTGGGAAGTATTTATGTAGGATCTGGTGATAGAGTCAATTCTGTTTAGAGAGGCATGATGGAATGCAGATACGTTTGAAAGATTTGTTTGTTTCTCAGGCTTGGTCTAGTTTTACTCATTGCATGATGGTAAGCAGTTTGCTTCCAACAATCAACTTAATGAGGCTGGGGACTGTCTGAAGGCTAGAAAGAGTTTTGAGGAGGGAATGAGTTAAGGAGGGTTATAATTTTTCAGCAGAGATTGTATTTGTTTAAAAATTTCTACCCAGGTTCTAGATTACTCTGTCACATAGCAACAGTGGATGTATGAATGATAGGGGGGAACTGGTACTCGAAGCAGTTTTGTGCCTATTGGTTAACAGACCTTTTGTAAAAATATTATTTTCTTGTGGGAGAGTCCCTTTCCATGTATCCATGGCCCAAAAAAAGCACATATTTTACTGCAGAAGCCAAGACTTACCCTATTCTTCTCTTTTTACAAATACCTGGTTTACTACCTCCTTGGGCTGTCAACATGGCTGAGAGCAGTTCCTTGCCTTTTTCAGGAATTTTTTCCCATCAGGATGTACAGTTCTACAGCTTGACACTAAAACCAAATCAACAAAGCACTCCAGCATTGCAAACTGTTCCCTCCCAAATCAGGGTATTAGGCAATGTTGATGTACTTGACTGTCACTCTTGTTTTAAACCCCTTCTTCAAAATGGGTTTTTTTGCTTATAGACACTGAAGTGACAGGCTGGATCTAGGCTCTGGAATTGCATTTCTTGATGAAACATTTTCCTTCATGTCATGTCCCCTGCTTTCATTACTGACCCTTTATATTTTTGAGAGTATTTCTACCTCTCCTCTAGCATCTAATTAAAATGCTTAAGTCAGGAACTGAAGTTCACTGCAAAGCTAATGGAAGGTGGCAGATGCCTTGAGGGAGCTGGGTAAGCTACGACTTTCTTTTTACCCATGTATTCCTCAGGAGACAGCTTGTCCCTTCCCCTAGAAGGCTTTGTTGCTGCAGTGTAGGGGTGAAGGGACCTTATTTTTTCCAGAATTGTAGCTATGGATTCTGTGGATAGAGGAAAAACTTCCTGATTTAAGCAGCTGAATAATTTGCATCAGGAGATGGTAAAATCATGTTCCTACACCACTGGATTCTCCTCAAGTGACATTTCCTTTCATACACACCCAACCTACGTGCTTCAGCATAAAGTTGATCTAACTGCTGATTTGGAGGCTCTTCTGAAACCCTCAATATTTCAGGTTCCTTTGCCAGAGATCAGCACTGTCTTTTCTGTTGTATGAAGTGGCTTTAAAAACACTTTAGGCATGTGGGAAATTAAGCTTGAATTCCAAGGGTAAACAAGATTGTAGATACAAAGACCATTTTGAACTGTATCAGGGTCTTTGTGCTTTGCATGACAAACCAAAGAATGTGAAATGCTGCTGACACAGTGCAGACTTTGTTATTTGGTTTTCCATGGCGAATGGCAAGAGAGTCAACAGTCTCACAACTGACCTGCACCAGTAACCTCAGAGTTTGGGATTTGGAGATGGAGTAGATAAAACTAATAGCAGACAGCTGTCAGGCTCCCAGAGAAGATCCCGGATTTGGGCTGTTCTGTGAGCAGGGAAGCTCAATGGGACTGTAAAGCAAATTTCCTGACAGATGATTTTTTTTCAAATAAGGAGTGTGTTGCTAACTGTCACATTAACTCAAAACCCAAAGTTCTCCCTTTGGCCTTTGTCTGCCCTTTGTAGTTCATTGGTGTTTTGGAGTTGACCATTTCTGTACATTTCATTAGAATTTTTCTTTAGGTTTTTTGCTTCTGTTCTACAGCTTTCTATTCTCTCATGATTATAATAATATTCTATTAGTATTAGCTTACATGTTAGTTGACAGGATCTAAGCTTTCTGTTTAGTGCCTAAATGTTTACTGTAATTGTTTTGTTTGGAAAATTCTATCAAAATTCTGAGCCAAATGTAAGATGCATGTGTCTTCCTGCATCCCCTTCTGAGCTTTGCTGTGCTTTTTTTGTTTCTTTTTTCTTTACTCTATTGATTATGTTTATTGAATATTCAGTCATTTATTCACAATCTTGCTCTGTTCAGGGAAGAGCTTTCAAATATGGTACTTCAGATGGGGTGTGGAGACACTTTCTATATTATCAGTGAGAAGCCTCTAAGAAATTCAGGATCTCCAGAGGCATTGAAGGATCCATTGCTCATACAGCAAAATGAGGCTTCTAAGTGGGATCACTGGTTAACAGTGTTTAAAGTTAGGTGGTACTTCCAGCCCTGAATATCCAATACACATCCACATCTGCAGTGTAGTACCAGATCTCCACAGCTCCAAGCTTATATTTAAAATGCTATAAACTTCATAAGCAGTCATCTCTTGATTTCTGAAGTGTCCCCAGCCTAGTACTCATCAAGGCAGAGGATAGATTCAGAGCAAATGAAGGTTGACTCCCTGTTTCTGTGGCACTACAGAATGAGGTGCACTCTCTTCCCTTCTCTCACAGACCTTATCTGTGCAGAAGTTGGGGTAAATGCAGAAATTGGGCTCTTTTGACCATGTGGGGTGAACATCTGTCCCCACTGGAACTTTGCAGCTCTGCTGTATTTTGCAGTAGGGTGGTGAGGGAGTGGCAGAGCTCAAGTACAGAATTGGGGTTGTGGTGCCCTGGGATTCTTGGAGCTACTGGTGTCATGGTAACTTTCTTGGTGACCAAGAAGCTGTTCCATATTGGGGTCCAGTAGCCTTCTTATCTACACGTCCTATTCTGCTGTTCTCCTCAGCTTCTTCATAGGGATTTCCCAGCAGTTTGATAAGGTGACTTTGTGACCTTTTTATGACAGCTCATAGGATTCACAGTGAGGTTGAGACTCCCCAGAACAAATAGTCACTTTCCTCCTGATCTTTCTGAGATGAGCTCCTACATCCTGAGGCTGAAACAGCCCAGGGTTAATGCAGCTGCATGGGACTTAAAAATGCTTTGCTTATTACCTAAACAGGCATTAAGGCTTCCACGGGATGGTCTTATGTTGCTTAAGTATATACAGTTAAATATACATTTGGCCAGGATAAATGATTACATATTCCACAGTGGAAACACTTGGAGCTACATTGTGCTGTTACAGCAATATCATGAGAATGTGTGTAATTTGTTTTTATTAGTGAACATTTTTAAAGTTCTCACTAAAAATAAAAGGTCTGATTTTATGGACACTGATTGCTGCAATTCGAGACTAATTAATTTGATGTAAGTGGCATTGGAACAGTGTGAAACCTTATGTGCAGAGTTAGGACAAGGAGCCTGAGTAACTACTAAGTTGCTAGAGGCTGTGTTTATGTGTGTCCAGGTACAGGTGGTCAATAAGTAGCCAGAGGATCAGAACTAAACATTGGAAGTCTGATTAGGTCTTGAGCAAAGTCCAAGGGCTAGAGTCAGCTCTTTTTAGCTATATGACTTTTTTGTTGTTTGTTAACTGACAAAGGCTCAGCTCAGCAACTACTGTGGAATTACCATGTGCTCACACCAGCCTCAAGTAATATTTTTATCTTTTTAATCTAATTTTAACTTTAAACTTTATCTTCTCTGATTATGTTGTTAGTTTAAGTTAATTTTCATATATATCAACTAATTCATTCGTTTTGGGTTTGGGGGAAATGAGCAAACCACCTTGAGTGTTCAAAAAGGTTTTAGACTCTTTCAAGTTGATTGTCAAGATTGATTTATCCTTGTTATGAAACTTGCAGCTAGAAATACTCTGCATAGCATGACTTAATGCCTTAAACATCTCTTTGAAATTTTTTATGTTATTTGATACCATCTGATATGCACATGCATAGTTTTATGTTTCATTTGCATTTTTATACAAAGACTTAGGTGGGGGGTTTTTTCAGAGATGACTGAAACATAATGTTGGTGCATTTGCAAAACTGAAACTGTTTTGAATGCAGAAAGGAAGTAGGGAATATTATCAGGAAACAGTTGGAAATGTATTCGTAGAGAACTGTGTAACTCAGTGGAAAAAAGGGAGAGGGTAAAGGAGAAAGAAGAATCACCAATGTGAGTCTCTGGGAAAGAGATCTGAGTATCCTGTGTCAAGGGAAGTTCACAGAGAAAGTTCATCACAGAAAGCCTTGAACACCACTTAGTCTGGATTTTGGACTGTCTCTATTCCCTGTCTACTCCTACAGAGAGAATTTATCCATCTGTGCTTTGCAAGCACTTCTGAACCAAATGACTCATGAGATGCATCAAGAAATCTCCATTTATTTGTAGCTAGTGTCTTAAATGTACAAGCAAACAAAAGAATTTTCTGAAATCCGAAGATTATGATTTTGAACTGAAGTCAGGATATGAGTTCTGTGCCCTGGATTCTGTTGAAATTCTGTCAGCTTCTAACAATAACCACTAAGCCTTTTTGTTAATGAAGATTTAAAGTAAGTATGCCAGATGGAAACATGAAGTTGCTTGTTGTTGCTTTTGGTCAAAGTACGCTGGTGGTTTGGCCACCAACACCAACACCCAGAAGGTAGAAACAGAGGTGTTTTTCATGTTGTGGCTTAGAGATTGGGTCTCTTCTGACCATTTCTTGATTTAGGGACAGTCTGCCTCCCTCTCTCACTGTGCTTTTATGGGCTGACCTTACATTAGCTGTAATGAGCTTAACATGTGACTGATAATCATACTTTCTTGTGAGTCAGACCATATGTTTTCCCTTTCTCCTCCACCACAATTCCAACCATACCTGACCCACTTATTTTACCTTTTCTACATCATCTCCTCAGGGCTACCAAACGGGTTTCTCCTGCAGCTATTTGTCTCTTCCCAAGCAATGCATTCAGTGCTTTCACTGGTGGGCAGTCATTGATCTACCTTTGTCCTTAATGAATTACTGAAACCTAATTTTGTCCATGAAACTTCAGGTCACTCCCCACATTCTCTTCTTATTTAATGCCATCAGTCTCTTCACTTTTAGGTTTTGACACCAATGGAGTGAAGGAGTTTGAAATACATGGCAGTGGGGTTAAGCTTGTTATGACAATGTGTATGTTTTCAAAATCATTCAGGAATAAGGAATTATTTAGAAAGGAAAAAAAAGAGAGCCAAAGGTAACTTTTGACTTGGCTAGGCAAGGCTGGGTGTGATCATGGGAGGAGAACAAAACTTTCTTTGGACATTTTCAGGAATAGTAGTGAACTGTAGCTATAACTTCAGTAGAATGGATTCAAGGGTGACAAAGAAAATGTACAGTAACTATAAGGAAAATATTTCTGGCACTTGCTGATGTCTAAAGTAGTGTCTGGGAAGATGGTCCTTTGGGTCTTTAAAAATCTGTACAAACCAAAGTACAAGCATACATTAGAGGGAAAGTGGTGTAAATAAACAAAGAAGGATTTTTCCAGATGAATCTTTGTTTATTTCATTGTTAATACTGAAGGCAAGGACCTTGGTTGTAGTTTGTTAGGTGTGTGCCTGTGCAAAATAGAAATGCTTGCATTAATCCACCTAGTAATCTGGGGTAGGGTGTTTCTTCTCTTTGGGGTACATCTAGTGATTTTTATGCTTCCATCTCTTTATCCCTTGTGCAGTTCACTTCATTAAAATCTCTAAATAAAGATATCCAATGACTACTCCTTAATTCTGGAGGAATTCACTGAACCAGAGCTGTCTTTATCAGCTGTTTTTATACTAGTTTATGTTAAGTCTCTTGACAGCAAAGTGAGACACCACTTCACAGCTCAGCCTTAATAAGATGGCCACATTCTGCCAATGTTGAAAGAGGACAGAGAGACAATAGACTGGTTTAAAATTATTTTAATTTCATTATTGCCCTGGAATAAAACAGAAATAAGGGTTTGGGGTTTGTACTTCCTTTTAACCTTACAGAGTAGCCATGCAGTGATTAGGGTTTTAGTGTGAAAAATGAAGTTGAGGTCTGGGCTGTGCCTGACTGTAGCAGGGAACTCAGTCTTGGCCTCCTCTATTTGGGTTGTTTCTTTAAGAATATTTCTCTCTGTCTCTCCTGCCAAATTATTTGCTGGAAATAATACCAACACAAGATACTGAAAGGTGTTAATTGGACTCTTGGCTATTGCAGAGCTATCAGGTCACAAAAATGGGATGGAAAGAATTAAGGTTCAAGTCCTTGAATTCTCACATCCCCCCTGGATGATTTAACTATGAAAATTAACAAAGGCTTCAAGGGAGTCTTCTTCGTGTTGTGAAGAGTTACATTTTTTAATAAACCAACAGGATATTAAAACAAAACATTCCAAACCATCTCTAAAACAGTGCTGCAACAGAACCGGCAGTTTGAGAATTGTAGTATCTAAAGCTTGCCAAAGTAGAGGTGGGGAGAGAGTGCCTTAAAACTCTTTTTTTTTTAACCAAATAGATTTCTGACTGGATTCTGGTTGCTGTTTCTAAGCTGCTTTTGTGTTACCACTGCAGTGTGGTGGTGTGTTTGGTTTGAAGGTAGGCCTACAAAGTTCTCAGGATCACAAAGAAGGAAGGAGTGGTAGGGAACAATTTATGCCTATGTAGATATTGCACATGACACATGGGCATGAACAGAAAATTGAGGTTGTGCATAGTCCATTTGCTGTGAGATGCAGGCAGGTGTTCCCCACAAAATAGTTGATGTGGCAGAGAAGTGATGTACCTTTGCAGCAGGTATCTCCTGCAGTCAGAGAGGAATCATAAAAAGAAAAAAAAAAACACCTCACCTTCAAAGGATGTATCAAAACATTCATTTACAGACAGTTTCAGCTCTGTCATTTTCCCTACCAATTTGACCCACATTTGTTTTTTCCTACTCCAGACTCAATTGAGGCTCCTTGTCCTCTTTCTGCTGCTTTTGTGCAACAGATCCCAGCCTTCAACTTCAGTTTTCATCTACATTTGTTTTCCCTTTTCTTTTTTTCCACTTATTCTCCTCAGGCTCAGCTTCCCTTCCTGACTTATTTTCCCTGTTCTCCAGGGCCCTATGGAACCAAATAAAAAAATTTTATGTTGCAAGACAAGGTTTCTCAGGGAAGATGGATATAACTTCCTAGTAAAATCACATGTATTTTCTAACAATAATCAGGAATTGTTGTGCAGTTTTAAATGAGACCAAAGTCCATCCTTAGGTTGGCATGCAGCATGGAAAACTTCAGGCCAAACAGCTTGATTTTGGTCAAAGTGATATATAATTGAAATAATTTCCCCTGCTAATTATTTCATTACTGTAACACAGCCATTTCTGAAGCAAAGGGTGTAGCTGCAGAGAGACCAAACGTGTCATCAAACCCAGCAGGGCTGGGCAAGGGATGGTTTTGCAAGTTTTTGCTCTTACAGAAATGTTAGGAGAGGTTAGAGTAATAGAGCCTTACCCTGGGACCTCAGGATTTTTTTAGGGTAGGGAGTGGGAGGAGGAAAACAGTGTCAGCATCAGTGGTGCAGAACTCTCTGCAGGCAGGATTAACAGAACTCATCCAGGAAGAAATGTTTTGCTCAGACCTACTGGGGAGAAAAAACCACAAAACTAAAATTCTACTTTTCTGTTACATTCGATGGCTATAATGATTAAAAGATTCAATTCATTTCAAGTATGATAGCAGAAGCGTAGCATGACATGAGGAAAATTGAGGGTTTTTTTCCCTTCCACTTTATTCCCATTTTATTCATTAAACAAAATAAATACAAGAAGCCCAACTGCTTTAAACTTACTAGTTAAGAACTAGAGAGAGATAAATTAGGTGAGGTTGCAGATATGAAAGGATCATTTAAAGAGCCTGCAGTTGGGTGATGCTGGGGGTGGAGGGAATGAAGCACAAGGGGAGAGGCTCCTCTGAGCTTTGAACTGGATCAGATGCTTGAGGGCAATTAAACACAGGAGATTTCCCCCCTGAAACAAAGGCCCAGAAGGGAGTCTCCCTGTTTTCTGTGCTGTTAATCGTCAAGAGGAAAGAAGAATGAGTAAACGAAGGAAGATAAGATGGTGCTGTTTAAAGGAAGGATGTTAGACCCCAGCAGGATGCCTGCTTCAGTTGCATCTCAATAAATAATAAGCACTTGTTATGCTAATAGCCACTATTTTCAGTAACATGATTTGCATGCGGATCGTATGCATTTTAATTACACCCTGCACACAGCCAATAATGCACGGCTTGGTTTTTGTCCTTAGCATTTTCTTTTTCAAACATGATGCATCGCGGCAATGAATATTGCAAAGTTTTTGAGTGCAAATAAATAGCACAAAGGCAATGAGCAGCAATATACTGAGCTAGCTAGACCCTTAAGATAACCACACATACCAGAGAAGTTTATGGAAGAAGCCCAGCATTAGTGTCACCTCTGGCACTGCCAGAATCTGCCCTGGCATTTGATTGTAATGAAAATCAAAGGAAAGGAAAGGCTGCATGATAATGCAAGGATGCATGATAGCATTTAAGCCCACACTGGCTACTTACCTGTGGGATCAGTGCTGGGTGTTGTCAGTTGGACAAATTTCATCCAAATCAAACATATTTCTATGTCTTTATACCAGAGCACAATGTTGAGTAGTTTTAGGCTAACTTTATGCCACCTGGGAATGCCAGGGGAGACCTGGCTCTGCAGGGAGTGGGCAGAATACACCCAAAACACCAAATATTCCAGAATAAAGTTAGCCCTTAACACGTTCTGACCACATGGGAGTCAAAACCAGGCTTATATTAGATCAGTGCTTTGAATCTTGTGACTGTAGCATTTTGGACACGTTAGGAAGACTGGGCTTAAGGGCAGCTCCTCAGATTCTTTTCTTTCCTCCTTTCCCACTCATCCTCTGTGTGCCTGCATTTCTCATTTCATCATCTCTAGTTGAAAGTTCCCATTTGTCCTCCTGATCTACTAATTTCACTGCATAAGATAGGCAGAGCTTGGCCCATAGTTTGAGAGTGCCTGGTGGTAGAAATGAACACTGCCCTATGAAATGTCATGAGGTGACACCCAGGCTGTGCTGAGCTGAATCTGCATTGAATCCAGAGCCACTTCAGTGTCATCAGCTGTACTGATGTCAAGCCTAATGCAGCACCAGGTCAGGCATCAGCTGTGCCTTTTGTATCAGTTGTACTGATTTTTATTTTTTTTTTCGATCGTATTTTGACACGATTCAGCTTATTGCTTACCATGAAATAATAAAAAATCCCAAAGCCAAATCCCAAAAATCTTGGGAAAAAATCTAAGAGTTGTTATCTGGCATTCCAGACTAACTATTTAACATCACTCATGAGATATATAAAAGAAATATTTACCTGCTAGGAAACTGTAAGAATATAATTTACAAGTTATTACCAGGTTAATTTCTCAGGTATCAGATAACGATATTGGGTATCAGACAATCTGGGCCCTATAAGGCACAGATGTTTGGAATTAGTCATTCAGTTTCAAAAGAAAATAACTGTTAAATACAATAGCTTGCCACATCAGTATTCAGTTGTTACTGCCCTTGGTGTCCCCACATCCCATTGGAGCTCACTCTGCATGTTTTATGGTTATAATATCTATAGCAATTAAAAGGACTTGCTCTTCCAGAGCAAAATTAATGGGTTTAATAAATTTGAAGGAAGTGGGTACTACTCACTCGAGTTCATTCAGCATGGGTGAAGCTGTTCTGCAGCTCTTGGTTCCCTCCCCAGACTGCAGGGACCCCTGGGGGGTGATGCACCCATCTGCAGAAGCTTGGCTGGAGTTGGGTGCAGAAGAAATGGAGGTAGCATAGAACTAGCAAAGAACTTGCTGCTCAGCACAAGCAACCATGGTAAAGCTGCAGAGTCTAAACAGCATGTTGACTGTCATCTTATCTTCCTGGTGGAATAAAAGCAAAATATTTCATCCTTAGAGGATGCATTCTGTACTTGTGAAAAGTGTTTTCCCAGTGAGTGAACAATTTTTGAGCAATGAAAAAGTTTTCAGTTTACTGATGCTGCAGCTAAAACATTGAGCTTTTCATGAGTGAGTCTACCATTTTCTTGGTAGACTTGCTCATACCTTCCTGAAATTTCCTTCAGTCAATCTTCCCTAAAGCTGATACTTTAGCTACTTGAAATTCATGCTGCAGTAGTCTAATGTGGAGAACCATTAGTCTTCTCAGGTGATCCACTATTTTATTAGGGCTTAGTGAAGGTCAGGAGTTCAGATAAGCAAGTTGTGATTGCCAGAGGTGTTTATGATATAATTAAGGAGTATCTGAAATTTGGTATTGCTTTGGTAGTCTGCTGTGCATTGGAGAATGGCAAGCTTGTCTGTTTGACAGACAGTACCAGTAAGAGGAAGAAAAAAGCAATTCACATGGAATTCAGAAGGGAGTGGAAAGATTTTGCAAGGTGATCTGAAAAAAAGGCAGATGCCTGTCTTTTGGCTTGGATCCAATCTTTGGAACAATGTGTGAGAAGCAGATATCTGTTGTATTAGAAAAAATGCACATGGATTCTCAAAATAAAGGAAAATGAATTTTTACTCAAGTTGAGCATTAGCATCAGGAGCCATTTAAAGTGTTTATGTGGTTTGAATGTTTATAGGCTCAGCAATATGGAGGATTTGCAAACACTAAAGATCAGGCTATAATGATGCTAGGTTGATTTAATAGTTCTCCTTTAAGTAGGATAAATTAGTTTACTTTTCTAGAAGGATGTATTAGCTTTTTAACAGCCACAGCACTAGTAAACAACTGTACATGCAGAGATGTTACTAATTAGGGGGAGGGAAGCAATTAGGATGGGCAAACTATTGATCATAACTGAACTGGGTTTGAGTAAGACACATGTAGTTGACTGCAGTACTTTTACAATTGATGGTGTGAGGTGGTTAAGGACTGCAATTGATTGAGCAGTAATGATTTCAGTGTTTTATTGGGGATGTGTGGGAGGGAAGGCAAATCAAGGTCTACAGGATGTTTCAAAATCATGCTGCAACTACTTGGAGAGCTGCTTATTTAATGAGAAGTATCTGAGTTCTCTAGATATTGCATCTGGCATATGCTTCTTGGGCCTGAATGCATCCTCTGACAGAGTCCCCTGGTCCTGCTGTCTGTAACAGAGCCTGTAATTCAAATTTTATCTCTTTCTGAGCTCTTTTCTACCTTGTTGGCAATAAAAAGTATTGCTCCTAGATTATGGAGTTGTACAGCTTCCTTCATATCTGATCTCTACTATATAGCTTGTTGACCAAGCAATTTTGTTAGAAAGCTCAGAGAACAAACTAAATAACATATGGACATCTGTCTATTCATCCCAAAACATTTTTTCAGAGTTCTGAGTTCTGCAGTGCCAGTGGCAAGATTTTTATAACTTCGTATGTTAAAGAATCAAGCTGAAAATCCTCATGACTGTAGAAGACAAAGAAGTCTTAGAAAAATGTAGAAGTAAACCGTTGTTCTATTCAGTGGATTAGGTTGGAAAAACTGAATTTTTCTCTCTGGTTAATGGCATGTGTGTTAAAATCTGTGATTGGCAGTGTTATGTTCTTTGGAAAGAGGACTGACTTTTATGGTTTGGAGGAGGACACAAAGAAAACTGCATTTAAAACAATGGGAACGATACTTCATTCTTGTGTTTCACTACATTAACGACTTGCATTTTAAGATCAGATTTGTTTTCCATTTTGTAGAGACTGTTCTTACTAACGAGCTGTTTGCTCTCATATATTTTGTTTGCTCTGAGTATTTGCTACGCCTGAAAAAAATTAGCTTAGGAAACTGATACAAAAGCATGCATACTTGAATGTAGCAAATCCATTGATAGTATTTCTCACTCCTTGGAGACTTGTTAGTGTGCTTGAATATAGAAACAAATGTTTAGACCATCCAAGTATAACCCCTGGATGCAGGGTTCATTTGAAATTCCTCTTGGACAATAGCACGCAAGCTGCCTTGCTGCTCAGCATCCCCCATTTTTATTGGATTATGTCCAGTTGCCTGCCTTTTCCTTTCTCCACTGCCACTAGAAAGTAGCTGTTTGTGTTTATTCACTCTGATGTGATTACTCATTTGAAGTGGGTATGGGAAGAAGTATGCCTCAAATTTGGGGCAAGGCAAGTGCTCCATGTAGGCTATTGGCACTTTTTAAACAATCTTCTAAGGAAATAGAAAAGGTTGTAAAACCATTTTAATCCTATATTGCACATCCATAAATAGTCTTTCCTTCTCCCTCAGGCATGTGTGTCACCTTGTCAGAGGAAGCTGTGGGTTTCTCTAACAGCTGGTCAGTGAAAAGAAATTTCCTAGGAGCTAGCTGCTGAGTCTGACTTGGGCTATTTTCCTGACAATTATCCATGAAATAATCATTGAGCTTACCCCAAATCATTAATCTTCTTCCATGTTTGGCTGTGTATGCACCATCTTTTCAGGGCTGAAATCCCTATTCTTCAAGTCAAGTGAAATGTTGTCGTTGACTTACATGTCAAGGCACTTGGCCTTGGGACTAGAAAAATCTGAATCTGCATAGGTACCCATGCAGTAGCACACACTGATGATTCTTTTTTAGTTTTTTCTGTAGAATACTACCTGCATGAGTGATTTTAACAAAATCAAGAAGTATTCTGTACTTCATTTGTTCACTTCTAAAATAAATCAGCCCAGACAGCACCAGTATAATATCATTGTCTGCTCTCAGGGATCTCTCTCAGGCAAGAAAGGACTCTTACCCTCAAGGTTTAAGAATGTGAAGGATATTTCATAGTATAAATCCCTCATCAATATGCAAATTTGGTGCCTCATTCGCTCAGCACAATGAGAGGTATTAAAAATTGGATCTTAATTTTTCTAGACTTGCTTCTCCAGCCTCCCAGCTCCCTTTGGAAGCACAATGAAAAGCCACAACTTCACAGGGTTGTAGTATCTTGGGTCTATTTGCTATCTTTTGTCTTAATGTCAGTTTATATTGCTCTAGATTTACCTCAAAAACCTTCCCAGGACTGACAATCACATATGAATACAAATTGGGTGGGGTTTTTATAAATTTACTTTAACACAAAATAGGTGTTTAGGCTGATACATAGAATTTTAGCTCTACAGTGTGATGCATAATTGTTGTAATAGTGCAACAGTGTTGCTATGTTCCTGCTTTTATTTTCTCATGCATAGATTTTATCAAAGAGAGTACTTAGAAAATATGCATTTTTGTTTAATGTGTTTAAGTTCAAAGCCTAGAAGCGTGTTCAAAAGAATATTTAAGTCTGTTTGGAGTAAGCTTGGTCTTCACAAATATGTTTTTTCCCCATTTAAATAATCTTAGTGTTCTTTGGGAAGAAGGAAATTTTTAAAAGGTACTGTTGAGATGATTTTAAGACTCAGTTGTACAGGAGTGTCTTCCAGGGTAAAATGTGGCAGACTCTTCACACCACACATTATAAATCATCTTCCAAAGTCTGTGAAGGACAATGTCTTTCCAGTCTGTGCTGCTTGCATTACTTTTATAATCATTGCAGTCATCAAATACAGGCATCTTATAGGAAGTTTATAGTTCCTAAATGCTACATCTCAGCTAATGAGAAAAAAATGTAAAGGAAATTAACATAGTGCAGCAAACCCCCAATTTTCCAGCATTTTGGTGTTCTCTGAGGGAGAGTTTGAAAGGCAACAAGAATTATGCTGCTTTCACCTAGAATGCAAAACCTGTAATTATGGTTTGGGGTCTTTTCAAATGAGGATCAAACCACACAGTTTTTTGGTAAGTTTTTTGGTGGCACAGAGTTTTAGCTCAGTTCTCACCAAGGTTAATGGGAACCACACAGGAGTGTGGAGAGAAAGAACAAGCAATTGGAGGTGCAATGATTTTATTACACTGAGTATTAGGACACTTTGCAGCCTTTTCTAAGCAGCTGTTCTTTAGGTAAATTAATACCTGGGGTCTCTTTACTTCTCCCCAACTTTAACTACCATAAAAGAACTTAATGTAAAGCTGTTCACTGCTTATCTCACCCGATTGCTATGTGAAACTTCTAACACAAAAGCTTTTATAAACTGCAGCCATAACACACTAATCTTCTGAACTTCCTGACCCATAAAACTATGATTATTGCTACATGTAAAATTCATCTGGAAGTATCCCTCTGTGTTGAGTGTTATGGGTATTATGTTGCAAAATCCCTCCTCCTTTACATTGTAAAGGCTGCCAGGAAAAGGAAGGAGAATGGGGCTGTAGATTGGTGTAGAGACAAATATGCTCTACCTTAATCTTCTGATTTTGGTTTTATTTGGAGATGGTGTTTCAACAGATGGAATGTGCTTTTTATTTCTTTTTTTTTCCCCTCAGATTACAATTTCAGATTTGAATATTTTGGGAATTAGAATATTTCTGGCCCTTCTTATCACTACCACGGATCACTCACTGATTTCCTATGCAACTCCGTGAGCAGATAGTTAAGAAACATCACATTTGTGGGACCTGCTTTGGTGAAAACAGGAGGGATGTTCGAGTTGAGAAGAAAGCTTTGCTATTCCAGTTTTGATTCCTTTAAGTATCTGTCATATCTGTTATCTTTAGTAACTGCTCTGTGATTAAAATAGTGGATGGGGAGCAGCTGACAGTTTGTTAATAAAGGGTGCCAGTTAAAGTCAGCAGAGGCAAGAAAGGATTAATCATACTCATGAGTATTACTACCCTCACTTTCATTATAGGTAATGCATATTTTGTTTTTAAAAAGCGACGTGATTCTTGTCTAATCTCTAACAAAGTTAATGACATCTACAGCTTGTCATTTATGTGTGCACTGTGAAGAGGGTGGGTTGACCCTAGGGTATAGACACACCAAAAAAACAGAAGAGTCATGTTTCTATCTTTTTTTCAGCATCAGACTAATATATGTAGATAATAGTCCAGCTGAAAACAAACAAACAAACGACTAATTTTATTTTTTTTTAACTTAAAACACAAATGTTAAATTGTGTTAAATGAGGATTTTCCCAGGCAGCTTTTATTAGTAGTATTGCTCTAAATTGCAAGTTGTCAGATCCACCAGTCTTTAAAT
This sequence comes from Phaethornis superciliosus, assembly GCA_023637945.1. NCBI lineage: Eukaryota > Metazoa > Chordata > Aves > Apodiformes > Trochilidae > Phaethornis > Phaethornis superciliosus. The sequence goes on from JAJQWJ010000017.1 coordinate 3,420,680, forward strand.
TACCAGTCCTTTGTGTTGCTATAGTAACACCATGGCCACTAAAATACAGACTCCAGTGGAGAAAGGCAAGCTCAGACTGCGACTCATTTATTTGAAAGTTTTGGCAGCAGAATATCTCCACAAAGTCCTTGTTTTATAACCTTTAAATTACTTGCATTTTAACTCTTTCACCCCAAAATACAACGTTGTGCTAAAAGCTATTTTTTATTTCAGACAGGGTACCCAAGCTGAGCAGAGCTGATAAATGCCTGGGTAGAGTTGACTTCTGACTACTCTTCCCTTCTCTTTGGTTTTGGGCCAAATGATGAATGGTTTTCTTAAGGTGAGGCTGAAAGGAGAGCACAGTATTGTTCAGAAAGGCTGCCAGTCTCATTTTCATCCCTCATCACTAACCTGGACAACAGAATCTACCTGGGTTTAGATTAGAAATGTAGCTGCTTGCTCAGTGCACAAATCATAACAGGAATGGATTTGTTCCTGTTTGGCTGGAAGTTTGTTGGTCAGTGCTGGTAACTGAGTTACAGCAAGAGGCAGTGTCTCCATTTAAATAACAGAAATATAATAAAACTATAGGCTCTGTCTTAAATTTTTTGATCCTTTCTCCTTGTGCTTATTACTGTAATATGCTGTTATTTTCATGAGCTCATCTGCTAATCTGTTTCCTCCATTTTGCAGACCAGTTCCCTGACTTTCACTGGTTTGTCAAGTTCATCTGCTCTCCTTACCATGGCTTTACATGTCTCTTTTCAGCCCATGTTCCCAGACCTCACTCCTTAACTCAGTTTCCCTATTACAGCTCCTTGTCCCCTCTCTCTTCACACACCTACTTGTAACCTTTATCCCACTGACCCTGTTCTGCTCTCAGTGACCTTGAGCCAGACCCTTGGTTCTTCATCCATCCATCAGCTCCCTGACATCCCATAATAGTCACTTACTCCAAGCCCTAATGCTGCATTCCACACCCAAGTAGTGACAAGTATCCTACACCATCGTGGTTTAGATTCACAGAATGGTTTGGGTTGGAAGGCACCTTCAAAGGTCACTTGGTCCAACTCCCTCCAGGGAGCAGGGACATCTTCAACTGGATGAGGTTTCTCAGAGCCCCATCTAACCTCAGCTTGAATGTTTCAAGGAATGGGGCATCTACCACCTTTCTGGGCAACCTGCTCCAGTGTTTCACCACCCTCATAATAAAAAAAAATTCTTTTGCACCATCTATGCTGTTATTACCCTTCCTCCTGTATTTCTACCGTTTCTCTTTTTTTCTGGACCATCCTGCTCTGTGCCTGAAGATGCTCCCCCCTGCACTGAATCCACGAGCATGCAGGAGGCTTCATGAATGATGAGTCTATATGGGCTATAAGTGACCAGCTTTCCAGTTTTCACTGTGTGACACGTTTTCTGATGTTTACAGGTTCTCTTCATGCAGCATCTATCATGGGGTAATTGGTGCCCCTGAGCACTGCAACCCACAGTAAATAGTGCTGCTGGATTTTCCCGTATTAGAATTTTAAAAAGCTCACATATGCAGCAGAATGCAGAGATCGGGGAAGAATTCTGTCAGAAAATATTTATATTAGGCTCAACTAAGAGTTTTCATGGCTAACAACCATAAATTTTTATCAACTAAATATTTCTAAATACCTATCTCTACTTGAAATAAAGGGAAGGAAGAAGCCCCTTACTTTAAACTGTAAATAAGTATAAGTGTGTTTAATCCCAACTCAGATAAATTTTACATATCTTAGCTCAGTTTCATAAGGTCTTTACTTATGAGAATAGTGTTGAGAGAATAAATCAGTATACCAGAGAATAAATTAGTATTTTCAGTACCAGTTGTAATGAAAATGGTTTGTCACCCCCCAAAAAATGTATAATAATAAATTTTTTAAATAATTATTTTATGAGTATCCCTAGTAATTTGTATTAAAACATTTAGGACATACCTCCTGCTACTTTCTCCTAAAACTGCAGTCATTTCAGCAGTGATGTTGAATCCCTCTATAAAATCAGTGTGGGAAATAGACTTTGAGAGACCTTAAGCTTTAAGCTGAGATCAAATAGTGTCATTTAGTACCTTCAAGTCCAGGATTGCTGACATGAGTTTTTACTTCATCCGATCCGGTATGTGCTCTGGAGGCACCCAGTCTGCCTCTGCACTGCCATCAGGTTACAGCCTTGCACAGATGACCTAGTCCCAGCAGAAAGTCTTGACCTCTCACTTTTTTCAGCACTTCAGAGGTTAATTTTGTTGAGGGATCAGATTTCTTTCTAGGGGAAGTTTCTGATGATCACCTTCTAGCTAGGCTGTATTTTCCAGTGTCTTTCAGAGCTGCTGAATGGTGAAGGCTCTGTTGGAAAACAACCTTACTCCAAGTTTTTTTTTTGTTTGTTTTTTTTTTTTTGCCAAGTCTTTTCCTAGACAGTCAAGTTACAGGCAGTTTTATTTAAGGGAGGGGGGGTGTTGGATGGTAGCCTGATGAAAGTATCAACCTGCAAAATAAATCTAAGCCCCTTTTCTGGAATTCTTCATGGGCAACAAGGTGGAGAAGTACTTTGGCCTGGGAATATTGCAAGGTAAGAGATTTTTCTCCACTTTTATGTTGTGTTGCACCTTTGTGTGAGTAGGTTTAGCTTTTTAAATGCTGGCAGCAGTGGAAACGCATTGGATGGGGGAGCAAGTCTGAGGAGTTTTGTCCCTGGGCTATTTCATGTGACTCATTCCGTGCTACATGAAATCAATATATTTTTAGTAGATTACAAATATAGGAAATACCCCGTGTGAGGACTGACAGATACTAATGAATTCGCTTTTTCTTGAGGATTCTCTGAGGTTTCTCAACTAATAATTCGCGTCTCATAGGTGGGGAGCTCACCGGCTACCTTTCCATCAGCTTTACAGGCTTTTACCCTCAGAAAACCGTGGGGCTTTGTTATATTTTAGCACTGGAAGTTTGCCTTCTGTGCAAAGGAGGAACCTCAGTGGGAATGAGCTCACTTTGCAGGGAAACAAAGGCGGGTGTGAGGCTCTTTCAGGCCATGGCACAGCCCCGGCTGCACTTGTTTTTTCTCACATAATACTCAGCTCTCACTCACACCCCTGTGCAACTTTCTGTCGGCTTCCTGATTTTTCTGATTATAAGGTTATAAGATCTTTTGATAGGAAATAGCTCTTTACAAGCTCTTGAAAATAAACTTAATTTAAAGGCTGGCATAAAGCGGGATTTATTTGCACTGCAGCGCAGTTCTTCTAGGGAAGAAAAAAAAAAAGCAAACCATCAAACCTTGCTTTCACCCATCTCCATGCTGCAAAGCATGAGGTATTTCACTCTGTTGTGGGTCTGTCTCTTCTATAAATCACTGGTGTGATAATGACGATTGTTTTTCAGTGATTTAGCTTCCTGAGGGACAGTGCTCAGCCCTGTGATCAAATTATCACGTTTTATTGCCAAGTTCAGCTTTAAGACACACGTCAGCAGGCTGTAATGCGTTCAGACACATATATGTGTTTTTCTCCTTTTTTTTTTTTTTTTTTTTTTTTTTTTTTTTTCCCCCTTATCTTTGTCTCCATGTGCTCAGCTGCAGCTGATGTTGCCCTGAAGAGAGGAGCAGCTCCTGTGTGTGAAATCTCTTTTGCTGTGTGCAGGTTTTTTTTTCCCCTTGATCATTTTATGCAGAAGCTTCACAGCGAGTTAGGAACCAGGCAGAACTTCAGCAGCAGCTGTGAATTGCTTCGAGTCTTTATGCATATATATAATTTCTTGGTGCTTGCAGTGTTTCTTGCTTGGGATGACAGCCTGCAGACCTGGGATTTGCAGTAGTGGAGTTGCAGTGTTGGGAGGGATTAAAATAAGAGTGGGGAGCATGGGACCCATCTTCTACCTGCCAGCTGCTGGGGGGTGTGTTTAGAAGCCACTTTTCCCTGGGTGAACTTGCCCGGGGTGTGTGTTCAGAAGCCACCTTTCCCTGGGTGACCTTGCCCATCTCTTCTGGAGGAGTGGGTGGGCAAGTGACCCTTGGCCAAGGGGCTGGTGGTCACAGGGACAGGTGTGTCCATCCCACTCATCAGCAAGGAATTTAAATCCCTCTTGCATAGTTTGTTTCCATACAGCTCTTCATTCCTTCCCTTCCACTTTTTAGTTACATCAGGCCTGTAAGAATTTAGCTCATCCATTCTTTTTCTTCTTGGTGGTTTAAACCCAGTTTTCTTCTGCTTTTTTTTGGTGAAACAAGCTCCCAGGTGCCAGAGACTGCTGGGGAGCTGCTGAGCTCCACCAGCTCAACCCAGTGCCCGCAGGTTTTTTGGGGGGGAACCATATTTTCAGTAAGAGCCTTAACTCAAATAGTGCCTGATGTGATCCCAAAGGTACCTGCTGTTTGGGAGAGAAGAAAGCATTGACTGTTAAGTGAAGCAGGAGAAAGGTGTTTGGTTATCCCAGCTCTCCATCCCCTGGGCAGAGCATCTTCTCTGCCTGCCTGGAGGAGAGGTGTTTGGGCACTGGGAGGGAGCAGAAGGCATATTGCAGTGAGGATCCACACCTAGAGCTCTGCCAGGGAATTCTTCCCCATTCCCTCACTCTGGGAAGCTGGGGCCATCCATCACAGCATCTCCAGCAGCTTTAGCTTGTCCTGGGTGGATTCATTCCATCCCTTGCAGCTTAACACAGGCTGTGCACTTTAACAGAGATTTATTTTCTGGAGAGCACCCGGGCCTGTGTACCTAAACTAAGATACCTGATTTTGATCAGCAGATTTTTCTCAGTACTTCTTGCTGTCTTGGAAACAAAAGGCATGTGGTTTTTTTGGTTTTTTTTTAATGGAATTGCACCTAAAAATTAGCATCCATCTTATTGTGAGATGAATACGCTGATTTTTCCTTCCCAGTATTCACTTGTTGACATCAGTTGGAGTCACTGGAGCCTCACAGTGGATCAGGGATGAGTATCAATCACAGCAGGGAGGTGAACTGCTTCAGAAACACAGTGAGTCCTCAGAGCAGTAAATGGGGGACACACCAAGAATGTGGTTTTAAGTCATGAGTCCAGGAAAGAAGAGTTGGTGGCTGGTTGGAGCTTTGTAAACTGAATTTTTCAGACCTAGCTGGGAATTCGTGTTTCTCCAGTGCTTAGGTCAAAGGCAGTGCCTTGCCCTGGCTTCTCACCTTCCCCCCAGGCTGTGCCATGCCAGAGGAACCATCCTTGAGAACAATGGCCAAAAAACGAGTTCCACCAGTCAGGTATTCTACAGCTGAACACAGTTGTGCTGGTTGCTGCATTTAGTGACTTCAAACGATGGATGACTGGAGGGTCTTTGAGCAAAATGTGTGCTGATAAAGAAGGTGTCCTTGACATTTCTGATTTGGAAGAGATGATGAGTTTCGGAGAAAGTCCGGTTGCTTTCTTGATGCTTTGGGGTGTTTCAAATGGGAAACTCCCTGAAGTTAGCAGCATTTAGCAGCTCCTGTGTGTGTGTGCTTAGCTCTGTTCACATGGAAGTTGGACAATGGCTTGGTGAAATTCCTAGGCATATTTTAAAGGACAAAAATAAAATCCAATGTAATTTTTCTCAGGTTATTAGCACTGATATATAGACATTAACTGTAATGAGCTTTCTAGCTTCTACAAATCTTTTCATACTCAATCTTTTTGGATGCTGATGGCTTTTCTTCGGTGAGTTTTTATCTAAAAATGTAAATCCTGAAATATTATCTTGGCCAAACGTTAAACAGCTTGCCAGAGAGCTGCATTTCAGCTCATGTGTGGAAACCGAAAAATTACAAGACATGAAAACGTTCTGAACAGCTCACAGCACACTTAGAGCACTTTTAACTCTGCACCAAGCAAATTGTAATTAATAGGATTCGATTCAGCTCCAGAAGGAACAGCTGGAAATGGTCTCCAGTCATTTTGCCGGGTTTGCTTTTTAACTTTTCCTGGTCTGGCTTTCTAAAGTGTTTCAAGGTAGCAGACCTGTCCCTGGGCTCCACCTTCGGGTAGAAACCAAGTGGTTTATTTAAAAATGCTTATAACGAGCTGTAATAAGAAGAGAGTAACTGAAAACATGGAGAAGGTGGGTGACTAATAACCATGTAAAATCCCTTAATTAATTTAATTAAATTCACTCTCTTGAAGTAGGTTTCCATCCATTCTTTTGCAAAAGATTGTCACCTTTTTGTAACATTGCAAAAGGAAAACCATGCAAGGCTCTGTACATGTTTGGGTTTTACTGGTTCTTTTTGTTTGTTTGTTTGGGTTTGCTTTTTTATTATTATTATATTGTTTTAGACACAGTGATGTCAGTATTGTGGGAAATCCCAAAAGAAAACGGTGGAAACTGCAGGATTTAGGATCTAGCTTTATAGCACACTTACATTTTCCTGGCTATTTTTTTATTTTTCCTTTTTAATTCTTTGAACGTGCAGTGAACTTTTCCATCATTTTACACCTTGACTTTTTCTTTTGTTCTCCTATCAAGTCATAAACAGTTAAATTTTTAGGTAGAAGAAGATAATTACCATGTTTCCACTTGAAATACTGGAGAGCCCCAAGGCCCTGTCTTGGACAAATGTATTTTTCAGCAGCTCATTGTAATTTTGGTTTTGATTGAAGATCCAGCAAAGTAAAAATCCACACCCATCCGTAGTGCATTTTCAACCTTTAACAATAGCTTTATTTAGCAGTGCTTTAATGACTCCTTTTTGCCTTGCAAAGGGGGAAGATTTCTGCAGTGAGGGGGCTGTCCTGAGGAGCAGGGGGTGGCTTCCTCTGCTGCTCTGTCCAAGTTGACAAAGGAAAGCCAAGAGATTAGACAAGATAGAAAAGTGCTGATAGACTGGAAAAATACAAGTCTGAGCCTAACTGCCTCGCAAACCTGTTTCAAAAAGCAGCTTTGAGAAGCTGACCTGGAGCTGCCTGTGGACCCTCAGTAGAAGCAGCGTTTGTTGCTTTAGGGTGAGCAGGAGGAGGTGGGGAAGGAGATGAGGATGCTTCATTTCCCAGGGAGCAGGCAGCTCTGTGGGAGTTTTGAAGTGGTGGTGGTGGTTTTTAAGTTGGTGGTTGTATCATTTTCCTATATAGTATGGTTTTAAGATATTTTTTTTTTTTTAAATTTTCGGTAGTCACAGTAAAGTTTCAGGTGATCGATCATACAGAGAAACGAAAGCCCAAAAGGTTATGGTTGAGCAGGCTTTTGCTGACATCAGAAAGTATTAATTGCACCAGCTAAATTACAGAGATGTTATCATGGCTCTGGGAGCCAAGAACAGCATAATTAGGAGGGCTGTTAGATTCCTTATTCTGCTTCCCTGCTTTTGACTTTAACCATCAAGGCACTGGATCAAGGTAAAAATGAACCTTTCTGCATGTCCCCGTGGCTGCTGCTGCTCCTTGTGTGGTTCAGCAGATTGTGCTGCTGGGTAAACTGTCCTCAGTTCCCTCAAAGGCTTTACATAGAGATATGGTTGAAGAAAATACTCCCAAGTAAGCAAAAAGCAATTAAAAAATATTTAGGTATCGTTAAAACCCATATGGATAGCTGAGAAAAATGTACTGCTTTTCATTGCAAAGCTGCTAATGGGTATAGTAAGACTATAGTAAATCAGTAGTGAAGTGATGAGTAAAATTCAAGAAAACAGACACAGATGGTCTTTGTATAGTTCAAATACATAAGCTGCAATCCAGTTTTAAATGTGTATATCAGATATCCAGTGTATCAACTGTTGAGTGGCTTCCCCTCTGCACTCAGAAAACTCATTGCAATCTTGGTGTTCCAAGTTTGTAAACAGGAATGCAAGAGTGCAGAGAGTCTGGACATCCCAAAATTTGAGTCTGTGGTGATAAATAGCAGGAGAACTGCCAGGAGATGAGCTTTTATCACTAGTTTTTGCAAATACTCCATGCAGTATGTATTGATGCATTCCAACAGTAGTTATCCATCAGTGGGCTTACTTACAGAGCTACTTACAGGACAGTATTTCAATCCCAACTTTATTGTTTTGGGAGATGGAGCACTTGTAAACCAGTTTATAAATCTCTTGCTTAAGCGGCTTGTTTTAAGGGAATTTTAGGAGTGGAGCATCTGGCTTGACTTCTAGGTCATTTGGATTCCATCCTAACACTCAAATTGCTTCAGGCATGGGTGGGTTTTTTTTGTTGGTGCTTTCTGAGTCCTAAACTTCCAGTTTCTCATTTGCTAGAAAATGCTGAAGCTACCACATGCTGGAAGGACATGGTGCTGAACAGCAAGCTAACAGATCTCCTTGACAAGGGGTTGTGGTAGAGCTCAGGAGGGTTATGTACCATCAGAACAACTAAACTTTGAATTCCTAAGAATTCCTGATACCTGTGATGCTGTTGATGATAGATCTTGGTTTTTTCCCAGGTCTGCATCACAGCCAGGTACAAAAGATTGTTTTGGGGTGAATTTTTCCCTTGTATTCAGATATCATTTATGCATTAAGGCTTTGCAAGTCAGTACTGTGCCTTCCTGGAGCTGCCTTCTTGTCACCACCTTCCCCTGCTCTGGGACCAATTTCAGGGTCACTGAAAAGGCACTGATTTTCAGGGTCACAGTAAAGTTTGTTTGCTCATACAAACTTTCAGCTGAGTCAGCAAGAGTTGCATCACTGGTGGTGCTACCAGTTTAATGGTGGCAAACATCAGGCTTTGTGGCAACCAGCTGTGTGAATTTAGACTCAGGAAAATGAGCAGACCCTTTTCATTTGGCAAGTAGTTTAAGGCTTGTAGAAATAATACTTCTCTTGACTGATTTTAACCCTTGTTTTCTACCTCTGTTGTGCTTTTTCTCCAGCTGGGATGACAGCAGCTCAGTCAGCAGTGGGATCAGTGACACCATAGATAACCTCAGTACTGATGACATCAACACCAGCTCCTCTATCAGCTCCTATGCCAACACACCTGCCTCCTCCCGAAAAAACTTAGACTCACAGGTAAGATTTCTGCTTTAGACAAGTGATGTTGATATTTTTTATTTTCTCAAGATAATTGGTTTAAGTTGCATGAACTTGACCACACAGCCAGCCTTCAGTAGGGATGCTGTCACTGAAAAGGCAACATCAGGCTATAGGAACCACCTTATCACACATGGCATTTATGAGTATTTCCTCTGGGCATGGAATCTGTGGCATCTCTGCTGTGGTGGTGTGGCAGCAAGTGGCTTCAGCTCTGCTGTACAGAAAACATACATCAGTAGAGGATTTAAAAATTTTTTTTAGGTCTAGAGAAGTTACAATTTTTTCTTCAAGAGTAGAATTTAATTAAGCCAGCATGAAGGCCATTTACACTTCCATTGGAAATGTGAACATGCTGGGCTAATAAAATCGATTATTTTAAGCTTCCAGGGCTGTTTGTTACTGCAGGCTTTCTATTTTTGGCAGCATTTCATAGGAGGATAAATTTAATGTCTGTCAGCAAACAGACACCACACATCCAAAGGAGGTAAAAGGAGTGATGGTATCGAGATTTTTCTTTCATCACTGAGTGCATGTACAGAGATTTGCAGCAGTAGAAACAGATTTTTTTTCCCCCAACTATGTAGAATTTTGTTTGGAAAAACAGAGGAGTAAGAAGCCCAGCTTTGGTCTTTGTGCACCCACCTGCTCGAGGGACTCAAGTGTTGGTGTCAAAGCAGCTGAGATGCAGAGACTTGGCATTGAGGCAGGTAGAGGAGAGGGATGTAGGTTTGACCTTCTCCTGGTTCTTTCCTTTTTTATTCTTCTCCAGTCCTTTATATGACTGGACCCCAAAATCTGGTTTGAATACCAGTTTTAATGTAGATGTGTGAAGTGTTGCTTTGCCTGCAGGACTGTGGTGCAAGCACATGTTGCTCTTTGTTCCCTTGCCACGAGGTGCATATTGAAGCCTACATTACAGATTTCCAGTTAGCCTCTGGTTGTGGAGCAGCCACTGCATGTGTGCTCAGAACTGCCAATACAAGTCCCATACAAGTTGAGAGGAGTTAAGATCTATGAAACATGTTTTGCAGTGCATAACAGAGAGGAACTTAGACAACTCAAAGCGTTTTATGACAGTTGTTAATGTCTCAACATTGTAATACTGTTGGAAAAATAGAAAAAGGGAGACATGACTAAACATTAACCTGAGATAAAAAAAATAGAAACTCATTTGACTACTATCTTCTGGTGGATCAGATTCTTGGAAACACCTCTGAGAGATCAAAATCTGTGTTGATGAACTCCTCTTCCTCCCCCACAACTCCTACAGCATCCAAGACAGAGCAGAAAGACACCAGAAGAGAAGCAGCTGAAGCTTGTACAGACAGCAGAGCCTTGTCATCAGCAGGCAAAGCTGGGAGCTAAAACATACAAATTGTGCTTGCAATTTTTTTATTTATCTCTGACCTGCTTCTCTTCTCTGTTTCAATGGCTGACCATATTTATTCTAGGTATTAATCTTCTCTCCAAATTATTATCCATGAAATACTTTGTTCTCATTTGAACAGAATATCCTAATCTTGTCAACCAAGGGAATGAAGACAGCTGGGAGTGATGGAACCATGTGTAGCTTTCAGGGTTGTTTTTTTGCTGCCTAAAGCAGTTGTCACAGCTTATGAAACAGCAAATGCTGCATATATGCTTTTCTGTCTTACCTGGAGTACTGGAGCCTGTGCCCAGGTTTGCCTTCCCCTGTGTGGTCAGACACAAAGGACTGGCAAGTATCTGCAGAGAGATTTGGACTTTCCTTCTCAGAGTATGCTCTGTTCCTGTTTGCCTAAATAGTAGCACTTGATTTTAAGCTGCTGTGATTCTGCCACATCTTTTTGAGGTGGTACAGAAGTTGATTTCAGGCAATTAAAAAGAGATCTTGAAACTAATACATGTACAGTGGGGAGTCCAGAAAAATAATGCAGCAACAACATCAAAGGGAGAGAGCCCCAGCATGTCAGTGTCTGCTGATAAAATCAAGAACTTAGGCAGAAACCTCTCTGCAAAGGAAGAAGGCCTGCTTGCTTTATGAAAAAAATCTGCTACAGAATTGATTTTCAGAGCTGCTAGGTGCCCCATGCTCCAGAAGTTGTAGTTGTTTCTATCTTTGAGAAGCAGGTCTTCAATATGATATTAAGTCCATTTTCATAGATATTCAAACTTGTAGCTCCTTTTTTTTTGGCAGTGCTATGAAAATGTTGGGCAAACTGTATCTGAACAAGCTAGTCATAGGAACCAGAATTGGCCTTAGCATGTTCCTGTTTCTTGTTCTGACTGTGCCAAGTACCAAAAACACTTAATGTAGATCTACTGCTTTTTTGGAGCCCTAGTATTACACAAGCTTAAATCTAAGTTGCCTCTTAACACAGCTTTACATGCATTATCCCTTTAGAGTCATGTCATACACATGACTTTTAAGTCATGTCTCCTTAATTTCAAGAGAAATTAGCACCTGGCATTTGAAAAGAAATTAATCAACTGAAAGAAGATGGAGGAGGTCAAGGAATAAACTTGTTTGTGTAATGCTAAAAAGATCAGAAAGAAAACAGTTCTTTTACATAGGGAACAGCATCTGCAAGCTGTTGGATCAAGGCAACTTCACAGTTGGAATGGAACAAAGATGGGTTTGGTCTGTTCACAGTTTTACAAACCTGTAGGAATAAGTTGAGAAATGCTGGTGGTTGCTACTACTCCCAGCTCAGTTGGATGGCAGGAGCTGCTTCCAGCTTGCCATGACCTCCAGCAACCAATATACCCATTTCACCCACTCCAGGCCTGGGAGGCAGGTGGAGTTTCAGCTGCAATCCTGTAGCCAGGTTTCACCATATTTTTGGTTTTGATTCCTTAGTCATGTTTCTGTGCTGTTCCCAGTGTTTACCATTAAACAGAAACATCTCTGGCCAGAGGGTTTCAAGGGGAGGTGTGTGCAGCATTTCAAAGGCTATGGAAAAACTTGGGTTGTGGGTGGAATGGTGGAATGAAATGGAAGAAGGCAAAGGTAGAGGACTTCTTGTAATGCCATTCCTTCTGTTGCAGCTGTGCTACCCTTAGAGATGGAAAAGGGGTGAAATAGAAGGTACAAGAATATTTCAGAGTCAACCAAAATTAGAATAAGCCCTGTACTAGCAAATAGATTTATTTTTGGCTCTTCCACATTGAAAGTATAAATACATGATTCCAGACAAGTTACTTGCAGCAAGATATTAATGAGGGCACAGGAGGGATGATGTTGAGATCATTTTGTTGGTCGATTATTTGTTACCTCTGGCTTGTGCTCACTTTGAAGATCTGCAGACTTAGGAGATGTTTGCAAGAAATTATGACTTCAGAGAAACACAGGACATAGAAACAGTCACACTGCGAATTCATTACACACCTACTAATTAATGGCCATAAACAGAAAGCTAATTGTCCCCTAGCCTTGCAGCCATAAAAAAAGAAGGAAGTGAGAAAGCAGTTCCATGCAGTAGACTGTTCTGAATTGTTCTTTTTGGAATAGAGAAGCAGGGAAATGACATTTGCATAGCATGAGGAAAGTACAAGAAGGAAATAGTTCCTAAATCCAAGGTTCAGCAAATGCTTATTAGTCTTAATAGCTTACTACACACACAAGTAACACAGGCCCTAACTATTTCAGGTGGCTGAAACAAGAAAGACCATTTTGATGTGTGGTGTCAGCTTTCATGTACTGATTGCTTAGACTAGTTTTTCAAGCTTTAAAAAAAAAAAGTAATTACAGCAAAAAACAGTGGAAATTAAACCACAATTCTCTTAGATTCTTTAATATTAATGGTTTGATCTGTTAAGAAAAGAAAAGCCATAAAAGTCTCATAAACTTGAGACATAGTTTAGGAACTTTAAAATAAAAGAGCATTTTGCTGAAAGTGTGGTCAATCATCTCATGCCCTTTCCTGTGCTGTGCTTTTCTGATTATCCAAAGGGAGTTAAAGGCTGTGGGCTTTGGAATAATATTTAAAATAGTTTCCTTTTAAGTGATGCTACCATTTGAGTCCTGCACATTGCTGACCACAGTCATCTTCTTCCAAGGCTGCAGGGATGAGATGGCACTCAACATTTTGCCATTCTTATTTGGGAGCTTCCTGATCATATGTTGATTGGTCATCCTTTTCCATGGTACTGTGATGGTTGAAGAGTACTTCAGCTATGATTCTTCTAACCTATGAGGGTCAAATAAGTGGATATTTGCCATTTGTGCCTGATCACAAAATAGTTGGGTGTTACAAAATTTGCCCAAATTAACAGTACTTTACAGGAAAGGTAGAATTCTGCAAAAGTAATAATTATCAATTGAAAATGCTAAGGCATGGGAAATGTATATGCAGGATAACAGATTTAATTTAAGCCTGTCTGAGAATTTGACAGTGGCTTGCTAATGAGAAAATTCCATGCTTGACATTAATCTTTGCAAAATTCTCCAGAAAAGGCTGGCAACACAATCAGTCTCTGCAAAGCACAGGGAAAAACCAATTTCAGGAGTTGAATATAAATTAAAAACTGATGCAATGTATGTATTTTAAGTCAGACCTAAGTATTGTTAGAAAGGTATTGGAATTCCTTTTTCTTCAATTGTTGGGTGTCCTTTTAATACATTAGATTAGAATGAAAAGCATTCCATATCTTCAGATGTATTCCAAAAGCTGCCTCCTAATGCTCTGGAGATCAGATTGCCAGAGAAGAGATAGGAAAGCAGCAAGAACAAAGGCAAGCTGGCTTCACAGGTTTGAAATGGCAATTTCAAATTTTTGGCATTGCAGTAAAAGATTCCATCAGAAATTCGAGATGGAGGATTATGAATGTCATGGAGCTGAATATGTCCTTTATAAATCAAGTGCTTTTTTGTTTTTTGGTTTGTTTTTCTTTGTTTTTTTTTGTCCCCACCTTTCTTTATTTTAAGGGGTATGGCTGTTAAGTTTTTTGCATTTTTCCATAGTATATTAAGAAAAGATAAATGTCATTGCTGGGGCTCATTTCTTGCTGTGACATTTCTTTATCAAAGGCATCGGGTTTTTTTGGTACTTTGATGCCACTGCCGAGTTTATTATCAGTTTGATGGTTCTCATTTATGAAGCTTCTTAAAAGAAGGGCTTGCTCTGAAGGCTGTATCCCAATTCCTTATCTGTCCTAGACTGATGCAGAAAAGCATTCCCAGGTTGAGCGGAATTCCTTGTGGTCTGGTGATGAAGTCAAGAAATCAGACGGAGGATCCGACAGCGGCATAAAAATGGAGCCAGGATCTAAATGGAGGCGGAATCCCTCTGATGTGTCAGATGAATCTGATAAAAGCACTTCTGGTAGGAAGAACACTGTTATTTCACAGACAGGCTCCTGGCGACGGGGCATGTCAGCTCAGGTTGGCATTACCACACCAAGGACTAAAGCTTCAACCACCTCAGGCACATTAAAGACACCTGGAACAGGTGAGAAAAGGTGTAAGATACAAACAAGCCAAATAGTGTGTTCAGTATGAAAACAGGTTAAATATTTTCCCAGGCAGAACCTGAACTTCAGGTAATCCTGTCTTTATTTTTAGGTATTGTTTTAACCTATGCAGCATCTCGTATGTCCACATTTCTATTTCTGTCCGTTTGAAAATGCAAATTTTGGATTAGTACTCCATGAAAGTTGTTTTTATGACAACTCCGGTCTTAAGCCAAACTGTTCGTTGGGCAACAGTATTGCCATGTGAAGAGTGATTTATATTGTTTCAGCTTTTGAAGTCATGGTTAACTTTTAAGAACGTACAGTATGTGTGGTTGAGTTTGTTTCTTTTTTTTCCTCAGCATACTAAACCAGCATGCTAATTTCTACTAAACACTATTTAGTTCTGGATTTTCTTGTAAACATACTAGTGATTTTAGCACTTGCAGATACATGAATGAAAATTGATTAAATTTTCATAAATCAAGTAATATAAGTTAATAGCTCTCCTCTTACTTGATTGAGCACAAAATTGTAGATGAAACAGTTAGATACTTGATACTTCCTTTTAGGAAAATTATACTAACGGCCTAACACTGCTTCTGTCTAATGATAAAAAAGGATCAATCTGGAGCAGCTACAGAGGGAAACTTTTTTTTTTTTTTCTTGTCTGTCACTATTACCTAAGACTGTTCTGCTTTTCATATCCTCAAGGGCAAGCACACCACGTACTTTCTCTGGCAGGTCTGCATGTATAACTAGAGTGGCTTTTAAGTTCAGTGCAGACTAGATCATGATTTTTAACCCCACTCTGGTGGCTAACACGCTTTTGCTTTTCATGCTGCTTTTGAGTTTCATCATTTGCTTGATGTTTTCAAGTCATTAAATATTAGAATTCTTTTTCTATTTTTGTAGGGAAAACTGATGACGCCAAGGTATCAGAAAAGGGTAGACTATCTCCTAAAGCTGGACATGTTAAACGTTCCCCATCAGATGCAGGACGCAGCAGTGGTGATGAATCCAAAAAGCTTCCCACAAGTAACTCTAGAACAACTGCTGCTAATGCTAATACATTTGGATTTAAGAAACAGAGCGGGTCAGCCGTAGGCATGACTATAATCACTGCCAGCGGGGCAACTATCACCAGTAGATCGGCTACCCTGGGAAAAATCCCAAAGTCATCTGGACTCATGGGTAGGACCACTGGTCGGAAGACTAGTGTTGATGGCTCACAGAACCAGGATGATGGCTACTTAGCACTTAGTGCCCGAACTAATCTTCAGTATCGTAGCTTACCCCGGCCCAGTAAATCCAGTAGCAGAAGTGGAGCTGGGAACAGATCTAGCACAAGTAGCATAGACTCCAACATAAGCAGCAAGTCAGCCGGGTTGCCTGTCCCTAAAATGAGAGAGCCTGCCAAGGTAATCCTTGGAAACTCTCTGCCAGGATTAGTCAATCAGACTGATAAAGAGAAAGGGATTTCGTCCGACAACGAAAGCGTGGCCTCATGTAATTCTGTTAAAGTGAACCCTGCATCACAGACTGCTTCTAGCGGAGCTCAAAGTACCCACCAGCAAGGAGCCAAGTACCCCGATGTGGCCTCTCCCACTTTGCGCAGGTAGGCAATAAATTCATTGATTGTGCAATGCTGTTGGTCGGAGCTGAATGATCAGGACTCTTCGAGCCAAGCCTGGCTGGGTTTTGTGGAGCACTTGACTATTTAGGGTCCTACCTCGAGGTCGTTGTGTCTACATTTGATGTCACATCAGCAGGTCGGCCAACGTTGGAAGTGCTCAGTGCATCACGTGAGGGCAGCAGAAATTTAATATCTGGGAAAAAAGCCTGTCTGGCAGAAAGATTTGGGAATATCATACCAGTCTCCTCATTTACAAAAGTCCTACATGAAGGCATTACTCATGCAGATATTGCAGGAATAAAGGTTTTCTTACCTGAAGGTTACTGAGGAGTTTTTGCACCAATTTAAATGTAACAAATCTGGAAGTGCTCCAGCAGTGAATCAAATTATAAATTTACTTCAGGAAAGTTATTTCTTCTTTTCATTATGACAGATGCATCATTTTGACCTGCTATACATGGATTCACATGCCCAACCCAAAACAAGCTTTCAGTTGTGTGGATTAGGTCAGTGTGTTGCAAGATTCAACATCTGGTTATTCGACTGGGTTGAAGAACCCTAAGAAAAGTTCCAAAGCTGGGTTGAATTTTCTTATTTTAGTAATCTGTTCTGGAACTAAATATCTCACCTGGCTTTTATTTCTCCACCACTGCCCCACACATACTTTTAACACTAATATTGAGCTGGTCAGGAATTGATTTATTGGTGCAGCATGCACCATCTTGATCCCGGTGAAAGGTTCTGTTAATATTATTTTTCAATTTAATTTGACATTGAGTAGCTTGTCTGTTTCAAGTTGCAGTGTTTTGCATTTCATTTTGTCTTGACGCCCATAATACCCATATGGTTATGTTACATCATCCTGCTTCCAGTGATGTGAGAAAGCCACATTCCATCTGAAGCACCAATGCAAGCATAATGGCTGTGGTAGCAGCTTGGGCTAAAGCTACAAAGAGTTGTAAAATGTTTCTTTTAAGAGTGGTTTTATTTGAAGAGCCTGTGCAAGGATAATTCAAGATGGTGTAGGACTGACGGTTGGACTTGATGATCTTGAAGGTCCTTTCCAGCCGTAATGATTCTGTGATTCTAAGATACTTCATTTATTTTAATCCCAGTGATCATTAGATGTCCTTTAGAACATAGAATTTTCATCATTGACTACTTAAAATGAAAACCTCCAATACACCTTTCATTTCTATAGCATACCGCAGGAGAAATGCAGATTTTTCAGTGTTGCAAGCCTCAGGTACATTAGTCTTGAAATTTGATTGGAAAATTTTTGATCACTTGAAAGCCATGTTGCAAGCCATGTAATTGAATTACTGCATTAGCAGTGCATGAAACTTGGAAGAAAAAAAAAAAAAGTCACTGAAGCTCAGTTTAAGTGTTCCCTCATTTTGATTTGCAATTTCACTCTTGAATTTCCACCAGACTGTCTAAATAGACATGTACTGAAATATGTCAGAGTTGAATTTGGCCTTGTTTTGTTACTGCTGATTTCTGGAATCACAGTTAAGAAGATTTTGAGCTAAATTTTCATAGTCAGTTGAGATGAGTTGCAGACATTTTTTGTTTGCATATATCCACTAAGCCTTGTAGTTTTTTAATATTATAAAATTAATTAGTATCCATACCTTTGTAATGATACAGATTTACCTGCAAATCTGCAAACATAAATAAATATTATACTGTCATAAACAGTGAAACTCTGTAAGTCTGTAATGGGGGTTGTAACTGTCTTTGTTCTCTCAGTATTCCCTTTAGCTCCTGTATTAAATATCTGGCATGTCCCTGAAGTGCAATAATCACTTATCTTGGTATATTTTATTATTACATTGGGTCTTCCTGCTCTGTAGTATATGATTTACTGCTCCTCTCTTAATAGGAGACATGCATGACCCAAGAGCCAGCTCAGCTATGTCAATCTCTCCTCAATAATAATGGCTAGGAGTAAGATGTCCTTCCAGAATTAATCTCTATATTGTTGCGACTGTCTTGCTGGGTTGGGGTTTCTCTGGACTGAAAGAAATGCTCTCCAGACCACATCCTCCACAGAAAGCCTTTATCATGAGGTTGGTTCAGCTGGACACTGTCTTTAGTAACAGCGTGGTTCTGTTTGGGCCTCAGCACAGCATCCTTGCAGTTGTGTCAGAGGTGCTGTGAAACAGTTTGAGGAAGACTGTATATCTTAGAAACATCTTATGAAATTGTTGTTTGGGTAGTTGGAGTTTTTTAAGCTCCAGGATCCTAGCTCTAAGAGTCCATTTCCCCCGGTACAACTACAGGGGTGATCTGCAATGGCACAGGAGCAGGAATACCCTAAGCTGGGATTGCTGCTGAAGGCCAAGGACAGTTATGGCGTGGTTTGACATTTATCTTTTTACTCACTCTAATAGCATTAACTATAAATAAAACCTAGACCTTAAAGGTCTCTAAATCCCAGCAGCTATTAGCTTGATCATTCAGACTGACTTGTCTATGTCAGGATCTCCCAGTCAGTGAGGTGAGCCATGGTGTCCAGGTGCAAGTTCTGTACTGGTTTGTGAATATCTCTGTCAAATGCCTAGATTATGAGACAAATGAAGGTTGGCATCTCAGCCTGATCCAATCATGTTGCCCAGGTGCTTTGTGGCATGTGTACAGCAGCAACAATCCAGCTGGGATGTGTTCCAGGCAGGTACCACCCATGCAGGAAGCACAGTTCTTCTGGGCATCACTGGACTAACTCCGTGTGTGGGTTTGTGCCCAGCTATATTACCCAGCCTGTGCTTCTGGGAAGTGTTAGACTTGGTGATTTGGCACGCATGTGTTCTACAGACAACCTGGGCATCCTCAGCAGAGAAAGTTCTGCTCAGTGTGCACCCACCCAGAAGTCTTTCAGAGCTATTGTGCAGAAGTGCTTTAGTGTTCTGTTCTGAGGAGCACAGCTGGATAGATACTGGCTTGGAAAGGCATCATCCCCAGTAAATCCATGCTGTTGATAGGGATTTGTCAGGAAGCTATGTACCAAAGGAAGGTACAGGATCTAAGTGGCACAAACAGAAGCAGTGGTTTGGGTTGAATGTTTGGTGCTGGAGTCAAAAGCTACATTTTACAATTTTGAGGATCAGTTTTGGAATGATTGAGCATCTGATCTTACAGATGTTTACTTCTAAGACTCTTGCACTTCTGAATATAAAGGAACTGAAGTCTCTTCTTCATTGGCAGTGCAGTTACAGCCCAGGCAGCAGTGATGCAGACTGGAGGTGCTGCTGTCATCCTTCCCCAAACCATGCTTTTAGATCCCCTCCCTTGCACTCAGCACTCTGGCACTCAGTTGACTCCTACTGAGCCAGTCCCAGGTGTCAAAGCAGGTAAAATCTCATTCTACACACCAATAAAATAGTTTTCCATCTAGCTTGGCTCCTGAAATTAGACAAACCTACATTTGATGTCAGGAGATATTTTTCCAATTTTGTCCCATCAATTACTGCTTCCGTGTAGACCATTCAGTGGTTTGCACAGGATTTACCTGGATAACAAGCTTTTAACCTCTAATAATTCCATGCCTCAGAATAATCAATGCAGTGTTTCTCTAATACCTTTTTTCCTTAAGGAGCAGGAGACAATATGGATGTATTTTATCTTTGTGAAAGTGTTATTTGATGCTTCAGAGGAGAAACACCTAAAGTAGTTTGAAGCTGTTGTTTCTGGACTTTATTGAAGATGGTATGAACACAGAATCATAAATTTATCCTTGTGTATATCCAGTCCAGGATAATTTCTTTAATGTTGGTTTTCTGAAGCAAAATATGTGGTCTAGATATAAAATATCCTTGCTTTTAATATTCCATTTTGCATATTTTTCATGTTGTCTTTTCTTACAGACTTTTTGGTGGCAAACCTAGTAAACAAGTTCCCATCACAACGGCTGAAAATATGAAAAACTCAGTTGTCATCTCCAATCCTCATGCTACAATGAACCAGCAGGGTAACCTCGATTCTCCATCTGGCAGTGGGATACTGAGCAGTGGGGGCAGCAGTCCTCTCTATAGTAAAAACACAGATCTGAACCAATCTCCACTGGCTTCTAGTCCCAGCTCAGCACATTCAGCTCCTTCCAACAGTTTGACCTGGGGTACCAACGCCAGCAGCTCCTCTGCTGTTAGCAAGGATGGCATTGGATATCAGTCTGTCAGCAGTCTTCATACCAGTTGTGAATCCATTGATATCTCTCTGAGCAGTGGAGGTGGGATGAGCCATAACTCCTCCAGTGGCTTGATTCCAGCCTCCAAAGATGATTCTCTGACTCCCTTTGTCCGAACCAACAGTGTTAAGACTACGTTGTCTGAAAGGTGAGTGGTTTTTTTTTTCTTCCTTCCATTAAGCTGGTGTGTATCTCAAATGTGAATCAAGTGCTGGGCAGCAATGCAGATGCAAATCAAACTGTGCTTTCTGTAAGATAATCCTGAATGGCATTACTAGAACATACAAAGGCAAGGAGCCCCATTCAGAGCAAGGAGATGGGTTCAGGTGAGGTTTTTGTTTTGCTGTGATAGCCAAAGTGACAGCTTTCCTTAATACCAGATTCTACCTGGTATTTGAGTTTTGCATCATCCGTTATCTTTCCAAAGTTGATCTGATAGTGATATTCAAAAAAACCTCCAGTAGTGCTAGCATTTTGATTTGAGAAGCCAACTGTTTTGTCTTAAACTGCCTGTCTGTAACATTTGCCAAGCTTTTAAACTGGAGGTCATGCTGAAAAGAGAAGTCCCTGTCTTCCCAGTCACTTGATCCCTTCTCAGCTTCTCCCTGCAGCCCTGTCCCATCTCCAGCTGCTCCCTACAGTGTTTCAGTTACAGGCATTTGTGTGAATGCTTAGTGAACACGACTGGGAGATGGATCTAACTGAAAAATGATCACCTGAATTATATTTCAGATGGATCAGTTCCCCAGCTCCTTACACCATGAGATTCATTGGTATCTGTGTGGACAGAGGAGGAGCTGGGAGCAGACGGGGCAGGGAGGAGGGAACAGGACTGCTTTTTCAGCATCAGAGCTGTATTAAGAGCAGATAGAGTTAACATCAGGATAAATCAGACAGTGCCTTGCAGTGCATGCTCCCTGAGTGATCTTTTGTAGAAGGCAGTGATACCTCTGCAAGCATTGCAAACCAGCTATAATCCTGATGGCTCATTATGCAGTCAGATAGTAAAATTTTTAGAGTTGCATCTCAAGGGGGAAAATTACCTCTGAATATAATGTTCTGACAGTTTGGGTTTCTGTTTGTGTGTTATTATAACTCCTTTCTGTTCTCTCCTCTTTCCATTCTAATATTCCTTCTCTTGTTTTCTGTCTTGTTGGACTGATTCCTCTAGCCCTCTTTCTTCCCCTGCTGCTAGCCCCAAATTCTGCCGAAATACTTTGCCCAGAAGACAGGACAGGTAATGCTGTCTCAGGACAGGAGTATGCACAAAGCTGTAGGTTTTGTTGCCCATCTCAGTGAAGCAAACTGTTTTGTGCCAGACTGTGCTCAGTCGAGTCCTCTGCTGTGTTCATTGTTCAGGTGTGGACTGACACAAAGACATGCCAGTGAGAGTCCCCTCAACCACCCCATCTGCCTGCCTAAATCCATCTGGAGAATGGCATACAGCAGAGTTGTCATGCTTTGGGTGTTGCTCTAGTTACCAGGAACATCTTTTTGCTTTGTGGGGGGTATTTTTTTTTTTTTTCCCCTCTCCTCATTTCTTTGCCACAGGCAATTTGAAAATCTTGCCGCTTTCTTTTTTCAACCAATCTAAACTCTCACTAGCATTTCAGCATTCCTCTGGCATGCTGCTTTTCCCACTGCCTTTCAGGCCTGTCTTTTTTGTTGTGAAGTCCCAGTGTCATTCAGTGTTGTCAGTCTTTTATTGCAGTTTGGCTCGTGAGTGTTTTTGCGGGGACTTGAGTGCATCCATCCTTGTGGAGTTGAATGCTAAAGTTAGGAAAAGGCAATCCAGACCTAAACATTGTAGCTCACTTTTTGTTCACTGCTGTAATTTGAGTCTCTCCCACGCTGTAATTTAGCTGTAAGGATTGTCATGAAGTATATCCATTTCAACACGTGGATGTTTTCTTTACAAATCAACAGGCTCTGCTCAGTTACAAGTTCATCATTTGGGAAAACATAAACTTAGGCATTTGGATGGCTCGTAGATTCATGCTTGCTTATGGAATTCAAGCTAAGATTTGAAAATTTAACCAGCCTGTGCTCAATGCTTTTACTGCTTTACATTGCAGCTGCATACCAGTAATGAGCTGCATTCCCTAAATGGTGCCTGCTGAAAGAAATGACAGGAAGGTGGCTTGGACTTGGAGATTCTCATCAGTTTTCACAGTCTGTCTCATGCCTGCTGAAAAGCATATCTCTAAGCATCCGTTTGACATCTAAAGAATAATTTTTGGTCATTGTGGGTAGGAAAAATAGCAAAGCCACGTTGTGAACAGATGAGATTCATTGGCATGGTACCAGCTGCATGTTTGTGCAAATCCATACCTGGGTAAGGAGGTTTTTGCATGTTTCTGTAGGAAGGCCCCAGCACCTTTTCCTCTGAAAAGGTGATGCAGATGTTTGTACGTCCTTCTTCGTCCTGATCTTATTCCTTCCCTTTTGTTCTTCTCTGAAGTTCTTTTCTTTTAACTTTTCTGCAGCGACCCACATCTTGATAGGAACACTTTGCCTAAGAAGGGACTCAGGTATTGGTGTTTCCACATGGTTTCACAGCTTTTGTGGTGGCTTTGGAGTTTGCTTTGTGTTTCTGTTGTGGCTGATGGTGATGGTCGCAGTTTGCAAGAGGTGGCAACAATATTCTTTCCTTCTTTCCTTCTTTCATTCTTTCGTTCTTTTCTTCTTTCATTCTTCTTTCATTCTTTCGTTCTTTTCTTCTTTCATTCTTCTTTCATTCTTTCCTTCTTTCGTTCTTTCTGTCTTTAATTCTTTCTTTCTTGTGTTCTTTTGTTCTTTTATTCTTTCTTTAGTTCTTTTACTCTTTTATTCTTTTGTTCTTTCATTCTTTCATGCTTCCTGTCTTTCATCCTCAAAGAAGGCCATTGACCCCTGTGCTTTTTTTCATCCAGTTGCTTCTCCACTTGAGCAAGAATTGTGGCTTTTGCTGGCTGAATTGCTGAAAAGCATCACATAAACCATCATTGAGTTTGACTTGAAAACAATAATTTGACAGCTTCTATGGCTGTTACATGGAATGACTCGAGATCATTTTCACTCCAGGAGCATTGGTGTTGATATACAAATAAAAAAGATCTTCAATATAATGTGAGACCTTTTAGGATAAGATTGGATATATTAATTAAAATATATATATTTGCTTCCGAATACCTAAATATTTAGGGCTCTTATAGGTAATAATTTCTGCTGTTTTAGAAAAGAATGAAAAAAAATTCCCAAGCAAACTTTTGGCAATTGGCTTCTCATATACAATATATATCTGTAAGATTATGATTTTTACAATATTAAAAAACTCTACCAAATTCAGCAATTCCAGCAAGATAATCAACATTAGATGTATGAATTAAATTCTTCAGTTACTACAGAAGGCACCTGAGACAATTCAGAAAATTGCAGCTTCAAAAAATTGCTTCATGCAGCTTCTAGGATCACTGAGTTAATGCCTTGAAATTGCAGCTGCAATTTATTCTGTGCTTTATACACTATTCTTCACAGCAGCTTTGTCCCATGAAGCCAAGTACTCAAAGCAGTGTGTTTAAAATGTTTCTGTG
The DNA here is from genome assembly GCA_023637945.1 of Phaethornis superciliosus. NCBI lineage: Eukaryota > Metazoa > Chordata > Aves > Apodiformes > Trochilidae > Phaethornis > Phaethornis superciliosus. The sequence goes on from JAJQWJ010000017.1 coordinate 3,444,475, forward strand.
GTTCTCAAGTATGTCTCTAATAAAAAAAGACTGTCTTTTAAGACTGAAACATCTGAGTGCTAAAGAGGTAGGTATTAAATACTGGGGAAAAAAATCGATAGTGTATTAAAGTAAAATGACTTCTAAAAGCCCCCTTTCTTAATAAATTGATAGGTGTGCAAGGTTTGAGAGGTGCAGATAGTCAGAGGCTATTTCTGAAGTGCTGAGACACAAGCAGCAAAATGCATCATTTTTTTGAAAGTACTTTGAGTTTCTACAGTGTTCATTATTGTAGTGTTCACATTGGTTTAAAATAATAAGAGATAACTTGCTGTAGAGTATTTAGTTAGAGGGAATCTAATTAAATAGATAATATCGACTAATAATATGCTCCAAGTGTTTTGTTTTTGGAAGGAGAGCAAGTAACTCATAAATATTTCTCAAAAGCACTGAATTCCATCAGCAGACGAGTGTTTTCATGATGCTCTTTCTGTTGATACCTGTACCCTATCATTTATTTCACACAGCACCTCTGTGTGAAACTAAATGGGATACACCTCCACAGGCCTATATATTAGGTCACAACTTGTTTAAAAATCTGAGATTGGCTTTGTTGACTTAAATTTGTTTTTAACATAAGACAAAGAAAGCTAAGCTTAGCAATGCACCAAAATATTAAAATAGTGATAGAATTTTGGCATAACCTAAGTGAAGGGTTTTTTAATCTTACACACACAATACACTTTTACTCCATGGTGCACAAAATTTTATCTGTAGCTTTGTATTCACTAATAGTTTGGCTATTGAAGCTATAGGAGGAGAGGTCTGGGGTTTGTTTTTTTCCCCAGACAGAAGCAGAATGAATTAGAAACAGCTTGGAACGGCTCCTTAGTTCAGGATTGCATAAGGTTTATATAATTGTAATCCTTAAATCTTGTATGAGAATTCTTCTATCTTTCTTTCCCTCTCTCCTTCCCTCCCCAAGTCTTGTGACATTTCATGATTAAGGTGTTTTGTTTGTTTTTTTTTTTTTAAATTTTAAATGTCAAAGCTTATTTTGAAAAAACTGTTTGGTTTTGCAGGTATACTCCATCCTCCCAGCTCCGCAATCAAGAAGATGCAAAAGAATGGCTACGGTCCCATTCAGCAGGAGGGCTTCAGGATACTGCTGGCAATTCTCCATTTTCATCTGGGTCCAGCATAACATCACCCTCTGGAACTAGATTTAACTTCTCACAGCTTGGTGAATAATTATCTGTTTGGATAATCATAGCAGTACATTGGGTGTCTTGAAAATAGCCTATTGCACAATATAATTTTCTTTCAGCAGCTTCAAGTCCCAGGTTCATCCTGAGGAAGCACTTTCATTGAAATGTGGGACTATTTAGCATTATTATCTCAGATGCCCAAAGGTGGCAACCTTGCAGTAACTCTTTGAAAATACATTTCTGGGAGTAACCAGGTGCCTTAATATAAACTGTGAGCTGTTCAGCAGAGCTAGTTGTTAATACCACACATCACTGTCTTTCAAGAACTGAAGATTGTCAGTCTGTTTAGTAATATTGCTTTAAAACCCAAGTTTGTTACTTACACTATGTCAGTCTCATCAGTCTGAGATACTTTATCTTTGTATTTTTCAAGAGGTTTGTTGGAAAATCACACAAAGCTCAGTCCAAAATAATATATAAAAGTCAGAAGAATTTTAAGTCAGAAAAAATACCATTCCTCTACTTCATTACATTGATGAAAAAAAACACTTTTTGAATGAAAGAAATAATAAAAATTGATTGACAGGATCCATAAAGCATCACAGATTTTGATTGGCCATATCAGCAGCTGAAATAAACTCGAGTGTCAGTAGTGCTCATCTCTGGTGTGAAGGTTAAATGTTGCTTAGTTATCTTTGCAGCTTGATAAGGTTTATAAACCAATCCTAACAGTATATATATTTTCTTTAAGTTAAATGACATTTGGAAAGCACTATGACCAACAGACATTTTCTGTTTCTTTTGGACTTTCAGAAGCCCCGTCCATCTTTTCCAGAGCAGTGAATAACATGCAGAATAGTTAAGCCCATACATGTGAATGTCTTGCATCATGTGGATTTGCAGCAGCTCACATGGTCACTTCTTTTACTGAAGTTTGGAATTGGCAGCAGTGATGTTTTAGAGCCTCTCTGAGCATGCTGGGAAGAAACATATTAAATGAACAGCTTTAAATAAACAGACACTTAACAAAATTTCAACTGAGCATACACACAGTGTAATTACATTGCCAACAGCTAACAAACTGTCAGGAAAGTTCATGAAAGTGCTTTAATGGTCAAAAAAAAATATCTAGCCCAGAAGGTTAACTCTTTATGGCAAGTATTGAAGATTAAGTATATTAATAAGCTTCAAAAGCTATCTAGCCACAAGCAGTAAGAAAATATTTTGCTGTATTCTTAAGAAGGAGCTCAGAGATATTGGAGTGAAGAGAGATCAGTGTGTTTAACAACAAATGTTGATGTGAATGTTGAGTGCTTTTAAGAAGTATAATATCTTCCACAGTAGACTGCATCACAGTATGGAGAAACAGGTAGTGACAGCACATCAAAAGGAGTTGAAAAGCAATTTTGTTCTCTTTTTTTCCAGAAATGAATGAGTTCTTAGTAAATTGCAGGTTATAATTTTAGTGCAAAAGCTATTAAAAGGATGGGAAACTGAAGCAGAAGTTTTGTACTCTAAACAATGTCTGGGAGAGTATTGGCTTTTGAGGCAAAATAGGTATTTTCTAATTCTTAGAACTTCATAGTGGGAAGAAACAATTCTGAAATATACAGGTATTAGGAAACTAAAGCTCTTAAAATTAGTGACTTAAATAAATAGCAAAATGTCATTTGCTGAAAACTTGAAGGCTTTGAAGGAGATGGTTTGCAGGGCCTGTTCTGTAGAGGTGAAATACTAGTTTAGATTCCATTGGGCATTTTAGTACTTTTGGGGCAAGGATTCCTCCAATTTAAATGAGGGTTAATTAGCTCATGCCTACAAGGTGTTAGTGAGTTGACTGAGCTTGTCTGAAGAAGCACAGACATATCACCACGTTTAAAATGACCTTGTTTACTTGAGTTTCAATATTCGCTAGCTGGATTTGCATACCTCTTATTTGAATTAATTGAATTTAGAAAAATAACAAAGCCCGGGGAGGATGACATCCAAAATTCGTGTCTTAAAGAAAAACAAGGAGAATTTTTTTGGTCGTTGCAAAAAAATTAGGTATGAAAATTTGTGGTCATGCAAATCAATTGGTGTTTATTCTTCACTTTCTAGCAAGCCCAACCACTGCAGCCCAGATGAGCCTCTCAAATCCAACCATGCTACGGACCCACAGCCTCTCCAATGCAGATGGTCCCTATGACCCCTATAGTGACACACGCTTCAGGAACAGCTCCATGTCCCTGGATGAGAAAAGCAGAACAATGAGTCGGTCTGGTTCCTTCCGTGATGGCTTTGAAGAAGGTCAGTAAAGTCTGTGATGGTGCTGGAAATTATAGGAGATGGCATTTTCACATAAACCAGGTTAAAATTTGATGCTTTCCCGTTCAGCATAGGGGTCATTTCAGAGCACAATTCTCTCCGTGTGGAGTTCTCAGTGTCAGATAAAACTTTACTTCTGGTCATCCTTGTTCTGGTATCCATTCAGAATTCCTTCTGGCTGGACAGAGGCAAACATGTGAGTGTTGTACCTAGACCCACACTGTTCAAGAAGCTGTTGAAACACATCCTCTGCTTCATTTTTAGTTGTCCCAAAATGACTCTAGTTCATGCTTAGAGTTAGCATCTTAAAGTGTTTGCTTGATCAGGATAATGCAGTAAATGAAATGTGTCATTACAAGAATTAACCTTTGTGCCATGCTCTTGGAAACCTAGATGATCATGAACAAAAATTGCTGATGCTTAATCAGTTGAAATCCACTCTCTGAAGAACACTCCTGCTCTTACTAAAGAATTCCTTAATATGATCAGTGAAGGAACTTGAATCACTGCATTGCTGTTATACATAGATTAGTTTTTGCAAGAGCAAAACTTACTCAGGTTTTATTGGAGACGTCTTTGAAGAATTGTAACTGTAGCTGTTTAAGCAAGCTTAAGATTGCAGCAAATCCATTTGGCATGTTGAAGGTTAAACTATCTCCTATAATTCAGAAAGTCTTGTCCAGAGACTAATTTGGGAGAATACTTAATAAATATTAAATGTTTGAGGATGAACCATTTAAAGAAAAGGAAAAGGGAAGAGTCAGGTGAAATGCTCTCCAAAGGGCTTTTCATTTATTATAAAAATGTACTAAAAGTGAAGCCCAAGAAACCTCTACAAAGTTACAGGCTTGAAAACAGTGGAAAAAGATCACTTTAGTGTATGAGGAAGGAATTGGACCCTCACAGGGGACATGCTGCAGAAATCCCTTTCAGTTTTTCCTAATTTTGGGGTCCTACAAGGACAATTAATAATTTACCAGGTGGGATAGATGCTTAGGTGCAGTCTCCATAGAGGCAGGGGTAGCCTGTTTACTAGCTCCTGCTTGTTTCTCAGGGAATCACAAGTGGTTCTGAATATGGCCAGATACCTTGTCCTGTGCTATCAAACCTGTGGGTCTAATTCACTTTCATCTTGACAGAAAAGATCAAAAAGTATTATAGAGAATAAATCTGTGGTTAATGAACAAATTGATTTTATACAATCATCCAGTGTCAATGAAAACATGAATCCAGGTCCTAAATAAAGTAATTAAATTCATTGCCCTTGGGATATATACATTTGTATTCCTTTTTGTGTTCTTGTCTGCAATACCTGTTGTTCTCTCTGCTTTTTGCTGTTGATCACAGCTAGACCCTTTCTTTTCTAACATTAAAAGTGATACATGCTTGCATATGCATTTATAGTGCTTTAAAATAATAGCTCCAAAACAATTTGGGTTTGTAGCCTGCATGCAGATGCATGTTAACTGCAAAAACCAGGAATCACATCAAGAGCAGAACTGCCTTCAGGCTCCTAATTAAATAGCCTCAAAGTAGCCATCTGTAGATACTTTAAAAAGAAACTGTGCAAAAATATTAACTCCTTAGCTATCCTTGAAACTAGAAATCTCATGTTATCTACACATTCAAACGATGCAGTGGTGATGCTTTTCCAGGCAGCAGTATAAAGCCCAGATTTATGTGTTCTTTCCCTTTTTTTCATTTTGAGTCTTCTTTCCTCCTACAAAGTCTCAACGTGATCCAGTTGGTGTTGATTCTAAAATGTGTGTGTCCCAAGCCATTGTAAAGGAATCAGTTTCTCCTCTGGCCAGCTGATATGGTTGCTCTTTGGAACACATCTCTCTTAGTAAAAACTGCACAAAGTAAAAATATAGAGAGGCAAACCAGAAAACAAAATTATATTATCTGTATGAGTCCCTTGGTGGCCTTGTGCAGCATTGCCTGTGCTTTGGGCTTTGCATCTTGAGGAAGGCAGTCTGAAGGGTAAAATGCAGGTAGAAAGAAAAGTGACAAGGAGATCCTAGGAGGTTAGCATCTATGATATGAAGAGAGTTAAAATAGATAAGGAATCTTAAGCTTGGAGAAAGGATATCTGAAGGGCAGTGAGACCACATAAATGAGTGTATTATGATGAGGTTGGTTCTCCATTACTTCTCCTATCACAGTGTTGTGGAGACACTCCAGAACCTGACTGAACCAGCAGCAGGCCTAAAACAACTGCAAGGAATTATATTTCTAAACGCAAGAAGTGTTTTGCAGACAAAATATGTGGATTCAGAAGCAATGAAGCAAGTTAATGGTAGAGAAGTCACAGCAACTACGAAAAATAATGGTCTGGCTCTAGCTTCCATCTCAGGAATTTCAATTTCTGCTGATTCCCAGAAGATGCAAAGATGTACCTGGGGAAAAAATTACAGGATACCTGCCTCCTTCTTGCATTCTTTTCCCTAAACATGTGCTGTGGTTGCAGCCAGAGATGGAGCACACGATTAGACAGACCCTGGCTCAGACTCAGACCAGTTTTTTTTATGTTCTTAGTGCAGTGCAGTCCTTGACATCTAACTATGAAAGTCATTTTAATTGAAAATATGATTAATTAGGAAAAGTAAACGGGGGTGAGAGTTTTTGTGCTTTCTTGTGGGCTTTTTAAATGGTCTTAAATTCCTTCAGAAGCCACTGTAGACTTTGTTTACTTCTCCTTCCAGCTTTCCCTTAGGATACAATGTCAGTGGGAAAGCAGAGCCCATTTATTATGAATGTAGGAGAGTAGCAGTAGGTAATTAGGACAGCTTTTCTCAACTTACTTTTTTTCTGGAGGTTTTAGATGAAAGAAAAAGTGATTTAACAAGATTTCATGAGATTTTTACAAAGCGGCTTGAAATTTGCATGAATTAATTGTATTTTATGTCTAAAAATAAAAAGGGTAATTTTGCATGTTTCAGTAGCAGAAAGAATAGCTTCAGGTAGGTTTTTTTTTTTTAATAGCATAATAAAAAATGAAATTATGTAATTCCTAGAAGCAGGGTGATGGTAAAAACCTTGAAAATCAATGTATATGTGTACCTTTTACTGAATCTATATATTAAGTACAAAACCTGCTTGAAACAGTTCTAAAAAAGGTTTCGTATCCATGTTTTCAGTCCAATACTTTTCCTATGAGAGAACAAACTTTGCCATGTTAAAAGTCATTGCTTTAAAGAAAGATCAGTTAATTTATTGAGGTTTTCTATCTTGAGTAAGCCCTTTTGTAGGAGTCTTAAGATAAGTTGTCATAAGAAATACTTAATTCTGAACAACTTTTCCTTAAAACTTTTATTTTCAATCTTCGTGACCACACCTCACTTTTCAAAAAAAAAAAATCAAGTATTACCAAGTTGTTAAAACAACTCTAGCAAATCAAAGTTTATGGATTGTACTACCTGGCCATGCATTCTTCAAACTACACTAATGGTGCAATAACATAATTAAGTCTGTGCTGGCTGATGAAATTTGTGAAACTATTTCTTCAGCAGGCTGATCACTGGCAGTGGATTATCTGTGATGAATCCACTGTGTGTTTGGTGTATTTATATTCATTGTGTTTATTTTCTTTCCTTTAGTGCATGGTTCTTCTCTCTCTTTGGTATCCAGTACATCATCTATATATTCAACAGTGAGTATAATGAAATTAACTAATTGGTTTTGCTAATCAGAATAATTTAATTCAATGCTACTGTTGTGCTAATTATTTTTGCCATTCAGGGAGGAGATTTTTTTTTTTTTTTTAAAAAAAGCATTTTTCATTTGATTGTGTTCTGAATGCTAACTATGAAAAAAGTGTTTACATTCATAAAGATGTCTGTGGATATTTAACAGTATCAACATTAAACACAGATGCTAATGGCCTCAAAGCAGCAATTTATTTTTTATTCAGTATTTTACAGCTACATTAAATAAGCTTTGCTACAAAGGACCTCAGTAGATCTGAGGAGATTTGAGCTTCATTATCTAAAGCACCTAAAATTTTGCTGTTTAAAGTCATTCCAGCCTTGAAATAACAATTTGATAAATTCAAAAATTATTTTGTTATTTTTGTTAGTTTTGTTCTTGAACTGGTCTCAAGCAAAGTCCATATGAAGCCAAGCAAGATAACATATTGGAAGGGTAAAAACAGGCCTTTTCTTTTGAGGCTGTCGTTTATAACCCTGAGAGACACAAGAAGAGCACTCAGCAGCTACTGCCGAAGCTCTGGTTGATGCTTTTGCTGCCCAAGCACCAGTAGCTCTTAATAGTATGGTTTATGGGTATAATTTTTGTGGAGGCTGGTAGTGGACATGTTTACATAAGAGTGGTGGAGTATGTAACTTCCTACCATATATTTCTCTTTGTTGATAACTTTGGTTAGAAATTAGCTGTAATTGCCATAGTCTTATCATGCAGACCTCAGTGGATGCTCAGTACATCCTCTTTGCAGCCTCAGATAACCAGTTGTGTCTACTCAGCTTTTCATCACCACAACCCCTAGGCAGCACCCAAGTGGGAGTAAATTATCATTTTCCCCACACCACTTTGGCATGCAAAAAGCTGATCTCCATCAAGAATTCCCTGGGATCTGCTGTGTTCTGTGACAGTCCTGAGCCTGCAGATCTTCATGCAGTCCTTTACACATATTCAGGGCATCACCCTTCCAAGGGTCAGACTCTTGAGTTGCAGTGGTTGGCAGGGTAGGAAATAGAGCCCAAATCCCTTCCTGCAGGAGGAAGTGCTGTACCAGCAGCTTGGTTTCTTTTCCTGTAGAGAAAATAAATTGGGAGGTAATCTTAGATTGCATATGGATGCAGGAACCCAAAATGAGGAATTCACGTGAGTTTTTCAACTGCAAAAAGAAAAACAGACCTGAAAAATGGTATAGAATTGTCAGGCTGGTCATGGTATAATATCCTCATCTGTTTTCTTCTGTTTTTATTTTATAGCCTGAAGAGAAGTGCCAGTCAGAGGTAAGAGCACACAGTGTTTGACAGGCACAAATGTTCTGTCAGGACACTCTGCATTTTGTGTCTTGCTATGTGATTGCTCCATATCATGGTGCAGTAAAGTGCTTTCTTAAAATATATAGATTCGCAAGCTAAGAAGAGAGTTGGATGCATCCCAAGAAAAAGTGTCAGCTCTGACAACTCAGTTGACTGCCAATGTGAGTACAGCTTTGAGAACACTGCCAGGGAATTCATTTAATACACCAGTTGCTATCCCAGTTTTTTAAGTGGCAGAAAAAATTAATGTGTCTAACTTTTAGTTCACATTACCTGTATGTTTAAAAGAATAACTGCATGCATGTGGGACCTTTCCAAAAATAACATCTTCTGGCCTACTGAACTGTCTTATGTCTTTCTTTAAACACTGAATTGTAATTCCCATTCTGCTTTAGATATATGTAAATCATCTTCATGTGTTGAGAAAAGCATTGATGGTGGGGTATTTTTTTATTGTAAATAGTGTTTTGCATTGACATTTGGGTGGGATGAGATACAGATGAAACTAATAATTATTAGGAATAAAAATGAGAAGAAATAGGGTTTGAAATGCATTTTGCTCTTGCATGAAGATGTGGACTAATGAGGTAACAGTGACTAATGAGGTAACATTAACTAACAGACTAATGAGGTAACAGGTAACAGTGGCAAAAGGGGCTCTGAGAACTAATTTAAAGTTATGCCTAAGAAGTGGTCATTCCTCGTTTTTAACCAGTGTAGACAGTAGTTCTTGTTTTCTCCAGGGAATCTGATGAATAAGTAATGTAAGACACTTGAGGGGGAAAAAAAAAAAAAAAAAGAGGAGAAAATATTTGAAAGCCTGGAGGTGATGAGGCAACATGATGGGTGACCCTGAGCAAGTTTATTTGTGAGTTCTGTGCTGTAGTCACCGATAGCAGAAATCTGCAAAACAGAAGCTTGCTATGAAAATAAGCAGTTCTAGAGTAAATAACTTGCAGATGAATAATCATCAAACCGGATCATACCAACATCCTAGTTTGTGGGAATGGATAAACATCAGAATGTAGGCTACTGCAGAGGGCATTCCTGTCTAGCAGCTCTAAATAGGGGGAATTTTGGGGGAAATCTATTGTGGTGTTCACTGCAGGCATGACTGCTTCATCCAGCTTACAAAACCAGGAACACAGTTAATGGAGAAGTCAAAGGAAAGAGCTCTGACTGCATGTAACCACTCACTTTTCCAAGAGGAAAAGACATTTTTTTTTAAATCTTCCAAAAATTAAAACTTATGTTTGCCTTTCAAATACAAAGGGGACTGAATAAATGAGTTGTTTTTTATCCAGAAGCTTCTTTTACGTGTGAAAAGGCAAGACCAGATTCTCTTGCATAGATATTTATCATGTTTTTTATTAACCCAGCTTGTGTCCTTCAAACAAAGAACCTGATAGCTGTGCAACTCATCTGGCTCTGCCTTAGTTCTGTTGCATTCTTTTTTATCTGATATTCAGGTTCAGCAGGCTGTTACTCAGCACAGGAGTTAGTAACCTGTCCCTAAGAGCACAGCACATGCTACTCTGTGCCTGTCCCAATTACTATTAATTTCCCCCAAAATGTGTGAGTGGTTACTACCACTAGCTTTGCAGAAACTCATTTTTAACATGCTGCTGCTGTACAGTTTGATTTTCTTTGGCATAATTTCTGGTTTTTTGGAGGGGATTTGCCATCCCAAAAGTTACCATCGTTTATTATGTTGATAATAATCCATTTTTCCTTCATTCACTTTACTAAAATGTTGTTTATTCATGCAATTTAAACTTCTTAGACTTGGACCTGCCCCTTATTTGTCCATAAGTGAGTCACAGTTTGCTGCAGAGATGTTGCTGTAACTCTCCTACTAATATATTTATTTGCAGCCACTTCTGTTTGGAGAACATACTCTTTCTCCATGTAAAAGGTCAGGTCTCTTCCCAAAAAAGTTAAGACTAATAAATCCTTTTTGTTAAGACACCGCTTTACAGACATTTCCTTTCCACAAGACTTTTTTAATCGAATGTTTTTAATCTAGGGAGCTTCAATTAACCTCTTTATTTAATTTATTTTTTCCCCTGCATTTTCTGGTATAGACACGGCAGCTTTTGGTGCTTCTCAGGCCATCAGGGGCAAGAATTTAACAAGGTTTCACTCCAGCTGGAAAACGAAAATAACTCTTTTCTCTAACTCACTGAACAGTCTCCAGATAGGAACAATTTCAAGGTGCCTAATCTGGTTTTGAAAGAGCATCTTTTTCTGGAGGCTCGATTCAAAGCATTAAAGGTTTATATTCCATTATTAATCCACTTTTTTTTGCCCTTGCCAAGTATTTTTTGCTTGCAAAGTGTTGCTGAGGATTCCTGAATATCAGTTTTGTTCTTCCGTGTTCATCCTCCCCAACAGAAGCTTTGCAGTCCATGTTTTTAAAATAAATATTTAGATTTTCATCCATGGGTAGCATGAGGGTTTAAATTACGTTTTGCTGTTTTCTCACAGTCTCAGCTCTGCTTATTTTCATAGGGGTTGGTGGGAATGAGAGATGCACATCCCAGTGTTATTGTACTGCTCATGTTTGTTTTCAGAACAGTTGTTTAGGATAAGTCAGCTGTGTGCTGCTGCTGAAAAGGTCTGGAATAGCTCTCTGAAAGGATTTGCTATTCTGTATATATTTAGGTGACAGAATGTGCTTTTTCCCCCTGGAAAGCTTTCACACAATATTGTTGCTGTGTGTATAGAGGTGTTTATAATGGAGAAATAAAATAGTATGTGTTATGGTTAGTGGAGATTATTGTGGCTGGTAATACAAATATATATTGAATTATGCCTGTGTTCAACTGCATGTGCAACTGCATCTAGATGTGGACATATATAGATATATATGTGTATATCTATACCTATATCTATAAATAGATACATGTGTATCTATAAAGCAATGCCATATCATGGCACCAGAATTATAGTTCACTTTTATCAAGTTCCTTGCCATCTTCTCAATCTACTCTTCCTTCTTTACACTTCTCAGTCATTTCCAGCTCTTTACTGATGTCCTTAATATAATTAATATTGGGTTCTCAGCGCTTCATAAGAAATGAAAAAAAAAAAATCATTGGCCAAGAGGAAGCTTGGGATGATGTTTAGCATGTGGACCTTTGCTGCAGGAAAGGTGCATTCAAATACTGGAGAAGTCTTGGAGCTAGGTACCTGTTTATCAGCTGCTATAGCATCTGGCTGCAGTGCTGCCAGAACCCTGGCTCCATCCTTATCCCTCAGAGAAGGCATCTCTGGACTGAGCTGACTGACTTGGCTTTCACAGTTCTCCTGTTGGGGCAGCACAGTGAGATTCTCCATCTCTGACTTCCACCATCTTTTAGCCTTAAATATCTGCAGGGAACATAGTGATGTAGTTGGGGGGAAGTTTCTGCCTGGCTTTCCTCCATCTACAAAACTCTCATTATATTTTATTTATTTTTTTTCCTATTTTATTTTGCTCTTTAGGGTATCCTTCTAAAAGTTAGGAGTGATTTTTAATATTCTTTGGGAAAGGTTTTAAACTTCTTGTGAAAAGCTTTGTGGCAAGAGTTACCTTAACTGTGTGAGGGTACCTGAATACTATCACTTAATAACCTCGTACATGCTAATAACTGTCCCCATGAAAAGTCAAAGATAATTCAAAAATGTACAGCAGGAGGTGCTTTAAAAGCATCAGTTACTTAATCAGTAAGGTGTTTTAAAAATAAATAACAAGAATTTTTTTTCTATTTCAACCAAGTGGCACAGTGTATTTTCTATTTCTCACCAAATCCAAGTAGCTTTAAGCGACTGAAAGAAGTTCAGGAACTGGATTAGTTTGGGATGTGTCTCTTCAAAGGACCTTAATGCCTCAGGACCCAGCAAGTGGTTTTGTTTGTGGGGTATTCTGGATGTAGGATTGCACATTCCAAGCTAGGGATGGTTTGGAATCTAAACCCCTATAATTTCATTGTGTGCTGCCAGTAGTAGTGGTACAGAAAAGGGCTGTCATTTTCTAAAATCATGGAATTAAAGTTGTTCCTGATAATTTGTTTTCACAGCCTTCACTCTGCTCATTTAGTCCTTTTCCAATCAGGGTTATTTTCTCTGTATCATGTACACAACAAAGAATGCACTGCAGGAGGTGGCCCATTGAAATACCTACAGCAAAATTCTGGTTTGGGGGAAGTGAAGCAACTACTTCCATATGCTTGAATTTTCAGGCTCACCTGGTGGCAGCGTTTGAGCAGAGCCTGGGGAACATGACCATCAGACTGCAGAGCCTGACGATGACAGCAGAACAAAAGGCAAGCTTGAAAAATATCTGGGGAGGTCTTAATTTCTGTTTCCAGCATTGTTACCATTGCTCCTTTTGTTGTAGTTGTGGAGGGAGAAAAATCACAGTGGGGACAGAGTAAAGTGTAATAAAAAATATGTAGAAGATACTTGTTTTCCTCGTTGGGATGTTTTAAAAGCTGATCAGGTTATTCTTAAAAATTGTTGCTTTGGACACCAGTATTTAGTATTTCATATATTAGTAATAAATCTTTTCCAATTGCATCCACACATGTGCATGGTCAAGAGAAACCCCAAGAAAAATCTTTGCAAGAGAGGTAATATTAGGTTTGGGGACAGCATACTTGAATGTACATGATTTCTGTATTGCAGAGCACATCCATTACTTTTAACATGTGCTGTTTCGCAGCCTATTGAGGTTTCATTATTTTCTTATCCCCATACAGATATATCCCATAAATTTTCTACCAGCTACCAATGCTTAGATTGAAATATGTCTTCTTTGATGCAGGTAGATATAATTTTCCAACATATCACCTTTTTTTGTCTTTTTTCTTTTTTTTTTTCTTTTCTTTTTTTTCTTTTCTTTTTTTTTCCAAGGACTCGGAACTGAACGAGTTGAGGAAGACAATTGAACTACTGAAGAAGCAGAATGCTGCTGCCCAGGCTGCCATCAACGGAGTCATCAACACACCAGAGCTCAACTGCAAAGGTGAGAAGCAAAAGCACTACATTTAGTGGCAGTGTGGTCCTTGTGGGGCTTCAGACCTCTTGGTAATAGCTGATGTAACCATCTGAGATCATCTCTGTCTCATGACCATGCTCTGGTTGCTTGTTTTGGTATTGGGGGGATTTGAAATGGGTATCTGTGTAATTAGTGCAGTCAGTTCTACAGAAGCAAATGGATGTTTCAGAGACATGAAAAGGTGTTTTAACAAAGCTTCTTCACCTGAAGTTTGAGTTCAGTGAATTTACTGTAACAATTCAGTAATTCACCCATGCAGACAATGATGTGGGGCAGCAAGGAGCAGAGATCCCCATCTCTCCGAGCTGTCAGGCTTTCTTTTCTTTAGGGTTTTCAGCCATTTCCAGTCTAAACTCCTAATGCAGTCCTGTCCTATCTCACTTCTCTTACTTATCCCAGTCATTGACACTCACATCAAATTTCTTTCTTTATTTTGACACCTCCTCCCTTCATCTGCAGGACCTGGAGCTGCTCAGCCCGGCGACCTGCGGATCCGGAGGCAGCACTCCTCAGATAGTGTCTCCAGTATCAACAGTGCTACCAGTCACTCCAGTGTGGGAAGCAACATTGAGAGTGATTCAAAGAAAAAGAAGAGGAAGAACTGGGTGAGTGCATTTCAACAGATTGCGTGAGGTTTATATAAAATAGGCAGAAGATGCAGGGTGAAATCCAGCTGCTCAGCTCCTCCTGCCTCCTCCCCTCGTGTGACAGGTCAGCACAAGGACTGTGCACTGGTTAAATCCTCTGTAAACTCTCTTTTGAAGGCTTAATTGAGTTGTAAGTGATGTATATGCTTGTGTTGTTGAGTTTTAGCTTAACAGCCAAAAGGCCAGTTTTAAATTAGAAATAGCTGTCAAAGATCAGTTCTGATTAAAACTAATGCGGTGTCCAACCCCTTAGGGAAAACTTAACGTCTGTCATTAAAACAAATCCTTAACAAGAAATCATTCTTAGTTGATTTTGTTTTTTTTTTTCTTTTTGGCTTGTAGGGCTTTCTTTGAAGTGAACGTGTTAAAATACTTTTTTCAGAACTCTACTTTGAACATTATTGTGGAGTTCTACGACAAAAAAATAATTACCAGTCTTAAAAAATTTATTGTGATGGACATTTATTTTGCAAGATTTTGCAATACTTACCTTTAATTTCCCATTTTTTCTTTATTTGCTTATCATGTACTGTGTACCAGGTACCCTGTACTGGAGGAAAGGTACATTATATTCAACTCCATTTTGAATTAGATCCTAACTGCCTTAGCAACCTAGTTGGATTGTAGCTTGGACTGAAGTCCCTAGATCCTTTATTGTAGCCAGTAACAGAGTCCACCCCTTCCTTCCCACTGAGTTTAAATCTCCCTGAATCTTTTGGGTGTGTCTGTATAGGCACAAAATGTGTCTGGAGCTGGTAGAAGCTTCATTTGTATTTGCACAATAACCTCTCAGAAATGTCTGTAAAACTCCTGAGCTGTAAGAAACAGTTACCTGAGCAGGTTCCTGGTTTTATGTCTCTCTGCTCCCAGTGTTTTCATTTTGGTCTTTTGCCAGGTCCTTCATAACAACAGTATTTCCACTCTGCCTTTAAATAATAGCCTGGATGCAAACAATGTCATCTCCAAATCTTTCTTGTGCTGGGTTATACATCAGTTACAGATGAATTAAATTGCTGTAATTGCTCAATTGCTTGTGACTTTTAATTTGTGACACAGACCTTTTGTAATCATTAAGCCTTAGTTAAGAGAAACACTTTAGGTTTTTTCCTTAGCTTCTCTTCTTTATTATTGTAACCCAGTAGGTATTATCCTACATCGACCTACACATCTCATTCATCAGATGACTATTTTTAAAATAGGTTAAGGAAACATCTTATTATAAAGAAAAATAAATTAAGTTTTCATGAAGTAGAAGAAACAGGATATGTTGTTAAAAATCAGTACATCACTGCTGTAAAATTAAAACTAAATATTTAATCAGTAATTCACTGAAAAAAAAAAAATGAGTCTGGCTCACACATTGTTCATTCCACATACATTGAGGAAGTATCTCTTGTTATATATAGAAACAATGTAGCTGCCTATTCAGATCCAAAACATCAGATTTTCAACATTTCTCACCGCAGAAGTTGTGTAGTTTATAAATAAATTTAGTTCAGCCTGTTTACACATATAATATGTGATGGCATTAAGCAATGTTCATAGAATATCCTGAGTTGGAAGAAACTCATGAGGGTCATGAAGTCCAAACTCAGACCTCACAGTTGAGTCTAAAATTTACTCCTGAGATACAAGAGCATTGAACAAACACTTTGTGAAAACTGTTGAACCAGACTGTCAGGATGACATCAGTTTAATCACATGAATATTCATTCTTTTTGCTGTTTGGAAAAATTGCAGTCACGTGAGAAAAAGTTATTTTAATTGCAGGTAGGTAGAGAAGATTCCATCTTTTCACCTGATGGAATACCTGTTCCTGCAAGGAAAGACACAGTGCTCATGTGGCTGTTAGCCAAACATCCTGTCTGAGCCAGGGAGAAAAGATAATTTAAATGGTTAGCAGATCAGGGTCTGGTGTCTCCCTCCAATCATGGAAAAATGATCAGATGTCGTTTGCATCACCTGGTTTTGGAAAACACAGTGTTTGAGTTTTAAAGTTGTTTTTTTTTTTATTATTGGTCATGTTTTTCTTAGAAATCCAAAGCTTTCCTTATCACTGGCTTTATCTGTTAAAACATGTCTTTTTTCCTTCCCCCTCTTCCTTTTGCTTGTGCTTCTTCCGGCAGGTTAATGAGGTAAGGAAGACCTACTTTAAACTATGAGATACAAAGCTAACCCACCCATGCACATGACTAACCATTTCAGCATCATTAACCTTGTCTGAGCAACCTTAAATTAGAGCTGCAAGTTGCTACAACATCACTGTAAAGCTTGTTGCACTGAACAGAGTTTGCTGTAAAATAGTTGTCTGAAAATTCAAATTCATTGATATCCAGTCCTATTGACCTTATTAATCTCATAAAGTAGTTCAGGGGGAAAAAAAAAGCTTTTTTATTAATTTTTTATTTTTTTACCTGTGTTAAAATATAAGCGAGTCTGGCTGTATCATTTGGAGAATTTGCATGTTAAGAGTTTTTACCCTGTGGCTTTTTTTGGCCTGGTTTCATCCCCAATGATGTACCTGTTGTTGTGGTCTTGTTTTCTCAGTTACGCAGCTCCTTCAAGCAAGCTTTTGGTAAAAAGAAATCTCCCAAGTCAGCATCTTCTCACTCAGATATTGAGGAGATGACTGATTCTTCATTACCTTCTTCACCAAAGCTACCACACCACAATACTACTGTTTCAACCCCATTGCTGAGAGCTTCCCATTCCAATTCACTGTAAGTGATTTTTTTCTTTTTTTTTTAATAGAAAATGTAGTGGAAGGCATCTTGCTTCATTGGTAGAGGGAAGGAGAAAGACCATGCTTTGGAGAGATACCATGTTTTCCATGCTAGCTTTGCAGGACATCTGTAGGCCTCTTTCCAGAAACAAGCAGGGGCAAAATGTACCTTCCAGCATCCTGTCCATGTTGGTTCTTCTGTTTAAGAATCTGCACATCTGTATAAAAAGACATAGTGGGCCAGATGGGATTGTCCTGTGGGTCAGGGCTGCTCTGTTGTCACCACTCAGTTTGACTCCCAAACATCACTGATTTTATACCCCAGAGGGGAACTGTGTTTGTTAAGTGTTTTGGGTAAAACCCTCAGCCCTGTCATGCTGACAAAAGAATGAACAAAGATCACACTTTCAACTACTGCCTGTTTGGAATGTTCTGTAGTCGAAGGAGATTACAGGCAGGGGATAGAAAGGTAGAAATTTATATCCATGAAGAAGTGTAAACAGTAGCAATAGTTTTCAGCCCTATAATAACGATGAAATTTTAGGAGCAGGAGATAATCCCCCATTAATTTTTTAGAGGTACTCCAGTCTCTTGAACCTAAGTCAGTGAATTTTTGGTGACTACAGCAAATTATGCTTTAGAAATCTTAAGGCCAGCAGACTGTCAGAAAATGATCCCATCTATCATCAAAGTGCTGTGTGCATATGTTTCATCCTGACATGAAAGCTAAAAGGCTAAACGTGAGAAAAGAGTAAGTATGCAACTGGAGGGAATGCTGAAGTAGAAGTAAAACATATATATTTTGGCTTACTGGCTTTTTGGTGGGGAAAACTTCTCGCATTAACCTGATTTAGGGAGAAATATTTTCAAGAAAATGCCCCTCAAAGCATGCAACTTTGTAATAGATCTTTCTATAGATACACTTATGAATGTGCTGAAATGTTGTTCACCCAGAATCTTTTTCTGTGGGAGGAGGGAAGAAAAACGCCACCAAAAAATTTTAAAGCATGAGTGCTCTAAAGCAAGCAGGAATTCATCATGCTTCAATAGGTGTAGAGTCCTGAAGCAGAACAGTTCAGGGAAACCCAGCTGTGCACACCTGGTGAGCTTTAAATCTGTCTGTAAACTCATCAATCTCCAACCAACTGCTTTTACTGCCTACACCCCCTAAAATTTATTTAGATTTTGGCTTTAGAAGTTTTCCTTTATGGCAACAACCATGAAAAAGATGCAGACTATCCAATAGTAAGTGACATCCAGAATTCTGTTACAGATGCTGATTAAAGAAAAATAACCCTCAGACATATTTATTTCACTAGTTTCTAATGTTTCCGTGACCTATTTAATATCTGATTTATGGCATCACTAATCTAATAAGCCCAAACAGTTACCTGCTTGCTACAGAATAAAAGGATTTTTTCCCCTCCTTCTCTAATAAGTTATGGAA
Organism: Phaethornis superciliosus; assembly: GCA_023637945.1. Lineage (NCBI taxonomy): Eukaryota > Metazoa > Chordata > Aves > Apodiformes > Trochilidae > Phaethornis > Phaethornis superciliosus. The sequence continues at coordinate 3,462,835 of JAJQWJ010000017.1, forward strand.
TAACGCTGTCTGAAAAGTGACAAATGGTCTCATTCAGGATCTTTTTTCAATCTAGTATTTCTGAATGCACCGACAGTGAAGCTGAAACAGTCATGCAGTTACGAAATGAGCTCAGAGACAAGGAGATGAAGTTGACTGATATTCGTCTCGAAGCCCTCAGCTCTGCTCATCAGCTCGATCAGCTCCGGGAGGCGATGAACAGAATGCAGGTAAGAAATAAACACGCCAGATCCTGCAATCTGTGTCGAGGCCATGCAGTAAAGATCTAAAAGAAAGTAAATTTGAAGTTTTTGAATGCTTACTAAAAGTTAGGTCTAGCTTTATGCCATTGTTAAACCTTGTAGCTTTGTTAAAAGTCAGCTTAAAGACGTGAATTCTGCTTCCCTCAACACTGCAGCTGTAACCAATTCAAATCAAGAAAGCCACAGGGAGATCACTTTGTAGACTGCAACCTCCTCAAATGTTCCTATGCTCTCTGTTTTAAAGAAGCTGCTTTTCAGTGTTTAGTGAATTCCCACGTTTATGTTCTCTAGGATACTTCAGAAAGTTTAATCGAAGGGATGTTGTAATAATTAATATCATTAATTTATTAAAATCAACGAAAATACTATGAGAATGGCATTTCTGCTAAACTAGTATTTATTCTTCGGTGACTTATCTTTTAAGTGTACATTTTCACTAGGCTTTCTAACTCCTGACTTGTCTTTTCAAGAGCGAGATTGAAAAACTAAAAGCAGAAAATGATCGACTGAAATCTGAAAACCACGGCAGCTGTAGCAGGGCTCAGTCTCAGGTTTCCATTTCATCCTCTCCAAGACATTCAGTGGGTCTCTCTCAACACAGTTTGAACCTCACGGAGTCAACCAGTCTCGGTGAGTTTAATGAGAAAGGCAGTGGGCAGGTTTTATCCTGCACTTGAAAGATTTGGTTTGGTTAGCCATGGAAAAAAAAAAGCATGAAAATTATTAACAGTTGAGGTGTGGATATATGTCAGGAGCTGGCAAAAAGCCTTCTTTTAAAATGTCGTCACAGGGCTGCTACGCCCTAGACTGGAGTTGTCCAATTATGACCTCAGCTGCTAAAAGTCATGTTTGAAGCCATTTAATGGCCTGTATTTGCCTGGGGATATATCATAGGAAGGGAAATAGAGGGTTGCTGACACAATTTTCAATGACCGTCACTTTTTAAGAGTGATCCTGATATTTGCTCGGGAAGTCAGGACACCTGGTTCTTAGGTTTTACCTCGGGGCAATTTGAAGGCCAGATGTGTTGTGTTTGACTACAATAGGTGTGTTGGCATAAAGCAGAACAGTCTTCAGTGTTATTGCAATACAGCTGTGAAGCTGTTGATGTTTTCTGTTCACAGACATGCTCTTAGATGACACTGGAGATGGCTCAGCCCGGAAAGAAGGAGGCAGACACGTCAAAATAGTTGTCAACTTCCAGGATGAGATGAAATGGAAGGAGGTCAGGAATGTTTCATTCCCAGCTTGGAAATATAATTGACTATGAAATTAAGCAGAGAAGTGGAGGCTTTTATTTGCAGAAGAGCTTTAAAATTTTTTTTAAAATGTTTAGTAGAAAAGAAGGATTTTAGAAGAAAGGATTCCATACAGAGTGATAAAGATGCATCGTAATTAAAAAATATTAACTTTAAAAAGAACCAAAAAAGAAAGGAAAAATAAAAAGCTTATCCATTCATTACTTTTAGTAGCCATGTCTGATAGTTCAGATGTATTTCTTAATTTAAATTCACATTTCTGTGCACTTAGGATTTGAGGCCTCGCACCTTTCTCATAGGCTGCATCGGAGTCAGTGGGAAGACCAAATGGGATGTTCTGGATGGGGTTGTAAGGAGGTTGTTTAAGGTTAGTGAGCACAGTTTGCTGTCTGCTTGAACCCCCCTGTGACATTTTGATGGGACCGAGCAACATTGACCTTGCTGTGGTTGCTACTGGTACAGCATAGAACCAAGCCACAGAGGTTTCAGTGCTGCCTCCCATTCCATGTCCCTTTTCCACCCTAGGAATACATCATCCACGTGGATCCCCTCAGCCAGCTGGGCCTGAATTCAGACAGTGTGCTGGGCTACAGCATCGGGGAAATCAAACGAACCAACAGTGCAGAGACACCTGAGCTGTTACCCTGTGGCTATCTGGTTGGAGAAAACAACACTATTTCAGTTACCATCAAAGGTAATTACCTTTGACCTGGCTGTTGTAGTTCTCACTAATCACAATTTTATCAAACCTTTCTGTGTCAAGAGACTCAGAGGTGCAGAAACTTTTCATTGTGTTTTCTTCTTCCTGTCCTTGCCTTTTATTTACTGGTCCTTCTATTGGCCTTTGATAAAGGCAGCACTTCCAGTATGTGCAGTCCATAAATTGAGCAAATTTTCAGGAATAATTACACACACAGCAGTTTTCTCCTTGTATTTTGAACTGCTGCCTGGAGTTGTCCCAGAGAAGACCTCACACCACAAGGAACGTAGTGGAGTTGTTTAAGCAGCAAATTAATGAAGCCTCAGAATTTCATTCCCTCTTTCAAATAACTATAGCTGTTACTTCCTTCATGCAGAGTAAAAAAATTCTGCATTGAACTTGCTTGATTTCTCTCACTGAAGAGTCCCTCCCTAGGCACCAGTAAGGAGGGATCCCAGAATCCATGGGACATCTTAAAATCTGGATTTTTTTTCAAAGTTTACAGTTTTCGGATTTTTCATTAGTGTCATTATATCATCCTGCTAAGAGTTTAATAGTCATTTGGTGTCTCAGGGAACCATTTTCTTGTAAAAACTATGCTCTTAAGCTAGATTTGGGGGAAAAAATTCCTCATCTTCTGCATTTTGAGTGTACATCAGACAGAGTATTTGAGAGCACTGCCAGGTGCTCTGCAGCTCAACTTCAAAATTTGGCTGTGGCACTTGACTGAAAGTAATTTGGTTTTTGAATGTTGGTGAAAAAAATCAGTTCCCTGAGGTATGAAATCAGTACACAGGAAGACAAAATACACCATGAAATATCTCAATTTACTGAGGGCTTGATGTGAACCCAGGGTATGCTGCTTATTTAGAATACATTGTCCAATAGTAAATCCCAATTGGAATATTGCTTGAGGTTTAGCCATATCTGTGAAGCTGCAATCTGATTTCATATTTAACTTGCATTGGCTTGACTTGTACTTTGAAGTCAAAGTAGAAGTATGAAGTAGAAGTATTCGTATGTGATAACAGTTTACAATAAAATGGAAATGTATTTAAGCAATTTAGAGAAAAACACTTCCACGTACCTTTGAAATACAAAGCTGCATATATAAATATTTGATATTCGGAGTAACCATTGAGGTGTGAACATTTCTGTGTGTGATCTGCCAACTGCCCTTTCTACTGTTTATTTTGAAGCTCTGTGTATTTTCTCTGAGCCAATTCTGCCTACAGTGACTGCTGACGTTGTGTAAATGCTTATCAGCAGTTTTATGTTAGAAGAGATAAGTATCTGCATACAAAGAAGGAGTTTAATTACAGGCTGTTGGGAAAGTAGGGGGAGTTGATGATAGCTGGGGTGGTTGGGGTTTTTTTTGTTGTTTTTTTTTTTTGTCTAGTGATTCAAAAGTAAACAGGTAAATTCTGGATGAATGTGTACCATGCATGATGAAATACTGCAACTTGGATGGTTTGTGTGTGGAAAAATGTGTCCTGGGATCATTTGTATTGCAATTTCCAAAGGGCCTCAGACACTGGAGGATGCAGCTGAGTACTTGGAGCAAGTACCAGGAGAGCTGAAGGAGGATCCAGGCTAAGCCCATTGGTCTCTTATGCAGTTGTTTTAGCAGCTTTATATGTTCTCCTCTCAACCTTGGGGGGTACCAGAGTGGGGCAGAGATTTATCTCTGGAGTGAGAAAACAGCTTGGTCAGGTCAGATCTAAATCTGTTGCTTCTAAGTGGTTTTTTTGGGGGGTTATACTGCTATTACTATACCCTAAAAATCACATATTTTAGTTCTCCAGTTTGACTATCTAATTATTTCACCTAATCTTGATGTTTTCAAGCTCCACTACTGCGATTGCTTTGCAGCATTACGACTGCTTAGTTTAAAAAAAAAACCAAACAACAAATCCCACAACCTTTTAAAATGCAGGTAACCTGGACAAAAATTGTGACTATCTCAAAATCCGAGATCTTTTTTCTGTTGCAGGTATCTGTGAGAACAGTTTGGATGGTCTGGTGTTTGAATCACTGATTCCAAAGCCCATACTGCAGCGTTATGTCTCTCTCCTGATGGAACACAGAAGGATTATTTTATCTGGCCCCAGTGGCACTGGTAAAACATACCTGGCAAACCGACTGTCTGAGTACATGGTCCTTAGAGAAGGCAGGGAGTTGGCTGATGGCATTATTGCAACCTTCAATGTGGACCATAAATCCAGTAAGGTGAGGAAATGGAAAGCATCCTTGTGCAATTAATGTGACCTTATATCAGAAATGCCAGACTCCTCCTTTAGTAGTCCACCAAAAGCTGAGTTAAGGCTTGTCTTCCCTTTTAAAGTGTTATTTTGATCCAGAGTGGAACAATCCTGAAGATTTTCAGAAGTGCAGAGTCACCTGATGGTGGGCCTGATATAGCCAGCATCCAGGTGTATATTTGAACACCTAAAGGTGCCACGATTTTCAAGTAGTCTTGAGGACTGCTGAGGAAGCTAAACACCTGAGAAAATTCCCAGCAGCTTAAGCAATCCCTGTTGCATCTGGGCATTTTTCCAATAAACCCCCAAATGCATCTCCAGGCTGTCAAAGAGTTTCTGCAGCTGCAGGTATCAGCAGTTGTAACCTGCATTTGCTGGGTTTGGAGTGCCTGTTGTCCAGGCACATTCCTGCACCAGTAAGGCATGTCTCTGCTTTTTACTGGTTTTGCTGAATATACCTCCAGTGAATGGTTAGATTAAAGGAAAAAAAACAAACCAAAAATCCCCTGTATGTTTGATGGCCTTAGGCACATGTTGCTCTTAAAGAAAGGGATGGTTGAAATTGTGCTTGTAGGCCATTGGTATAATTTGAGACCTGCTATGGAATAAATATTTTAAAGCTGCTGAGAGCATTTCAGCCAAAGCCAGTCACCCAGCAGCAGCCCCACCACCTCATGCTTCTTTCATGGCTTTACTGCAGGCATCCAGATTTTGGCTTCTGGTGTGGGATGCTTTATTCCAGATAAATTTAATCAGTATTTTGATAGTCACACAGCTGCAAGAAGGTATATTACAAACCTAACTGGGATGCAAACTTCGGTTTGGTTTGTGGAGAGATGAACAAGTTCCTGAAAAGTAAGAAAACCACATTTTAGGTCTCCTGAGTGTCAGATTACAACAGCACAAATGAAAAAAAAAAAAAAAATGTTCAGCATAACCTCTGAAAGAAGCACAAATTCTTCTGTTTTCTCCTGGAAAATGTGTGCATTTATAAGATGGCAGGCTCTTTTACTTCAGATTTCATGACAAAGCCACTATGTTGTTTATCTTAATAGACTTTCAAAGAATTTGATTAAAAACTCTTGTGTTTTTTGGTTTTATTTTCCTTTTTTTTTTTTTTTAAATACATATACTCTGCAGGAACTCCGCCAATACCTGTCCAACCTAGCAGACCAGTGCAACAGTGAAAATAATGCTGTGGATATGCCTCTTGTAATCATTTTGGATAATTTGCATCACGTTAGCTCCCTAGGAGAGATCTTTAATGGACTTCTAAACTGCAAATACCACAAATGGTAAAGTAATAATATCAGCAGACATTCCAGCTCTCAGTAGTGCAGGCAGACCATGGGTGTTGCAAAATATCATCACAAAGCAACTAGATTAATTTGCTAGACTGAGGTGACCAGATCATCCATATCATGGGCAGCACTTCAGAGGGTTTTTTTGTCTATAAAATGATCAGTTCCTCTGAAATCAGGAATAAAAGTGGTAGTAGAGGGTTTGGGTAATTTGCATTCTCTTCATGTAGTAGATCTTCAGTACTGAAACCCCATTTTTAGTGAATGTTCCTGCTTTTAGATTTTCTGGTTTGCTTTCAGAGTTTGATGTTCTCAGAGTTCTCATTCTCAGTAGAGAATTTGCCTATAAGTAACTAGAAAACCATTCTTTGCCAGAAGAGGTTGAGTTGCTACTAACAAGTACAATTTGCTTGATTATTTTTATATTTATTTTTTTAATAGTCCGTATATTATTGGCACGATGAACCAAGCCACCTCCTCAACACCCAATCTTCAACTTCACCATAATTTCAGGTACTGTTTATTCATGTTTCTTATTTATGTTTGGGGGCTGGCAAAGGAGTAATGGCTACTGAGTCATCAGAAATTGTTCTTATCAAGTGAAATTGCAAACTGAGAGTAATACCATTTGCTATTAGTTGCTGCCCTAACATGTGCAGCTTTGTTATGGTGCTGTTATTAAAGTAGCTGCCCTTCATAAAATTTTCCCTTTTCAGAGGCTTGATATTTGATCCTCTTAGCAAATTTTAAATAAGATAATAGCTAAAGCAGATACTGAATGAGAAAGAAGCTGAAACAATGCACAATACAAATTGTTTCATCTAGTAACTTCACTGTGCCAGAATAATTTTTACCAAGAAACATACATGACTGGCCTAACACATTTTGATCCTGATGTTAATTTATAAATAATAAATTTAGCCCAGAATGGGTGTGTTCAGTAGGATGAAAGAGAAGTAATGGATGTTTCTCCTGTTCTGCAATAGATGGGTGCTATGTGCTAACCACACTGAGCCAGTCAAAGGCTTTCTTGGCCGTTTCTTGAGAAGAAAACTGATTGAAACAGAGATCAGTGGCAGGATGAGAAATGCAGAGCTGGTTAAAATTATTGATTGGATTCCCAAGGTCTGGCAACATCTGAATAAATTCTTGGAGGCTCACAGCTCCTCTGATGTTACTATTGGTAAGTGCTCTGCTCATATGTCCAGGCATATGGAAATGTACATATTTTATTTCCTTGTATATCAGAGGCTTCCTTGTGCTGTATCAGTTTAAAAAAGGTTTCTTTAAAACCCTGCTTTCAGATGGCAGTGTACTCTCAGACTGTCTGAGTTTCCAAAGCTGTTTAGGTTTTTGTTTAATTTTTTCTTAGAAAAAAGACTTCTTTCTAAGTCTTGGGTACAAACTGTATTATGAAATCTGGTTAATTGTTTTCACCTTAAAGGCTATAATTTTTCTAGTTGATTCAGAAGATTTTTGAGCTCTTGAGGAAAGTAGTTCACCAGATAACTACTTAACCTTCTCTCTTCCTTGCCTTCTTCCTCCATAGAAATGGAAGTTGTTGTCTGATCCCATTTTGAGGCATACAATGGTCATGATTTGAGTTTAACTCCTTCATTTCCCTTTCCAGGTCCACGACTCTTCCTCTCCTGCCCGATAGATGTCGATGGTTCTAGAGTTTGGTTTACTGACCTGTGGAACTACTCCATCATCCCATATCTTCTGGAGGCAGTTAGGGAAGGGCTACAGGTGAGCAGGCAAAAGTGGTAAATCCGAAGTCTTGAATGGTGTCTGTTCCAAAGGCAACTCAGTATCAGGAAAAATTACCTAATTCTCTGTAGGTCTAGCTGAATACCTGCATGTTTGTGAGTATAGCTTTAATTGTATTTCATTTCAGACAGAATGACTCCCTTCCAACAGTTTTGAAACATGGTGTGGAAGCACCACTACAAGTTCAGATTAGATTTTTTAAATGGTGTTTAGATGCCAAATTCCTAATGTTTTCAGTGGGGCCAGTTAGACACCCAAGTATCTTTGAATCATCCGTGCCAGAGGCACACCTTAAAATTACACTGTGCACTTGAAAAATGTGTTTGTGGTCATTAACTTCATTATGCAGGATTTTCCTTTGTAAGTCAGGTCTCTCAACAGAGGAAGAACAGAGCTCTGTATGGAGAGAAATGTCTTAATGAGTGACAGGATGAGTATCAGTGGCATTTTGATTACTTCTCAGTCTACAAGATTAATTTTTTAGAGGATTCCTTCACAATTCTTTCAAAGACCAGAGTGAAATCATCACTGGTTGCCTGTACTTACTTACTGACTCTTACTTTATCAAGTTGGAAGGTTTTCAGCATTTCACAAAATTAATTCTTAGCATCTCTATGACATTAAATCACATTGGAATCAGGAGAAGTCTTGAACACAGGATTGCTTTTGACTTGACATGCAGTTGTGGAAAAAATGGCCTTTTTTAATTCATGGAATAAACGTGGCAGGACAACATTTAAAAGGCAGTTTTGGAAATAGATGCTCAAGGTGAGGCCTGACAAGGCTCTGAGCAACCTGATGGAGTTGAGGATGTCTCTGCTTATTTCAGGGGGGTTGGATTAGAGGGCATTTGGAGGTCCATTCCAACCCAAATCATTCTATGATTCTATAAATTATCAGTAAGTTCTGTGCTGTAGATTCTGTATCCACTTCAGTCCCATTTCCCCAAATTCTGCTAATTTATTTCCATTTAGATAATTTCTCAGTTTACTGTAGAGTTTCTCCTTTGTTGAGTCTGTGGATAAGTTTAAGACTTCAGTACCTGAAGAGAAGCCAGAGCTGTGCTAATGAACATGGTAATAGAAATGTGTGTTTTGGTTTAGGCTGTTTTCTGTCCTCCAAACCCACAAAGGCTTCTCTGAGAACACCTCTTCTCATGAAATTTCCTGCCAGAAAGGAAGGGTGGACTGCTGATGTCACTCTGATCTCCGTGAATCTAAAAGGAGCTATTTTTGTGTATCTGTTTCTCATTTAGAGAACTATTTTGGGTCAAAGACAAGTGAGCCAAATGGATTGCTCCCATCAGAGCTGAGGTTTTTTGTTCTTAAAAGCAGGGATGTGAAAATCAGAGGGTTGTGTAAAACCCCAGTTCTTCCTGCTTGGTGTATTGACACAGAACGCAGCACCAGCAAAAAGAAGACCCAAAATCTCTGCTGCTTCCTGCCACCCTCACTCATACTCTAGTAATTTCTCTGTGGTGCTTTGTGAAGCAGCCTGCTTGATTTTTCCCCCTTAATTTCTCTCTAGACAAGGGATGGACAGAACCAGTTTCTGTGGAAGGCAATAGTGAGGTAGTTATCCAGGACAGGTGCTGATTTCCTATCTTGAAATGGGAATTTTTCATATTAGCTGATTTTCAGAAATGAGCTAGGATCAACACAGACCTTCTAGGTTGCAAAGGCACATGAAAAATATAAAATCCTCTTCATTTAGCAACTGACATCTATTGCTGTATATTTCAGAACAAGATGAAAATAAGAGATCTGGGTAACCACAGCTTGAAAACATTATGCTGGGAAAAGAATCCAGTAGAGCTCAAGGCCACAGGGTGTTTAAGTTGTGGAGGAGGCTGTGTTGCAGATGGCTTAGCACCATCTGCTGGCACCTCTGCTCTGGGACTCACTCTGTTCTGCTTCAGAAAAAAAAAAAAACAACAGATGTTGGTATTTGGAGCAGTTTAATACTCTGCAATTTGTGCATGGCATTTGGCTGCCATCTATTGCACAGCTCTCATCTACGTTTCACTTCAGTGTAAGTTTCTTGTAAACATTACAGGGAGGCTCTGATAAAATCAGGGATTTATTTTGGTGTGTGTAAATCAACAGAGTCCATGTGGACTTCCATGGACTGCATGGTTTAGAATGAAAGCTGTTGTTATTCCACAATATTGGCCAGGAATCTCTGTCAAGGTGTCATTCTGACAGTGTTTGCCTAATGGGTACCTGCAGAAACACTTTGCTGCCCCATAGGAAGGTCAGGTTTGGGTTCATGAGCTGTGTATCTAGAGGAAAACAGTCCCTAGCATTCTGTTTGGATGCAACACTTTGAGGATCTGGTTGTGCTGGAAGCAGTAGTTCACTTCTGTAGTGCAAGAATATTCCAATGACTTCTGGCAAAGATCAGCACTGAAAAGCTCAAAGCTTTGCCCAAGCTGCTTGGCAACAGGGAGGATAACAAAATGGGTGCATGCAAAAAATAAGGGAAAAAAATAACAAAACAAGAAGAAATAGCACAGAGGAAACAGGAATGGTCTTACATCCATCAGATGACTGTGTTAGACCACTGCTTTTCCTCCTGTATGTTATGCAGGAGAGGGAGAGTTCTTGGTATTCAAATGACAAAATGCCAGTGGCAAACTCCAGTTGCTGGAGGATGTTTAGAGTGAAATTTATTAAACAGAAGTCAACTGTTAAAAAGTCACTTCAAGTTATATTAATGCTTTTAAAACAGACAGCATTAATTTTTTTTTATTAAGCAAACTTCACTGAATATCACAAGAAGAATACGTTGGGATTCAGTAACACAGAAAAAGTTTTTGCAATAGAGTGTGCTTACTTGAAACAGGAACATGAGCATAGCCGAATCCTGCTGGCACTTTTTCTTGGTTGAAAACAAAGAAATTCCCCTGCCTTGAAAACTTTTTGCTATGACATCCATCACTGTTGCCTGATGACAGGTTTCATGTTTCCTCCAACACATTCCTGATGGTTTCCTGACGACAGCCAGTGTAGATAAGGCAGCTGGTAGTGCACTCTGGATGTCAACATTGATGGCCTCTTTTGAGTATTGCTTTTATTTAAGTTAACTTTATTAAGTGAGGTTATTTTCAGGGCTCCCTGTTCCTTCAACTGGTGCCAACAGAAGGTCACTGAATCTCTAAGGAGGTGGTCAGCCACTTCCAACTCAGTTGCCATTACAAACAGCTAAAAGTTTGTATGTCATGAGGGGGAGGGAGGTCTCTTGTGAGCCTTTTCTGCAAGCTAAGGCTGATGGCACATTGCTTTGGGTTAGGTGTAGGCACTGAACAGATGGGCAGGGGAGTAGGAATGTTTTACATGTTTTGATGCTTTTCCAGTTGTATGGGAGGAGAGCACCCTGGGAAGACCCTGCCAAATGGGTGATGGACACGTACCCTTGGGCAGCCACCCCACAGCACCATGAGTGGCCTCCTCTGCTACAACTGAGGCCTGAAGATGTGGGCTTTGATGGCTACTCAATGTCACGGGAAGGCTCCACCAGCAAGCAAGTTCCAGTGAGTGATGCTGAAGGAGATCCTTTGGTAAGGTCTCGATTTAGGAACAGGGGAACCACTGTATTTCCCTTGTTCTTCGGGATTAGATAGAGGAATTTTTTTAAAAAGGAAAGTGCTTTTGAGGAGTGTTTAAAAATTTTAGGAGCAGCCAATTTTCTGGGGAAGTCATCAAGTCAGTTCAGGGAATGCTTTTGCACACAAAGCCTGTAGAGTTTTGCAAGAAACAGAAGTAGAGCCTTTACAGATTCATGTGTTGAGGACATTCTGAGGGTTCATTTTTTGAGGAGTAGCTGAAGATGGGTAAAAACCTAATTTTTAGACAGTGGAATTAAGCGTGCATTCTTGTTGCACATACTTGAATAACACATTGGGACCGTTTCATTTAGCCTGGTTTGCCACAATCACAAAATAGGATTGTTGCTTTACTTGGTGTGGGTTTTAAAGCTGTGACACCAATTGGAAATAGAGATTTTCAAAGAATATGTGAACTAGTAGCCTCCATGACTGGTGTTTATTTTGTGAATCAGAAATACCATGCAAGCACGTAGAGAAACGTTAACATATATTTGTTTAGAAAGTTGAGCTTGAAGGTAAGGCTAAAATACACATTTTCTTCCAATGGAAGCAGTTATTGGAGCTGCTGTGCAAATTGGGGCTGCCCTGAGGCTGTTCTAGTGAAGTGTACAGTTGGGAGTATCGAATGTGTGTTACACTTTTCACTAGCTCATGTATACATCTACAAACATGAAGCTCCATATCAGGACCTTTGGATTTGCCTCATTGGACTGATCCATCTGGATTTCTTTAGGGCAGGGCAAGAGAGGGATAGGATGCTTGCAGAATCCTGTCGAGTTTGGACATGGATTAATCCCTTCAATCTTCTTGTTTTCAGCTTTACTGGAAAAGCATACTTTTCATGCCTAACTTTCATGCTGCTATAACATGTTCTATAGCTAATATCTCTTTTCAGAGACTCAGTATTAATTACCCCAGCTGCCTGTTCCTTTGCTTACCCATTGGCAAAGTGAATGCCCCCGTGGTTTGCTTACAGAGTTGATATTCTTTCTACCTCAGAATGCAAATAATGGAGAAACCCTTTACCTTTGCAGATGAACATGTTAATGAGGCTGCAAGAAGCAGCCAACTACTCAAGTCCCCAGAGTTACGACAGTGACTCTAACAGCAACAGCCATCACGATGACATCCTCGATTCGTCTCTGGAGTCGACGTTGTGATCTTCTTTGGGTAGAAAGAGGTTGTTTCCATTATTGCTCTCCCACTTGGCAGGACCCCTGATCATAGACTCATGACAAGAACAGTCCTGGGCTGGGCTGGGATCTCAGTATTAGAGCTGCAAGAACAATAAGACACTTGGAGTCAGTCTTGAACCTGGGTGCAGGCAACCCAAGCAAACCTTTGTATTGTTTTTCTTTTGAAGATTATGAGAACTGCACTATTCCTTTGGTTTCTTCTGTTTAGTTGCTGTAAGCTCTCATGCCTAAGATACTGAAGATGTTAAAAATAACCATCATTACTAAAAGTTGAAGGGTAAGGGGGGAACTTCACAGCTAGGAAGCAAACAGCTTTGTGCCATGTACTATCTGGAAGGAGAAGGGGAGAGGAAGTTTTTGCCTATGCTGCTTCTGACCAAACACATTTAGGTGAGGGCTGGACTTTTACCAATCAGCTTTGCAGATTAAACTCAGCTTCATACAGTTCTGGTGCTATAAACAATACTGCTTGCCTTGGAAATAATACTCAGTAAAGGCAAAGCTGCATAACAGGGAAGTTTGATGAAATATGAAAAATAGAAAAGAAAAAAAAATATACTAATAAAGCGCTGCTCTCCACGCCAGTCTGAGACCTTGGCTTTCTTTTATAAAGAGATATATATAAATAAGAATATATAAAAATATATATACAGTCTGAACAAATCAGGTTTTTTCCAACACTGTGTAACAATCAATCCTACCACACGTGAAAGATCAGGTAGCCCTTTGCTAGTTAGGGCCTGATTCTCTTCCCACTTACATCCATGTCACCAACTTGGTTGACTTCCGTGGCGTTGCACCCAATTTATTTACTCTGATGTGAGTGAATTTCCCTCCTCTGCAGATGTCAGGGACAGGGCCATGCCCCGTGGTGTCCTGCAAGGATGCAGGGAGCCCTGTACACAGAGGTGAGCTACATCCCTGAAAAGGGATTAATCAGCCTTTCAGTTTCTAATTCTTGCCATGAAACGTTACAGCTGTTCTCTAAAAACTTTGGGGTTTGTTCAGAGTTTTTGTTCCAATCAGCACAACCACAAATGGGTTAATTAAAACTTAGCTCTGTGACAGTGCCAGTGCTACTCTGGTGACAACATTTACTTCAGTGACTTTTCTTTTAATTGGGGAAAAAAAAATAAAATCAAATAGTATTTTAGCAGTATTCAGGTCTGGAAAAAATAAAGGAGGGAAGGTACTGCATCTTTTCATTTTAGCTGGGCCATGCTTTTGAGTTTTGGCAGAGCTGTGAACCTGGTTTTATTTCTCCTCCTCTCTGAACGCACACACCTACACTATCAGTGTTAAGGCTTGTACTTCTGTTGGGGAGCAGGAACACCTCCCAAAGAATTGCACTTTCCTTTTTATGGCAGCAAAACCTTACACCACCACCACAACGTCAGCTGTACCTCAGCAAAAACATCACTCCTCAATGTTGGTTTGTACTAGCCTTGCCAGCTATCTTTTGGTGCTGAATTTTGAAGCGATGCCTTATTTTGTACTAATTGTGTTTGATTAAATTAGTGCTGTATATTATGGGATTTTATTTAAAGAAACAGGGCTAAAGTCATCTCGTGGAATATCATAAGTTGCTGTGAATATTGTTTGTACGAGAGACTAGAATTTGTTTAAATGTGACAAAAAAGGAGGGAAATGAGATAATTTTTCAGGTTCATATCAATCCGCAGCTAATAAATCACTAAAGAGCTGTTTTATCCATGCAGGAGAAAAAGAAAAGAGAAAGCTTTTCAACTCTAAGAAACGCTGTCAGTAATAAATTACAGGAATATACTGGTTTTTCAGTGTACAGAAAGAAAACTTATTACAAACACTTTTTTAAGAGCTTGTGGGTTTAAAGTAATGTAACAGACAAGTTCATGCTTCTGTGACTCAGCTTGAGGGTGGTTTTATTATACCTCATGATTTTCTGTAACATAACTGTACTTTGTCTTACTGAGCTGGTCTTGAATCTGCTCCTGTTACAGCTTCTAAGTGCTGATGACCTTTTTTTGTTGTGGGTTTTTTTTTGGGGGGGGTTTGTTTTGGTTTTTTTTTTTAAAGAAAACTATTATAAAAGAAAAATTTAAAGATTTTAATGATGGGGGAGGGAAGAGCTTGGTGTTGATACTGTTTTAACCATATGGACTCTTATTTCATTGATGGAAATACCAAGGGTTACTCAGCCAACATTCTAATCCAGTTCTTGGTACTGTAAAAATGGGCTAAATCTGTATGGAATCAAATACATAGCATGCTGGTGATGAGTTAGATAGAGATTAATTTTTTTCCAGTAGTCTTGACAATTCTGCTTCCAGCACTGACTTTACCTTCTACAACTGTGAATTTTGGTACCTAATCCCTCAACTGAATCCATGCAGATAAGAGCATGTGCCTGTAAAAATACCCAGTTGCAGGGCTAGGGCTTTACATGGACTTAATATCCTAGAAAACATCTCAGTTAACCTTTAACTGAGTGCTGTAAGACATGTTTAAAATTACATTTTATTTGTGGCGAACGGGATATTTTTAATTTTTTTTCTCTCTTTTTCTTAAAATCCTGTGCTTACGCTCAGGAAGGGGTTTCTGTTTTCTATTTTTTATTGGCACTAGCTTGGATTCCAGTGAGTGTGGCAATTTTGAGTAGGCTTGTCATTCTGAGCATCACAATATTCAGTGTCTTTTCTGAAACTTCGGGAAGCAGGGTTACCTGTTGTGCACACGTCTTAGTTTTTATCAAGATTTTTCAGAGATTCTCTAAGTGACTTTGTTCTTGTTTAAGGCTTTTTCAAAATGCTTCCTCTTCTTTTTTGCACCCTCTTTTTTTTTTTTTTTTTTAACCTTACAAAGTTGGCTTGTGTAAAATGAAAAATTTAAGAAGAAATGCAAGATTCTATGCAACATTCATGTTGAGTTATTAATTCAAAGTATAAACCATTTTGTTTCCTTCAGAACTGCCAAGAATGATACCGGCCATAAATGAGATGTGGTTTATTTGGGGAACTGGGGGGGTGGGTGGTGTTTTTGTACATTTTGGAAGAAGCAAACTGATATTTCATTGTTGATGCTTAACTTCGATATTATGTGTATGAAATCTTGTCTAAATGTGGCAATTTTCTTTCAAGGAAAATAAAAAAAACAAAAACAAAGCAAAAAAAAATCTTTGTCAATATTAAATGGAAGGTTGCTGTTTTGATCTAGTTGTTTCCAGTGGAACAGTTTATGAAATATGTTCTATAAGATGTACATTTTTTCATTGTAACATAGAAATGTAAATATTTGATTAAAAGTGCTGCATTTTGATGAATTTTTTCTAGCCATTTTTAAAGAGAAAAACTAGGAACTGAGTATTTTGTGTACGTTTATGATGTTTTCCATTTGCTCCTCTCCCTATTTAATTTTCAGTTCTCATTTAGGATTGGAATTTGTGAATGGTCTGTTTGAGATCATGCCTCTCCTTTCTCACCCTCCCTGTTTCTCCCCCTCCCCTGTGTCATGGAGAATAACGCTGATGATTGTACCAGTCTTAAATTATTCATGATTCAATAAAATCAATGCTTATTTATTCAGATTTGTGGCTTCCCAGAACTTTTTGTCCCTTCTTAATCAACATTTTCTATTTTTATTTGAGCATTGCGGCGTTCGCTTCTTGGTTTTATTGGCTTCTTGTAAATACTTATGAAAAGATCCCAACTTCTTCCCCAGGAGGAAATTTAGCAGAGGGAATACCCCAGTGGGATTCTCTCCCATGGGACTGCCCCAAATATGCACAGAGTGACCACTGAAAACTTTCTGCATTATGGTGCTACCACCTGTGGCTTCTTAGATGATTTCTACATGGAGAGAGGTGGAGAGGTTTTCCAACAGGCACAGTTACCACCTTCCTTGTCTGCCCTGGCTGTGGCATGGGGGAAAACACTTCCAGGGCTCCTATTTTTTGCAGGATGGTGACTGAACAGCCCTTAGGCTGGGTAAGGGGACCAGGGGGTGCCACCAAGGCAGGCTCTGGGGCTGCCAGCTGAGGATGCTGCTGTACAGCTCTGCAGGTAACAGCACAAACTCCCTGAGCAAGTGATTTCTATTTTTCCCCTTTCCAACAGGGAAGCCACACTGGGGAGACCAGAGTTCCAGCAGGCACAGATGTTCAACCAGCTGGTTTGTAAGTGGGTAAAAGAGTTGAGAATTTGCTGTCCTGAGCTCCCAGGCACCAAAGATAAATCCCTCTCTCTGCCTTTCCTGTTCTCCAGTCTCAGATATTTCCATGCTGACTGTGAGGAGGGAGAATAGGCACACAAGACCACTCCAGGTCACCAGGTCTTTAAAAAGAACACTTTAGAATCAGAAAGCAGCAGTTGTTACAGGAGTGCATCATATGTACAAGATTATTTTTTTCCAGAGTATCAAAAGCTGTGGATGCTACGAGTCAATATGGAAATTTTCCATCTCCATGGAGGCAGGAAAAGTTTGTCACCTTGCCTTCTTTCCCAAAGCATGCCAAGAACTGTATTAAATAAATCCATAAATGGTTTCCAGGGCCAGCAGTTTTGTGTTAACCTCCCCAGGGTTTGCTAACTTCAGGGAATAGGGGCAGGTGGCCTCTGACACTCTGGTCACAACAAATTGTGAAACAATTTAGAAATACACCCAAATTGAACTCCCAGTGTCCTGCACAGCAGGAACCAGTCTCGTTGTCATCAGGTCCTCCTAAAGCACCTGAAATCTCTCCACATTTGATGCAGGTGAATAAATTCACCCCCTGACCTCAGGGTAACTACTGCAGGACTGCACAGGTGTCCTGCATGAGACATCTCCTGGTAGCTCTGAGCTCTGACTTCACCCAGAGTATAAAATGGGAGCTTTGGAGAGGGAAATTCTTTTCCTGCAAGCCTCAGATGCAGTCTGGCAGCTGTTGGTAAGTAAAGAAAAAAAATCTTAATTTCATATTAAGGTTCTGAAACTGAATCTCAAATTATTGTGCTTGGTGGTCATAGGGTGTTCTTTTTGCTATGAAAAGGTTTCTGGAAAGAAAAAAAAAAAATAGTAAGATTGAGAAGTGTCACGTTTCAGAAGCTTTTTCCTGTTAATGGGCAATTCCAGGTTATTTTTCCTTTAGTAAGGCTATTTGTCTAGCAGAATAAGATGTAGTAGCTCTCCTGTTGAATATAATTGCATTTGGTACCATTCCAAGTGCAGACAAGCTATAAAGAGCAGAGGGTGTAAGATGATGAGTAGCTTTTGTTGCACACTGCTTCAGGAGAACACAAAAATACCTTTTTTGACTTTTGGACATGCATCTTTCTTGAGTATTGTGGTGTGTTTGATGGTACCTGTGGTCTCTGGAGTAGCATATGCATTTTAACACAAAATATGTGTGGTGAATTAGATCTGCATTTATAGCTTGCTTAACTGTGGTCTTATGTTTACTGGACTAGTAAAATTTAAGTTATAAATAGCTGTTATAGGATGTTCTGCCACTTCAAGAGTCAATAGATGGATAAGAATATGCCTTTCAGTTTATACGTTGTTGAGTCAACAGGAGTCAGAGCCTGGGCTAACTTGGTCATGAACTCTGGTTCAGCACAATTCTGCTACCTGCAGGCAAGGAGGAAAGCTGAAATTTGTGTAGTGTGTATTTGTACCTTTGACACCCATCTGCATTTTTTTTTTTAATCTCTTTTGTGTTTAGAAGTGATCTTTGACTGGACTTAATGCTGAAGAGCTGTATTAAGCCTCTTTTCCATTGTCTTCTCTATCCCATAAGAATATTCTACTTGTATGCTCCCAGTCTACAAACTGTAGTAACTTAGGGTGATGCAGAGCAAGTGTCCACCCCCTGACCTACCTGGGCAACAACTGAAAGGAAAAAGAAGAGTCCAAAGGGCTTTAGAGGGGAGCACAGGGTAACATTGGCAGGAATTAAGTTGCATTTAAATGCAAGGAGTGAGGGCCTGCCCTCATTTTAACAGCAGAAAATCTTTGATCCTTCAGTTAATACCTGGTTAAAAGACAGGTAGATGTTCTTGTAGGGTTATTTAATTTGAAGCTGGTACATTTTTAATTGAATCACTATACTATTGACAAAATGCAGCTTTCTTTTCTTTCCCTGTTTGGCCCCAGGAACCTGTAAGCAGTAATCAAGCATTACTGAATGATTAAACTTTGGAAACTACCTTTTTTTATTTATTTATTTGGCAATCATTCAATTTAATAATATATACATATTTAAAGTCTGTACATGGTAAAATACAAAATAAGTGGTTTTTTTATAAGTTATACAATTAAACAGCTACATTTGTCTGTAATTCAGCCATCATTTAATTAAAAAAAGGAGAGAAATCTTGTTGAGCAATCGTTATATTCATTCACAATAACCTTGGTATAAAACATCCATACAGAGTAAGTGTACAAAATAGTGTACAGTTCATATAAGCTGTGCAAAGACAGCAAAGTTCAGTCAAAAATCAAAGAGGCATATCCACTGTCCTCTGTTCACACCAGGGAAAGCAGAAGCAAAGTGGAAAACAAGCACAGGCCTGTGGGCAAAAATGCAGGTTAGGCAGGGCTTTGAATATGATGCATAAATTAAAATGAAAAACATATAAATAGATAAGGTCTCCATTACACAAGGCACACTTATATTATACCTTTGAAGTTCTCCCAGGGGTGTTAATGGGTCTGTGGGACAATCACCAAATAAGAGGTGAGGATGGAGGCAGTGTTTGGTCTGTGTACCTCGATGTTATTTAATGTGGAAGTAAAGGGTTGCTGTATCAGACCAATCTTCAGGGGTCTGAAATCTTAATAGTAGCTGGAAATTCATTTGAAAGGCAGTAAGAATGGCCACAGCACCTCTATTGTGTTTATCTGAGGGAAAAATTCCCTCTCAACAGGGAATCCTGCTATAGAGCAAGGAGGTTCCTGTTGCTTGCTTTCAGGAGAAGGAAGATAACTGAGCAAATGCTGATTGTTAAGCAGAGAGTTAGGAGAATCAGGTGCTGTGGATATGAAATCCTCCACATGGGGCAAAAAATATAAGGAATACCTATAAGTAGAAAGTCTTGCAGCTATGTGATAAGGAACCTGCACTGGAGAAGCACGTGGAACGTTTGGGTGGGACATCACCTCTTCAATTATAGCACTCTGATTTATTTACATCTTTGCAATGTCCCCATGTGATGGTGTGGGCAGGCAGGATGATCTAAGAGACTGTTATCTCCTCATCTTCCTCTTCCCCATCATCATCCTCTTCCTCTGAGTCTGAGAAGTCTGAAGGTTTGCTAGGGCTGCTAGAATGGGATGGAGAAGGAGACATCTGGGAGTCCAGTCTGTCCCTCAAGTGTAGATGTTCTGGGGACTGGTGATAGCCTAAGGGATGCTGAGGGCTGGGTGGGCACACAGGGGGAACTTCCTCCTCCTCCTCCTCTCCTGAGCATTTCTTGCCTACATCGCTGAGGTCTGGGTGAGGGTTGAACTTGGTGGGTAGGGTCTGTTCTCTGCAGCCACCAGAAGAGAGGAGCTCTCTTTCTTTGGAGTTCCTCCATTTCATTCTCCTGTTCTGGAACCAGATCTTCACCTGAGGTGGGGGAAAGCAACACAGATGGTTCAGTAAAACAGGGACCAGGAAAGGCCTTTTGGTTGTACCCTCAAAACCCTGCTCATGCCCATACCAACGCTAATGGGAACCTCAGAACCTCGTGTTTGAAGAACCTAGGAGAGAGATTGGGTTGCAACAGGGTTGTGATTCGTCCCATCCTACTCACTCAGTTGCAAATTGCATTGATTCCATTGATCTCATGGATTCCATTGATCTCATGATCTCTCCATCTCTTGATTCCATTGATTCTCACAGCCCTGTAGCTTGCTCTGTGCATTCTCATGCCTGTGGCCAGTCCTCCACGCCCCCCCCCTTAATTTCCTCCCCTCCCATCAATCATCTTCTACCTCCCCCCACCCTCTCCACCTGACGGATGCCCCTTCTCACCTGGGAGTCCTTGAGGCCCAGCTTGGCTGCCAGCTTCTTCCTGTCAGGTTTGCTGATGTATTTCTGCTTCTGGAACATCTTTTCCAGAGCCTTGCGCTGCACGTCGGAGAAGACGGCTCGGCGCAGCATCCCCCGGCGGGGTTTGCCCCGGGCAGCCAGGGGCCAGGAGAAAGTGCCAGGGATGGGGACCACGGCAGAGGTGGCTGTGGGGACACACACACAGAGGGTTGAGAGGAGCAGAACCGGCCCTTGCTGTCCCCTCTCTGCCCTTCTGGAGGGCACCCCGCCAACCTGGGGTGATGAAAAGGAGCTTTAGGCTTAACTAAGCACCCTCCCTTTTCAGGCAGTGATCCCTGGGGTTAGATCTATCAGCTCAAGTGTGTGAAATGGATCAATAGTGGCTGGTTTTGTTGGGAGATTCAAAGGTCTCTGGCCTGAAAAGGCAAAGCGAGGCATACAGGCTAAGATAGAGCTATAATAAAAAAGCTTTCCCTCCCACTCAGAAGCGTTTGATTTTTTTATTTTTTTTTTTTTTTTTGCCAAGCTCTTTTATCATTTCAGATGCTTTATTATGCTCGAGATGAAAATGAGGACTTTTCTGATTCTGAACAAAACCACTCCTCTTCAGACGCAGTTTTGATCAATCAGTATTCATCTTTTTATATTAATCTCTTCTCTCCCCTCCTCCAAAGTTGGAGAATTCAATCCGAAGACATGAAAAGTAACAGCTAATTAGCACATTGCCTAGTTCCCAATGGTATTGGTATGATAAAAAGGGCAGAGTTTCCCCTTAAAAAAAAAAAGGGGGGGGGGGGGTAGTGGCGGGGGGGAGCCTCCCCAAGAGAGACAGAGATGCTAATGAAGCGTGAATGGTAATTGTGTAGTAATGAACTAACAGAAAAAGACTGAGGACAAGCAGCTAACGCCATATATTATTGGAACAAAAGAGATTTACACTTTCAAACTAAACACAACGGCATGCCAGGCTCCTCGGGAGAATACTGATGGCACAATCGTCTCTCTCCCCAAATCATTTTCATTAAATGGACATGAAAAGCTATTTATAAAGCTCAAGTTGTTTTTGTTAGGCTATTCACATGCTGGAGAAAGGAAGCAAATTCCATTATCCGAAGGATGAATGGAAGAGCTTGGGTTATTTTTTTTCCCCTCTCTCCCTTTCCCTGTTTTCTTTTTAAATTAATAGCTTGTTTGTGTAATTAGATTTTTTTTTTTTTTTAAATTGTTCTCATCATAACACTTCAGGGCTGGAAGAATCATCCCCCTGTAGCCTGCTTTCTCTCCAAACCCATGTCGTTTGGATGGTCCTGATGGTTTTAAGGAGAAGAAACGAAGTGGGAGACCCAGGGGGTAGGAGGGGAGGGTTGGTACGGGGGGGGCAGGAGGAAGGAAATCCAACCTTCCATCCGCAAGCCGGGAAAAGGCGGATTTTCTAAGGGGGAGGATACAGGGCGGGGAGGATATGGGGCGGAGAGCATCCTTGCAGGGGAAGGAGCTGCTTCCATCCGCCTCCGCGGGGGTTGCGCGGAGCGGAGCGGGAGCTGACCGCCCCCCCCATGGTGCTGAAAGCAGAGGGGGAAGGATGGAAGGATGGAGCCGGGCAGGAGGAGCTGCCCCAAGGAGGAGGAGGAGGGGGGAAGGATGGAGGGGACCTGCCTTGGGACCGTGACAATCCCGGCTAATTTGGGGACCAGCGGGCACGGAATGTCAAGCTAAATAGGGCATCAAATTGACGGGAATGATGCTTGAGTGTTGTACTCCTCCTTCCAACCTCTGAACTAGAGTATAACAGCCCCCCGGGAGCACTAAAATGACTGGGCTGTGTCTGGAGGGAGAGGAGGGGTCTGCAGAGGGAGAGAGGGACTTTGGAAGACCTACCTGGGAAATAGGAGGATCTGATAAAAGGCTGGAAGGATCCTTCGAAGTACGGAAAGGAGAAAGTCTTTGGAGGAACGCTCTGAAGCAACGCAGGGGAAGTTTCTAGTGAATAAATCAAATTAAGCAGAGGGTTACCACCGGCTGGATTCGACCGTCAGCACAGCTGGGTCTGGGGACCGATGCGGTGGTACTTCCCCTTTTCTCCCCCAAAATAAGGAGGAAAAAAAAAAACCCAACCCAACACACCCAAACCCCACAAACAATCTGAGGTCGGAACCACCTAGGAAAAGCGGCATTTTTGCTGCGATGGTTTGGCCAGCAAAGCGGCAGCAGGGAGGGCAGAGCCACTCGGGGGACCCCCATCCCATCCCACCCCCCCGCTCCTCTCCTCGGTCCTGAGGCCGCTCCGGAGGCGGAGAAACGGGACCGGCCCGGTGCTGAGGCGGAGAAACGGGACCGGCCCGGTGCTGAGGCGGAGAAACGGGACCGGCCCGGTGCTGAGGCGGAGAAACGGGACCAGCCCGGTGCTGCCTCTTGCCCGGAGACACGACCCGTACCTCCGGGCTCCTCAGCTCCCTCTTCCCTCCCTCTCCCACCCCGTTTCCCTCCTCTCCCCCTACCCCGCCGCCTCCTCCTCCTCCTCCTGCAGGCGGCGAGTTCCGCGGAGCCCCGGCCCGGGTGGGAGTGGGAAGGGAGATGGGGGGGAAAAGAGGCGCTTACCGGTACGAGGGGAGGAGGAGAGGATGGCGTTGACCCCAAACTTGAGGAAAGTGGAGTCGGTGGTGGAAGTTTGCGGCGAACAGATCCTCCTGGAAGCAGCGGTGGTGGTGGAGGAGGTGGCGAGCTCCGGGGTGCCGGTGTCGGTCCTGGTCGCCGAGGTTGGAGGGGACATGTTGGGAGAGGGGGCAGTCCTGGGCAGGTAACTTGCAGGCCTGCTGATCCGGATCAAATCTTCCACTAGGAAGCTGGAATGGCTGGAAAAAGCTGACTGCAGCGACTGAGGCAAGGTGAGGGTGGGAGTGGGCCGCAGGAGGCTGGGGTAGACGGCGGGGGGAGCGATGAGGCTGGGGAACATCATGGCCGGAGCCGGGCTGGGCTCGGTTGTTTGTTTGCTTTTTGATTTTTTTTGTTGTTTGGGTTTTGTTTTTTTTTTTTTTTTTTCTGCTTTGCAAACCTCCTTTAGTAAAGATCCAGCTAGCAAGCCTGGCGGGGTTCTCTCTCTGCCCCTTCCTCCTGGACCATGGGTTTTATAGTGCTCAGCCCCTCTGAGGCTCTTTGAAAAGTGACAGCCCCAACAATGGGGTTCAACAAAGTTCTCCACTTCAGCTTCATTCAGGGCGAGCTCCGGGTTTTTCCATTGGTCCAGGACTGCAATTTATGATTGGATTAGACTTCATAAGCAACCGGGACACAATGGCCCCGCCACAAAGAAAGTGTAGTCATCAATTTTGCATATTGACCGCCTCTTTGGGATACAACGCTCCAAAGGCTCCCAGCAGGGTTTTGTTCAGAGGCAACACACACAGGCTAATTAAATGCCTATTTAAAAGTTTCGAATGACATCTTGCCTCGTAGAAAGGGAATTATTTAAAGACGGCACTAAATTTATTTGCCGCTCCCCTGCTGAGTTTAGGAAATAAATCAATAAATATTCATATAAACTTATCTGCGGGCTCTCAGAGAAGCACTTTTGGATTGGAATGGAAAATCCAACTTGGAAAACGTGGGACTAAACTCTGTTAAGGGCGGGGGAATATTCAGAGAGTGGATCCCATCGCGTGTTTTGCCTCTTGCTATTAGTACACGGGGAAAAAAAAAAAAAAAAAAAAAAAAGTGCAATGTAGTTGGGGTTATTTTTCTTCTTGCACGTCAAAGGTCCGGTATAAAGCGAATTTACGCTGTTAATTTCTGCTCTCAGAATCCGAGATCTTGCGTATGTGTGCTCAGGCAAGAAGTTTCCCCCTGTCAGACCGAAATATAAACTTATTTCAGGTGGTAGGAATTCCCCTCCGAGAAAAATCTGAGCACTGAATATGGAATAGATCCGAAAAGCTTGGTGGGACCACGTCAGGTTTGCGAGCTGTTAGTCCTCTTAAACTCATCTACATTAAAAACAGTGGGAATAGCTGCCCTCTGCCCATGGAAATAAAGGCAGAGGCGCAGAATTTGGAACCTTTTGGTTAAAGTGGGCTGAACTGGTCCCGGGTTTATGGGTATAAGGTGGCTCAAAGCCGCTAAATTCACCTGAACGCCTGTTTTTTTTTTTTTTCCCGCGTCTGTATAGGGAATTTCGGGGGTGTCTGAAGCTCGGTGCCACAGAGCCTCGAGGCTCTAAACTTTGGGACAAGCGACAGCGTCTAAGGGGAAAGCAGAAACCAGATTTTTCTGGTAGAGAGTTTTTTGTTTGTCCTGGTAAATATGGAAAGAGACGCAAATGTAGTTTATCTCCTTTGGAGCTGAGGGATGAAAGCAACTATTTGAGAGTGGTTTTACCTGATTTCTCTGTTAAAGATTATAACAGATGTGTTAAATGTCCTATGTTTTAAAAGCACCCTATTCAGCCCTTTGGTGTGGCTGAACCTTTGCAAGCAGAAGTGTGCAGCTCAACCATGCAGCCTTTATCCTATTAACCATGAACTAACTGTCACCTTCAGCTGTTTTCCCTTTTTACTTTTTAACACAAAGCTTTCTCAAAAATCTTATTAACCAGCTTTATTTCTCTCGATGGTTTTTGTCCGGACGTTTTGTGTTGATTATCTCCATGTCGATGCTTTAACCATTCAATAAAAGTGCATCTGCGATTTATATCACATTAGGGAAGAAAGAAAGTCTGTTAAACCTCTCCCTTGATTCAAATCAAAAAGTTATTTATTAGGGAGGATGGAATCGGCTCTCGAAATAGTATGATCCTGACAAGCTTTCCTGGTGCTGTTCTCTGGTCTCCAGCAGATGAGCATCTGCAGAAAGCTGACCTGGGAGATCTGCTGGCTGAAAGCATCACTTTGAAATAAAAACTCGCTGGAGGTTTCCCCCCCACCTCCTCCCCTTCCCGGTTTTGTTAATCTTAACGCTTAGCAGGTAAAGAAAAGAAAAAGAAAAAAAGAAAAGAAAAAAGAAAATGAAAAAAAAAAGAAAAAAAAGAAAATGAAAAAAAAAGAAGAAAAAAAAAGAAAAAAAAAGAAAATGAAAAAAAAAGAAAATAAAAAAAAAGAAGAAAAAAAAAAGAAAAAAGAAAAAAAAGAACATGGAAAAAAAAAAAAAAAAGAAGAAGAAAAAAAAAAAGGCAGAAAGGCTCAGGTACAGCCCAAAGGGTTCTGGAGAAGGGACTGCGGGTCCACAGCACCTGCCCCCCATCCCCGGCGGGTACCGCGGTGGGGGGGGTGCTTTGGGGGGGGGGGGGGTTCTCCATCTTCCTCTGGGTTTAAATTTCCGAGCTCCCCGGGATTATCTCAAGCCCGAAGGGTGCTCTCAAGGTGTTATTTAGCAAGCAGGTGGGATGGTGGCGAATGGAAAAAGCAAATAGGGCTTTCCCCATAAAATAACAGCCCCCTCCCCATGCTCCCTGCCCCTCTAGCAATAGCTATCTTGAGGTCCCCCTCTTCCCCCCCAAATTCTCCCCGCCCCCAGCATTGCCCAGACCAGCCCCCGAGAACACTTCGTTTTTTACAGTCATTATAGGTTCCTTTGAGATGATTTACTCCTTTCTTTACTTCTACATTGGGGGCATTTTGCCTGACTATAGACCAACTGCTGCTAATTTCTCTGGTTTAAAAAAGAGGGGCTGACATTTTCTGGCAGGTTGGGTCAAACCCATGCTGGGGCACACGTGGACCCAGTGCCTTGTGATGCATCTGAGCACACTCATAAAGAATTCCTTAAAGCACCAAGGCAAAAGGGACTAGACATCTATTGAAAGGCAAGCTAGACCATAAGAAACCAAGAAATCAGACGAAAGGATCTTATTTTAAGTGATCTCCTTTGGAAGGTTCTTTTCAAAGGCAGTGATCATTTAAGAGAAAGGGGATTCTAATGTTTTGGGATAAAACCTGTGACTAATGCCGTTTGACCTACGCTCAGGCCGTTTTGTGCTTCCTGCCAGTCATTTTAATGTCGTTATCTTCAAATTTATTTCTTAAAAGTCACTCACTTTCTTTGTCGCGGAAAAAAAAAAAAACAAAACCCAAACAAACAAAAAAAAAAACCCGAAACCACCCCAAAACTTCTGGGACAGGATGGAAGGGAGGGCTTGGAGCTTGCGTGTGTCCCGGTCCCGGTAATCCGCATGAAATTGGGAGAGCCAACCCTTCAAATCCCGAGAGCAAAGAGCTCTCCTGGGCTGGGCCAGGAGCTGCGCCGGGCTGTCCCCTCCCTGTCCCTGTCCCCCCTTCTGCTCCCCCCGGGCTGTCCCCTCCTTGTCCCCCCCTTCTGCTCCCCTCGGGCTGTCCCCTCCCTGTCCCTGTCCCCCCTTCTGCTCCCCCTGGGCTGTCCCCTCCCTGTCCCTGTCCCCCCTTCTGCTCCCCCCGGGCTGTCCCCTCCTTGTCCCCCCCTTCTGCTCCCCTCGGGCTGTCCCCTCCCTGTCCCTGTCCCCCCTTCTGCTCCCCCTGGGCTGTCCCCTCCCTGTCCCTGTCCCCCCTTCTGCTCCCCCCGGGCTGTCCCCTCCTTGTCCCCCCCTTCTGCTCCCCCCGGGCTGTCCCCTCCCTGTCCCTGTCCCCCCTTCTGCTCCCCCCGGGCTGTCCCCTCCTTGTCCCCCCCTTCTGCTCCCCCCGGGCTGTCCCCTCCCTGTCCCTGTCCCCTCTTTCTGCTCCCCCCGGGCTGTCCCATCCCTGTCCCCCCTTCTGCTCCCCCCGGGCTGTCCCATCCCTGTCCCCCTTTCTACTCCCCCCGGGCTGTCCCCTCCCTGTCCCCTCTTTCTGCTCCCCCCGGGCTGTCCCATCCCTGTCCCCCCTCCTGCTCCCCCCCGGGCTGTCCCGTCCCTGTCCCTGCTCCCCCCCAGGGCTGTCCCCTCCCTGTCCCCGGCAGCCCCGAGGGACAAACGTCTCAATCACGGCCACGGCTCTGCCCAGGGGACACCTCCCGAACTGGGCCGATCCCCAGCCGGGTGACAACCGAAATTCCATCCCCCCCTGACCAATTCTCAACCCGGGATCCCCTCCTCCAAGCTCCTGATCTGCAGCAGCCCCGCGGCTTCTCCTTCTCCAAGGCTTCTCTGGGCGCGTTTTTTCTTAATTTTATTTTTACTTTTTTTTTTTTTTTTTCCCCCTTTCCTCCTCTCTTTTCTCTCTGGGAGGGGGGCAGCAGGAGGGATGCTCTGTCCCTGGCATGTCCAAGCTCCCTAAGGGTGCTTATCCACCTCTGCGGGAGTTTGAATGGAGGCTGCGGGGGCCAAGCGATATTAAGACACCTCAGGCTTCACCTTTAGAATTCAGGCACAGGGAACAGTAACTGTTGGTTCGTTCAAAGCTCTTCTAGATCCCCCCCTTTTCTTGAAAATCCTTCTATTGTGCCAATCAAGCAGATGGTTTGCAGGAAATATAGCTTGGCCCCAGTGACCGAAACTAATTTTAACTAGCTTTCCAAGCCTGGCACGTTTGTTTTGCTCTTACAAAATAGCTAAAAAAAAAAAAAAAACAAAAAAAAACCCGAAAAAAAAAACCGAAAAAAAAAAAAAAAACGAAAAAAAAAAAAACCAGCTGGCAAGGGTGAATTAAACCCATTAAAGACACATTTATAAGAAATTATATTCACATAGGTTGCTTGAAACCCCCCTAAGAGGGGAGAGATGAGCGTATTGAAATGAAAATGTCCCCAAACACACTACCCTCCTTAACATCGCCTGAGAGTCTCAAAACATTTTACTAAATAGATTAACTTGACTATTGTTTCGCATCACATTTATCAGCTTCATTAAGTGAATAGCTGAACAAATATATTACGCATGCATGAAAAGCTCTTTTGGGGGCTGCCTTATTGTGTCCTCAGCCCTGACAGGTGGTTAACTGTGTTTCTCTCTCCTCTCCCCCCCTCTCCCTCTGAGCAAAGAAAGAGGGATCTCGGACAGAGCATGCAGCCCAGACTTGGCAAAGGGACCTAGAGGGGAGAGTTACTTTCTTTTCCCTTGCCATTCATGCTGGCCAGCCTAGAGTGCACACAGCCTGAAATGCAACCAGATGATCTGATCATGTCAAAAGTAATTAACTTTAGTTTGGTCTCTGTGTCTTGCTTGCGCTTTGCTAACTCCTTCCAAGCTTGTTTAATTTGCATTCTTTCTTCCAAATTTGATTATTTTTGTCTATTTGGTCCTTTTATCCTTTCCAACAACCTTTGTTTAAAAAAAAAATATAATCTGGGGTCAAACAATCCCTCTTCTTTCTTCTCCACCGATCTGTATAATAAACAAATAACCACACAACCTCCCTAAAAACAACTCTTCTTTCACAGAGCTAAGATTTGCACTTTTTGGAAAGCTAGGATTTGCAGAATGCAGTGTGGTGTTTTAATCATTGCCTTAATTTAAAGATTCTGTAATACAGTGGAAAGTAGTTGGGAATTAGTTGGTCATTGTGGCTACTCAGGTGCTGTGCTGGTGGCCACGGTCCTCCTTGTTTCAGTTGTGGTCTCTTCCTCAAGAGTTTTCAAGTTAGATGGTGCAGATGACGTGGAGGATGAGAGAGTATGCTACTTTGCTCTTCATCTTCTCCAAGGTGTATGTCTCTCATCTTACTCAAGTAGGTAAAAATTAAAATTCCTTTTGTCTTTCAAACCAAATCTATTCCTACCACCTTACTGCAAACCCAAGTGGGGGTCCTTTATGCCAGTGTTGAATTTCTCTGCTCACGGCTTTGCTGAAATCTCCTGCTAGTGGGTGATTTTTTCAGTGATGAGGGTTAAGTCACCCATTACTTTTCCACTCATAAAGACCTAGTTTTGTTCTTCATTCTCCAGGCTATGACAGGAAGCACAAACTTTCTTGGGGGAAAGGACTCTGTCAGGGCAGTTCAACAGGAGAATAAATGTGTCCTGAAGTAGATTTCAGCAAACCTGACATTTTGCTGTCACTTTATACTGAGGGTCCCAGAGCCCACGCACTCCCTTGATGCCTGCTGCAGGAGTGTGTGCTGCTCTCCAGCTCTTTGCACACAGGAGCAGTCTATAAGGACCTCTGTCAGAAAAGGAACAACAAAATTAGTGGTTAATTAATCCCAGGATCCCAAGTAGGCAGCAGGGAGGTTTTAGTGAATTGATCACCTGCTCTGTGATGTATCATCCTGTCTGTCAAATCAGACTGCTCCCCCCGGTGCAAAAGGTTTGGCCATGAAGGTGTCAATTTATTTGCACAAACCCATTGTAAGAATATTCTTGATTTGAAGGTGTGGAGGGATCTTGTTCAAAACCCAGTGGTTTTTTTCTCTGAGTCCTGTGTGGAGGTGCTGAAAGTTCTGTTGACAGGGATTAAGCTACACTTTGGTGGGACCAAAAGCCAAGTGATAAAGAAAGAAGAGAAAATCAAAACTGTGTAACAGTTACTTAGCAAGAAAAGCACAAAATTCTCTTGCTGGGTACATAGTTCTCTTACAACCGAAATGGGAGAATTTCTTTAAAAAAATATATATTACTTCTGGGGCTTTTTTAAAAATATAATTTACTTTTCTGGGCATTTAGCTATTTCACCTTGGAAGTATTACACTACTGTTCACTGGGGGAATAGATTTGCAGTTAAATGGTTCTGTTCCAGAGCATACCCTAACTGTGGCTATAGTCATGTCTATAGGGCTGGCAAATTTTGTCCTTCAAGAGTTTACCTCCACAGAGCCAATGAGAAATGAGTCCACATGGTTTGCTCCCCGTTTCTTTGTATAGACTGGAAAGTCAAATGGAGAAGGTGTTTCTGTTGTCTTCTGGGGATGCTTTTTATCACGTGAGCTGCTTCAGGTAGAGAAAACCAAGACAAATGGAACAACAGTGTCTGTGGAATGAATAGCCTCGTAGTCTTCTGCATCATGGATGCTTCTTCAAGGTTCTCAAGTGCAGATTCAGGGTGACTGGCTCCCTGCAGAGCCAACTGATTTTGCAGTGGATCTCCCCTCACAAGGAAGAGTTTCTCTCTTTAGAAAGCACTTGACTCATTGTGGAGGCTGGAGCATCCTTTCAGAGATGAAAAGCTGGTCCACCTTTATCACTGGAAAAAATTGATAAGGTCACAGTTTCACTTACGCTTGTAAAACTGGCTTGCAATAGCAAGGACCAGAACCTTTCTGATGGGAGCTTCCCCAGCCTCTAGAATGCACGTTCCTTCTCAGAGAATTGGATTTCTTTCTGACAAACAGAAAAAAAATGCCTTACTTTCTTCCCACCAGCCATGAGACTGGACAGACACAAGGTGGTGGAACGTGTTGCCTGTGTATGCTTTCCGCTTTCTGAAAGCAAATGGAAATCTTTAGGGCTAAGGAGAGTGCCAGCATGTAAAGAAAGTTGTAGAAAAGCTTTTCCCCATGCTTTTGGCCTGAGAATGTTGCTCGTTCTGTCAGGGCTGAAGTCAGGGGCAAAACTCATGCTAATTTCAATGCAGTGGGGTTAAGCCCTAGAAGAATTTGAATGTACTTGTCTCTTTTCAGTACTTTGTCAGGAGTGTTTTGATACTGCAGGGGAAATATCAAAGACAGCTGAAGTTTAGAATTAGCCAGGATGTTTGAATGGGATCTTCATAGTCTTGAAACAGGTTTTCTGAGGTTTCTTGTCATGCCTGTATAAACAAGAGCTATGTAACAGAAGTTGTGGTTTAGTGGTTGCAATTGCACTTTTTGACTCTCATCATGACGGGAATTTGGTCATGTTTTTTTCCTTCCCATTTTTCCTTTTCCATTAAGATTGTAAGAGGGTGAAGAGCATAAAATCTTGGGTTTCCAGAAAGCTGTTTAGGAGAGTTGGATGGGATTTAGCAGATTTAAACTTTGACTTGAGTAGCTCTGGTAAGGTCATGTTGTCTTGGCATGGGACATGTCTCTTTTTGAGGAGCCTTACTCTGGCTGGTACTCATCAGATGCAGAAAGGTCAGAAGAGAGGAGATTAATGTAGCTTTAAGCTACATTTGCATCCTCCAGATTTGTGGTTATCCTGGGATAAGGGCTAGTTGTCTAGGGTCCTTTAAATAGTTCTGGCTTAGGGCTTACATGGAAATCTGTCTCCTCACCTATCAACTTTTACCAAGCTTTCCCCACTGGTATCACACCAGAAAATTCTCTCTTTTTGCTGAAAGTTTGCTGCTCCTATAGAAACAAAAATAAAACCAGCAGAAGTGAATGAATGCATAGGTACAGGATCTAATTGCTGCTTTGGGTCAGACTCTCTCTTGAGCAGCAGTTTAAGCACCAAGGCTTGACTTTTCTTGGAGCTTATAGCAGAAGGAGGAGGGGGTATGACAGTTACTGAAGTGTGGAAAAGTTTTCATTCAGTTCTGTCTGTGACAGCTGGGTGTATGGCAAGTGGCTGCTGACTTGTGAGAGACAGAACAGAGGATGAGCTCTTATTATCTTCTGCTATTTCTGTGGTGTCCTTTAGCCCAAAAGAAGGCTTTTTGATCTCAGTTCAGGTGCTCCAGCCCTAATATTTAGAAGACTGTTTTGAGAAGGATGAAATAACCATGGGATTTATGAGGTGTGCTGATCTGAGCAGACATATCCAATAAGAGGTTACCTTTCTTGGGAAAAACGAATCCATACAGTGGTTTGCATTTGGTTTCAGGCACCACATTACAAAATGGGACCAGTTCTGGTCTGGACTGGGCTGAGATCAAAACTCAGAACTTGGGGTATTTGCATTCTGGGCAGATGGAGTAAAGACTGTGAAACAGTCTCACTATTTCCAAGAAAAATATATAGGCTTTGTAGGAGAGCTTTAGGAAGAACCTTGTCTTGGTTTATTTTATATTTTCAGTCTGTCTTGTCTAAAGCAGCAGGTCTGGCTGATGTGCTCTAACACACTGCAGCTCCTTTTCACCCTGCTCTTAGGATGTCCAGGAAGCCAATACCTTACAACCTTGGTTTTTCTGTTTGGAAATTGACTCCAGTATGCAACTAGACAACTAGAAAAATCCATTAATAAAGTCAACTGAAGTCACCCTCCTAGGATGGGGACCTCTCATGGCAGGGATCTGGGATGTTCCCTGGACCTGGAGCCATGTGGCCAAGAGGGTTGTCCTTCTCATTTTCCCCAACCTGATCACTGTGAGGTCTGTCCTTAAGGCAAAAGTGGCATTTTTAATTCTCTAGCTTGGATGTGTTTTAAGTGATGCTCTCCTGAAGAGCTGCCATTAAATCATGGGGTTTGTTTTATGACTTATATTTTCAAATAAAGCTTTGTCTAAGCAGGACAGCCAAGTAATTACTTACAGCTTTTTAAGAATGTGCACTTTGTGGTCTTTTCCTCTTCATTTAAATTCCAAAGGGCACAGGACCCACATTTTAAAGTAGATTTTAACCATGACTAGAGAAGCTTAGTTACCAGTTATGCTCTATAAACAATTGAGGGGTGGGGAGATATTTTGATCAGAGCTATTCAGTCCTTGCTTGCTAATCTAATTACAAAGTGTAGGTTTCCTGACACAGAGCTGCTTGCATAGAAAAGGCTTTTCTCACACCTGGTGGATTGTTTAGCCAAGCTTTTTAAATGCTTACAGTTTTAAAGGGAAAAAAAAAACCCCAGACCTTTTTAAAAAACAAGTTCCTGTGCAGGGCAATAGAAAGAATTTAGTGGTTGTCAACATGAGTTTAGTATAAGGGTGCTGTGTAAAATGTGGGTTCGCTTTACATTGACCTTTGGACATAGGAGCCTAAAACGTTTTGTTTTTTCTTTCAAGGGTTAAGGAGAGAATGAAAGATAAGAGATGCTGGTGGGTGTATTAAATTAAATGTGTGTGTATTTATTTATGTAAGTGCAGACAGAGAGGATGCTCCTCTATTTTTGACTGCTTATTCTTAGTGCCTGAAGTCCTCTGCAGCTCTGAAAGGGCAGCTTTGAACCACAGCCTCAGCAAAACACTATTTTTGTGCTGTTTAGTCCCCTTCCCCCCCCCCCAAAGAAATAAAGCACCTTGTCGAATAAGGGCCATTGAGCAGGGATGATGGGTTAAGAGAGGGGGTCTGAGGTGGTGGCGTGGGTGCTTGTTTATCAGGGAGGAGTTGTCAGTTGTTGGCTGTGCTGGTGAAAGGAGGGACGCTAGAGTCTGATGGCTGGGAGAGCATTGATGGGAGGTAACGGGGTAATCGGATTGAAAGTTAGCCATGGTATTTATGTCAGTTCCCATTTCGTCAAATGAATAATATGAGCTTGCTACCTAGCCCAGGCCTTGGCCCGGGGGTTGGGTTATAAAGAATCTAAGGCCTCATTTGATTCAAATATAAATTAATTCTCGCTGGAGCGTTGGCTGATTAATCTATTTGCATAATAGTAGGAAAAAAAACCTCTGCAGTGTGGTTACTTTTGCGGGGATTTGGACAAGAAAAGCTTTAAATTCATTTGAAAGAATAATGTGTGAGAAGTCAGGGAAGCAAAAGCACCTCCACAGGGCTCCTAAAGCCATTTCTTTTTCCCTCGACCCTGATGTGCAAAACTGAAGGCTAAACTTGTTCACATGGAAGGCCAACAACCTCCTGAAAGAAAATTGTGTTCTGATGTCTAGTTACACTTAGATTTTTGTATCTGATGTAAATAGTGTCTAGAACAATGGCATCCTTAATAATTTTTGATACTTAATAAAAATGAGCCTAAGTAAAAAGAGGCACACTGTGTAGGTAGGGAAGATGTTGAAGTGCAACAAAGCGATGTGGGGAGATAAAGAACAAGGACAACCAAATTAATTTGAACTGTAAATGCTATTTGTGTGTGAACCTGGTCATCATTTGCTCTAGGGGAATGAAAGATCATGGTTCTGCTGTTCACAAGCCTCTTTACAGCATGACAAGGCAAGGGGAGTGAGTGGATTTTGGTGCTGTCACCAAGCAGAAGCTCGAAGAGAAAAATAGCTCCCTCCCTCCAGAAAGTCTCTTTGGCATTTCACTTTGGGGATGACCCTTGTAGAGGATAATCTGGCTTTTCAGCCAGATTGGCTGTTGCTGCATGAAGATCTGGTTCCTCCTGCCCCATCACTTTGGTGTTCCTGGCTCTATAAGCCCTGTGTCAGCTCTCGTGCTTAGCAGCTCCTGTGCCAATCTGACACAGTGTCCTGGCAGAAAACTAACTTGAGGAGACAAAAATAAGTCTTTTTCAGCTGGTGTAGCAAGCTGTAACCTAGTGCAAGGTGCCACTGGAGGGCTAAAGGCCTTGTAGTGGAGAGGGAAGGGTGGCAGGGATGGGGCAGGTTCCCCACCACCTTCTGCTGTGTGTGTGTGAGATGTGAGCTCAGGCTGGGATATATAACTTCATATTTATTTCTAAAATTCTCTGGTTGCTGCTTCTAACTGTTGACCCTTGTTTTGCCTTTTTTCTTCTTCTTTCTTTTTTTCCTTTAGTTTGCTTTCTTTAGTTTAGCCAACCAATACTACACTTCCCATGTAATTATTATTTTGACCTGGCTTTCACCCCATTGATTGCTTTTCAGAGCAATTTGGGAAGGATGTACTGTTCCAGAGTTGAATGGTGTCTTTTTTCTTCAGGGCTGGGAATTAGGCAAAAGATCTTGACAAACTGCCATTGAAAAAGGAAAGATGGTGGTCAGAACCACTTATTTATGTAAAAAACCCAACCTGCTATAGTGTCTGCATGTTCACTGCTGCAAGATCAGCGTCTGAAAACACAAAACAAATTGATCCTAGCCATGGTCATAAAGCAGCTACAGTGCAGTATTTTTGTGGTTAATTCTTGTGGAAGGGGAATGTCTGGGATCTGCAGCAGGTTGGGCCATACAAGCAAATGACATGCCTGATTAACAGGATGTTGTTAGGAGATAATAGTGACTCTGCTGTCTTGCTCTGGTATTTATAAAGAATAAACAAGACCTAGAAAAAGCCAAGACAGCTGCTTCTGAACAGAAGCCCTCAGTTTGTTGACAACCTTCTAGTCCAATTACTCCATGTCTTTTACACCCAATGATTGATACAGGTCTGATCATTTAATCTGGGGGAAGTTGAGGGCAAATGAAATGAAGCCTCTGTTCTTGAGTGCCCAACCTGGATAGCACCCCCATTTGAATTACCCATGAGTACTTATGTCAAATACAAGACTTTACTTCTATTTGCTTTGACCCAGTGGAAAGAAGAGATGTCTAAGGTATCAAAGACAGTGCAATGGCTCCTGGGTTCTTTTTGCAGTCCTACCTGCAGAGTAAAATGATGTAAACTGATGAACTTCACTGAGCCTCTGCAATTCCTGCCATCATGGTCTGGCAATGGTGCTCACAGTACTTACTTCAGTAATTTTTTTTCTCAACACCTAAGACATAGATCTACTTATTTTTTCTGTTCTTTATCAGAAATAGTCCTTAAATTACTTATGCCTACAACTTAAAGAAAAGTTTTATCTTTGCACGTTTCTTGTTTCTCCCTTGCACCTTTGGTTCTTGCTGCATAACTCTTGAAGTTTTGATATTAACTGATTTTACTTCCAGTAACTCTCATTGCATTAAGGGAGAGTTGCAGGAAAGAAAAGAAAACATCTTTTTCTTTCTTTCCCTGCTGTCATATCAAAGTTGTGAAATAATAATGTGTGAAAACAATAAGGATGGGCACTGCTGATTTGGCAAACTTGTTTCATGTGTCTACAATAAACCTGTCTGTCCTGGTAGCAAAACTGAAGTTGAAAGTGATGCAGTGATGCTTAGAGGGTGCTGTCAGAAGAGGCTGAGCTCTGCCTAGCAACCTGTGGGCTCTGCCTGATTTATTTTGACCTCATGAGGCTTGTGGCAGTTCTGGCACTCATCTGACCTCTTTGTGAACCAGTTTGTTTCACTGTCTCAATGGCAAGTTCATCAAGGTGGGAGGGGAAGCATTTTTAAAAAGTTGTGGTTTAAGGTCAAACAAAAGGAATTAGTCCTGTTAGGGACATACATATTTTTAATTAGATTCCTCTTTTCAGTTTAAATTATGATGCAAGCAACTAAATGAATGGTCAGGGAATAAAAAGAAACAATCCCTCTCCAAAGTTATAAGAGGGTGCATCTGACCCTCTTCAACCAGACTTATCAGTTGGAAATATTTAGTCCAGGGTAAAGCGAAAAGCTGGGCACTCATTTTTTCTGTTTTTCTCATCCTTTATTTTTCTCTTCATGTCTTTCTACTGCAAAGCTGTTACAGAGAGAAAGAGGCAAAGGTAAATGCACTAAATCCAGAAAAAGGGCCAGGTGGGCATTTCTGGGCTGGAAAACCATGAGGACCATCTGCATGAGAATCCTATTTGTATGCTGTCCCAGCTGTATGCTCATGGATGCCTTTGGTAAGGGCTTATCTTGGGCAAGCAGGCAGGTCAGCTTTTGAAACCACAGAGGAAATGGTATCAGGTAGGAGTTTTTGCTTTCTTCTGGAGCTTTTTGAACGTAGAAAAACCCTGACAAGCTGTTTCAGCACCAGTTACAAAGCCAAGATTGATCCTGGCTTCCTCACTGGTCTCTGTTGTTTTCTCCCCCACCTCCACCCCCCCAAATAATTTTCTCTTTCACATTGTTGATGAGGGCTGAACAAACCTGTGTTTGACATTTCTAGCACAGCTCATTATTGGTAAAAAGGAAACAAGGATCTTTTCGTGTTTGCTGGGTAAGTCAGATGTGTGACACGGAGAGAAATGATCTTCCTCTCAGAGCTGTAGAAAGTTGAGGGCCAGAAGTAAATAACCAACAATGGGATATGCTCAACAATATTTATGTGAGCTTTGTGCTCTCAGA
Source organism: Phaethornis superciliosus (assembly GCA_023637945.1). NCBI lineage: Eukaryota > Metazoa > Chordata > Aves > Apodiformes > Trochilidae > Phaethornis > Phaethornis superciliosus. Next base: position 3,499,905 of record JAJQWJ010000017.1, read on the forward strand.
TACACTTGGATGGCAGTGAATTGTCAGTGACTATATCAATCTGCCAAGAATGAATAGCTCTCAAAGAGCTTGAACGTTCTCAGGTTAAGGCATCTGTAAAGCTAATAGAGATCATGCATGATATTGATATGACCTCATTGTGAGGGCATATAAATTAAATCATTCCTAAGCAAGGGCACTGGCTCACTCAGCAATGTTCACATGGAAGCATGAGGCATTTTGCAAAGAGGGAGATACCCTGGCACAGCGTGTCAGATCAGGCATGGATCTATTAGCCTTTATATCTATTTTTTTTTATACCATGCTCATCACTGTGGCTGACTCGGAGAGATCTAGAATTTTCATTAAATTGTCTTTATTTGTCAAAGGATTGTTTTTCTGGGGGAGGGAGTGAAATTTGTATCGTACCTGTGTTGTCGTCTTATCTTAAATATTTTGCATGGGGAAAATACAAAAGTGCCATTCAGATGGAGAAACTAGAAAAGATCCCATCCCAAAAGGGGGTTTTGGCAGTGATTTCTAAATGGTGGCTAAATGGGAGTATGTCATAGCCATAGATTAAAGATTATTTACTTAGCTCTCGATAGTTATTTGATTCCTAGGTGGATTATAGGCTTCTCAGTTGAACCATATGGTATTAATACATGGTACTAATACTTTCCATCTTTTCTTGTTGGCTTCTATGGTAGATTGACACCATGATAAAATCCTTTCAGAATCTTGGGTAGCTCTGATCAAGTCAAAGGTGCTCTTAATGCTCTGTCTTCCTTGAGTAAAAAAGCCACAGCTGATCAAAGTCACTTCTGGGCAAACAGGAATTTGTTCAGCAAACAGCTTGCAAACTCTTCTCTTCAGTGGCCAGCACCCCATAGTATCTTCCATACTGTTTGCTTGGACAAGTAGCATGCTTGTGTTGCCAGCACATTCTGTGTCATTCTCCAAATCAAGAGTAATTGTTTGAATCTGTTTTCAAACAAATTCTATAGGTGCAGCACTCGGTTTGCATCTTAACAGCGAATCAGAGCTTTGCACTGGTGCAGTTGAGAACATACTTTGTGGTTTGTTTTTTTTTTTTTTTCTCAGTAGTCTTCATGATGGGAAGGGGGTATTGCTGCTTTGGAATTTGATCCTGGTCAGTACTGCACAAACCTCAGGGCAAAAAGGTCGGTAACAGCCTGTGAGGACCTTTTGAACTCTGTCTGCTGGCAAAAACATCCTCTGAAAAGAGATGAGCCACTGTCCAAAGTGGGGCAAGGCTAAATTAAACCACTCCAAGTTTTGCTTGGTTAGTGATCTCTCCACTAACAGTGGCGCTGGTTGCTGCTGGGTGAATAGGGGATGCTTTTTCCAAACCCTTATGCGCCCTCTTCTATATCAGAAAAAGCCCACGGACATATTAATTAAACATCATTTCCTTTTTCCTCCCCAAGGGGAACGGGTGCTCTTCTCTCCTTCCAGTGAGACTAATTTAGCTACAGAAAAACCCAAAACAAATAAGAAAGAAAAAACCCCAAAAGAACAAACTGTCAAGAGAGATAAAACCCCGTGACGTTTTCTCTCCTTTTTTCCGTCTTTCATTAACTGCTGGGATCTGTGAGGGAAAGGACTCCAAGCCTGAGCTTTGCACAAAACTCATCCAAGAGTGAAGAAGGCAAAGCTGACCACTGAGCCTCCCCAGCTGCCTTGAACTGAATGGCTTGTGCAGGGCTATGAATGCTTGCTGTCTCTCCCCATACAATGTAGGTGTTCCTGCTCCTGAGGAGAAAAAAACAAACTAAGAATCACTTGAAGGGGAGAGAAAGCTGTCCTGGGCAGAGGGGGAAGCACTCTTTCTCTGAAGGATATAAAATTCAATTTGGTGTGAGGGACTGAGCACAGAAAGTGAGGTTGGGTGGTGCTCGTGGAGGCTGGGGGCACGTGGAAAGCCATGTTCTGAGTGAAAGGGGAGAAAATTGGTTGTTTTCCAGTGAAATAGCAAAAAATCCCCTCCCAGCCCCCAGGAGATGGAGTAGCACATCTGAAGATGCACACGCGTTTTCACAATAAGTTTGTTTTGGCTTTCTGCACCTACCTCCACCTGCCTGCACGTGGCTGAGCAAGCAGGTAACACAAGCACAGCCTCAGCTCTTTCCTTCATTCAGAAAACTGACCACAAAATTCAGTTGCCAGCTGCTTTTCTATAATTGACTTCAGCAGCAGCTCATGATCCCCAGGATAGCAACACCTCTGTGCTTTCTACTTGCATTTCTATACCTGTGTGTATAAAATATAGTTTATACCTGTGTGTATAAATTATATTTTAAACCTGTGTGTATAAAATATAGTTTATACCTGTGTGTATAAATTATATTTTATACCTGTGTGTATAAAAGTGTGTGTTTTTTGGTTTTTTTGTTTGTTTGTTTGCTTGTTTTCTTAATGTTTATTTTGTCCTGTTCATCTTGGTATATAACATTCACCTTTGGAGAGAAGGAGAGACCAGTTGGGTGAGATCAGCTGCCTGGGCTTTTAACTCTGATCTTGTTCAGTTTGTATTTGGACCTTCTGAAGGCCTTCTGCATGAGTTACTTTTGGTCTGAGCAGACCTTTACTCTGCTGTCAGCACAAAGGGGTTAAGGTGCAGCACTTTCTATGGCAAAAAGCCCTCACTGGGGCTGAGCAAAATCTCAGCTTTTTCAGGAGCAGAGAGGCACAAAAGATTTAAGGGGGGAAATTGTTAAAAGGGAAGCCCTTTTCTCTTTGAGTTGAATGCAGTGGGGAGATTAAAACTTTCATTTGAGATTTTGCTGTATTCATAGTAGTGAGGCCATGAATAGGTCTAAGTCAGAGCCCACAGTGGTTGTGGTGTGCCCTTTTATTCTCTGGCACATCTTCAGACACAGGTTGTTTTGCACTTGAAAGAGGTGAAAGAGGGGAATGTGGGATTTTGACAGCTGATATTGGCCTCTGAGCTCTTGATGGGGATTTTCTAATTAACCCCAAGGGCCCATCAGGTGGTCAAAATGGAATGATTTCTGTCGGAAAGGGCAAAAAGTTGGAATTTTCTAATTTCTTTTATTTTGGACAGATACACTGGGGATTGTTTTTAGTGGCATATCTAAGATGAAACCAATTATGAGGATTTTGCAAATTTTTAGGGCTTGTATACCCTTAAAGCTCAAAATTTCAAGGAAAACTTCTTTGCTTTTGAAGACTTCTGGGTCTTTATACAATGAAGCTAATTTAAGCAAATGCCTTTTGATCCCAAGGTACTTCCCTCAAATCTTTACCACTGAGAGAGCCTCAGGTGGCACATTCCCACTCTGTCCTCTCCAATTCTGGGGTTTGGGAGCAGTGAATCCTAAGAAATCAGCTCTGGGATCCTTACTGCATGCACACAACTGGAAAAGCTTGTTAGGAAAGCAGTCATAGCACAAAAAAGTTGGGACTAGAAGTGTGATACATTGTACACTGCATGAAGTTTGGCAAACTTCTTAATACCTGACTTTGACTAGACATGGACAGATCTAAGATCTAGCCTAGAAACTTCAGTGACTTCTCCAAGATAATATTATTTTTCTGTTTTCTTTTTTTCTTTCGTATTGTTTGAAAGTCAGTGGAAAGTAGTACCCTGGACCAATCTTTGGTTTTGTGCTGGACAGAAACATAGATGAACTATGGAAAGGAGTAAGATAATGAAGCTGAATATGCATAAATAGTAAATTTATCAGAATACTGCTAGGAAAATGATGTGATTGTGGGAAGAAAACAGAAAAATTAAGGATTGTTGAATCAGACTAAATGTCTCAAAACAAAACTTCACATTTGGACACAAGATGTTTGGTACAGGTCCAAAATTGTTTTTATTTCCCTGGTATTCAGTAAGTGTGTTTTGAATGAGCAGAGCCAGAAGCTATGGAAATTGAGCTGTTTCTGGTCTTATCTAATGCTTGGGGGCAAGTAGAGGCATAGGAAAAGTTCCATAAAGCAAAAGATATGCCCTGTCTTCTGCTTTTTTAGCAGGATGGGTGACATTTGAACTCAAAACCTGCTGTGTAGGTTGAGAATAACCTCATTTGGTTCCCGAGACCCAAGATCAGTTTGTACAACTATGTAGGAATAGTACTTAGCAACTGAATTAGATGCTAAAAAACTGGGAGAAAATAAAGATGAAATCCAAAAATATACTGAGAGTGAGTCTTTGCAGAGTCCAGTTCCTCTAATTACTTGTATTAGAAAGTGAGAGCCACCTCAATGGAGAGTTTTGGATGTTTGGAGATGTGCCTGCCTAAAAATTATTTAAGGGTCTTGGGAATATGAATGAATAGACTTGACTTGGGTCAGGAGCTTTATGCTTTCTTTACTCAGGGATTATTCTAAGAAACCTGATGAGACACAGACATTGATCTACCTTCACTAAGTTAAATTACTAGTATTTCTCCTTGCCTAACAAATGCTGGAAATGGGCTAATTTTTTCCCTCCAGTCCCATTCAGCATGTGGATGAACAAGACATTCATCTTGCTGACACATCTTGTTTCAGCTGTTGCTGTGACAAATTGTTCTTGCCATAGTTCAGCTGAAGTGCTGCAGAGTTGCTGGGAGTGAATACTGTACTCTGGGGGTTGTTCATAATGGGGTTTAAATTGTTTTTTGAGGATGACTTTAAATCAAAATCAAAGCCAGTGTTACAGACCACTGTCAACCCCAGACGACTTCATGTACAGAGAGCTGGAGGGAAAAAAGAGCACAGGGTGGTTCTCAGTCCTCACAAATCTATAAAATCTACCCAGTTTCTCAGCAGTGCTTTGCACAGTAATTTTTGCCAGAAAAATGTAAGAAAGGAATGTTTCCTCTTGTGGGGGAGGATTTGGCTCCTGAAACAAAATCCCTCTTCCAGTGCCAATCAATAAAATGCATTGTTTGGGAGCAGGCCTATACATTTTATGAACACTCCAGTGCTTTTCCACCAGTGCTTTCTTCGAATTATGAGATCAAATTTCATATGTTTTGGCAAGGGTGAAGAAAATAATTGTAGCATGATGAAGCTGATGCTATGTGATATTAAAGACCTCCACATGCTCGCTCTCAGTTCACCCATTTTCTTCTCACGCTTAAGAGAGGTAAGACCATAACTCTGAGTGATTTATTATGGTAGGGTTATCATCTTGAACCTTCAAGATGCTCACCAAGGCATCATCACTCACTCCATGCTTATGGTTGCTTTCTTGCTGCTGGTTACTCTTGGTTCTGCAGCATTGTCCACCTCCATCTGAATTACCTTGTCACTCCTAGTAGATTTAATTCAGTTTTCAGTTAGTGATCCATGAGGGAAAACATCCATCAGCTCACAGAATAACAGCACAGTATCAAAAAGGAAAGGGTGGTTTTCTAGGGAGCAGTGGTTACAAATTCTTTTTCCTCTCCCAGTGAGTTTGGATAAAGCCATGGACTTTTGATCCTGAACGCTTGAATATATCATGGCCTGCCAACTAACAAGGTGAATTTCCACAAGAATTTGTCAACTGGTTTTGAAACAAACTGAGTAGAACTGAGGCACTTTCTAATTACCCTTCCATACTTCTAGACCCAAGAGACTTCACCCAATTTGTTGTCCCCAGGTCTCTGTTGTGACTCTTCTCATGCATTTGCAGGAGTCAGAGCTCTGAGCACTGACAAACTCTGCAGGGAGAAATGTTTAAAAGGGAAAAATTTGAAGTGTTTAAAAGGGAATTAAAAGTGGAGACCCTCCCAGTAAAATTTCTTTCTTTCAGCTTTTAAGTAATGGAATTGAAATGTAAATGATGTCTACCTAGTGGCTTTGGAAGTAGATGCTGTACTTTTGCTTTAGCAATTATGTGAAGGTTTTCTTTGTTGGGCATTAGCTTCGTGTGGGGATATAAATTTGTGTGCTTTCATATCTGTTTCCTATGTGTGCTATGTTTCTTGGTAAATGCTGTGTAACACAGGAGGTTTGGGTTCAGTATTTACTTATTTTCTTTCTTTGTACGTACAGAAAGAAATACGAGAGCATCTGCTCCAGAAACAGTTGGAGTAAAACAGTTTCAATATATTCTCAGGTCACAAGACAGATGGAGGATGTTTTTTGTTTAGTTCTGACAACATTGTAGTTTTTTGCCTCCTCCTTTTCCTGATGCTTTGTCAGTTTAAAACAACTTTCAGCCTTCCTGAATTAACTTAAATAGTTTTAAATAAGAAGTAAAAACCCTGACAAACGAAGCTGCATCTTTCTATTTTTTTTTCCTGAGCACTACATCCTGATGCTCTTTTTGTTGCTGAAATGAAGTTTATTTTATTCTTGATTACAGGCCTCATGTATATTAAGTGCTCTTCCTTACAACACCTTCTGATCATAGGAGCTTATCCACACTTTCTAGCTTAAGCATTGAACCACAGGGAGATTAGGGCTCATCTCTAGAGTATTTAGTAAGCCAGCTAATTGGGGATGGAACCAGTGGGCATTAGAAAAAGCTACAGGGCTTTAAGGGCCTGGGCTTGAATGACTTGGGACAAGGGACAGTGGTGGCCACTGCCTGACTCACATCTCCTGGGGCCCTTGCTGCTCTGGGCTCTCTCTGTTTGCTGCTTAGAGCTCAGAGGTTCTTCTGACTTTGGCAATCTTTGTTAGCCAATCTGATTGTCTTTTAGCCAGTCTGACTGTACTTTCCATGGCTTCCCACTTGTACAGCAAAAAGGAATTTGAGGTAAGAATTTGTGGGGCTTCCCATGCTTGGACCTGATCTAAAAACCTTACCTCAGTCAGAGAAGCCTTTAAGTTCTCCCAACGAGCTGTAAGAGAGGACCAAAATTGCAGAACACAGAGGAATGTGTTTGAGATGCTACATAACATCAGAACTACAGTGCTGGGGGGGTTGGGGTTGGGGGGGAGATGTTCAAAAAGCACAGTGTGGGGAGGGAAACTCTGCCTTGCTGGAAGAGGAGCATCCAAGTCGCGCTTTGGTGGTTCTTGGGCTCTGCTGGCGAGGGTTGTGACAGCCTGCACAATTCTTCTGGCCTTCAGCTTCCCCTCCTCCTCCTCCTTCCCCATCAGAAAAGAGGGGAGGCAACAGAGCAAGGTTCAAATGTCACCCAGGAGTCTGAAGGCTGTGAGTTGGAGGTGGCTGTTTGGGGCAGGGAGCTTGCTTGTCACTGTCTCCTTCAGTGTCATTGAACTTTATGGGGATTAGGACTCTAAAATGTAAGGAAGTTGGTAGAATTAACAGAATCAAAACTCTTGCTATAATGGATCACTCTTAGGGGTAAAACACCGGTCTTAAACTGCCAGAAAATTCATTTCAAATCCCAGTTCAGCTCTGAATTGTTGAGGTTAATCCTGCTTTTTCAGCACAGCAGCCACGAGAGGGCAACAAGAGCATGAGCACAACGAAGCAGTGATGCTAATGAAGAAATCAGGGATGGAAAATATAACTTGCAATTCCTGCAGCATTTGTGCAGATCTCCTTGCCCCTAGCTTGTGTGCTGGGAGGTTAGGACAGGACTTGTCCCTCTTCAGCATTTGCCTTGAGCTTTGTGAAGCTACATAATGTCTGGGGAAAGCATGGAAAGTTTGACTTCCACTTTTTCCAAATACAAAGATTGTGTTAGACCTGGAGGGGTGTTACTGCTTCTCCCGAGTTTATGGAAGAACTTGGGATCTGCTTCTGGAGGCATCTAAATCTATACAGACCTCAGGTTCTAAAAAACCAGTTCTGGTCCTCAGAAAAACATTTAGTGGTGACTTTTAACTAAGAAGAAAAAGTTTTTATAATTTTAAAAGAGTGGTAGTACGATGACAGCTGCCCCAAAACAAGCCCTGTATTTGCATAGCTTGAAGTTCAGGAAAATATCCTCAGAGAGGAAACCAGGTTTGGGTGGTTGATTCTGGAGAGTGAGTAAAAGCCAGGGGAGAGGAGTTTCTGTGGCAGGGCCCATTCCCCCCAGACTGAACAAGAAGCACGTTTGTGGCAAACTAGATGCTGCCTTAAACCAAAACTGAAGCTGAGGTTTGTGTCAGCCTGCAACAGCAAAACCCATAGGGAGTTCACAGTCCTGCATTTACTTTCACATCAATGAATATGGTCTAGAGCTCCAGTGACAGAAAGTCTTTCTTCCCAATCCCAAAGACAAGCAAAACAGTGGCAGGTTTGCCTTTGATTGTATTTTCATTAGTTGTAGCTGAGCTCCCTAGGGTCTGGGAGAGAGGTCTGTTACTGCACTTCTCCTTTCTAAGTACTTGTATACTTACTGCTTGGATGGGACACTCGAAAAATAAGAGCACATTCCCTCTACCTCTGGAAAATAATAGACCTTTGTAGGAGATCTGAAAGCTGAAAATTCACATAGAATTGCAAAAATTATATATAAGTACCTACTAATTATCACAATTTCAAAAAAATAGTTGGAAGCATTTATTGCCAGGGGAATTTGGACTCAGAGATAGTTTAGAAACTGTGTTAGTAGCTGATTGCTTTTATGTTCCCTGCATGGTCATTGTGGTTCTTTGCAGCTGTTTTAAAAACAAGGTGTGCACTTAATGCTACTGATAAACTTCTTGAGATAACTTCCTTTACTGAGGAAAGTAGAGGCTGCATTTTCCAAGCAGCTGTTGAACCTTTCAAGAATTGCCTGAAGTGATGTTATAAATGAACTTTGGGCATTTATTGATTTATTCACCTGGCTGATATGTGGGAGCAGGGTGCACAAAGACCCCACTGTACCTACAGGACCAAACATGGAACCACCCAAGAGCACCCAGGAGATGGAGGGGTTGAGGGGTCCTTGCTATGTCCTGGAGAGCTGTGGAAAGGGGCTACTTTGTCTTCCATCCTCTGCCTCTCCTGGTTTTTGGCAATAAGAAGCCCATCTCTGTCTTCCATTTTTGTAGAGCTTTGCATACTCAGTCTTGTCTCAATTTGAAAGGTGCACCTCAACCACAGAAGACAGTGAAATACATTAATGAACTTAATACTCAGTCTCTTCATATCTTAATTATACGTCTGGCTGTTTCCCCTTGACCTTTCTCCCTGAGCATCAATTCCATGTATTCATGCAAAGAGATGTTTTGCACAGAGGGAGGAAAAAAATCTTCACCTGTTCAAAAAGCTGCCACCAGGATGCAGATACAAGCAGAGCTTCTTTCTCTCATCACCGTATTATTTTCCTGAACACACTGTAATTTCATCAATTTTCCATGCTTATGGTCATGAATGCTTGACATTACCATGTCTTTGAGTTAACAAAAAAGAAATTTCATGGCTGAAGTTTTCACTAGGAGAATAGGGAAAGCGTGAAAAGCCAGCCAGGTTACAGGGTGCTGCAGTGGCCTTTGTTCCACAGGAGGATCTTCTTGTGGAGAAATTAGTATTGTATGGTTTGGGGTTGTTTATTAGTTGCACGTTTATAACAAATTAGAACATGTAGAGGTTTTTTTCTGCTTCACCTCATTACTGGTTTGCATCTGAGTGGTGGTCTGTTAGGGTTCAGGGCATTAATAGAATGAAATGGAAATGTAGTGGAAAGCACATCAATATTTGCAATGCCAGATCTTCAGCCTTTTTGAAATTAGTATAGTGCTCTGGTTATTACTAAATAGTAACTCCAAATATTTATATGTTTCAGTGTTTACCAGGACATTTGCAAACAGCATCCTAACAAACAAGCAGGTGGGTTGGGTTGGATAGGAAATCTTTTACTTCAAGACGCTGATTTCATGTGGCCATAACCTGAACCCAGGATAAGTATCAGGTTTCTGAGTTGTTTCTGAGATATTTCTGAGTGACCTTAAAAAACCTGTGGTATCTGGTCACCAAAGTTCTGTTTTGCTGATCTGATATGGAGGTGGTGATGATCCTGTTGTAGTTTCCACTGCACTTCCCTGTGGCTCTGTGATGTACATTGCATTGTACTTAATGAAATATATATCCTGGTTGACTGACACACTGAGCTGAGCCAGGCTTGGAGACCTTCATTTCTATTTATATGGAGAATTTGGAAGCCACAGTAGAGCTTCTGGAGTCTTTCTTGGCAGTGGGGATATGTCAATACAAAATTGCTTTCTCAAGCCACTGGACATTGGTATTTCAAAGGACAGCCAAGCAGAATTAAGATCTCAAGAATTCCTTTTTAGGATATGTTAGAGTTTTTCTTTGTTAAACACTGTAAAATCTGTAGATGCAATGATTATGTTTTCAAGGTCCAACTAATGCTGTAACTGCTGCACAAGTGTTCTCACTTGCACTGTCCCATCAACAGCTGAACAACAAGCATGATGTTGGGCACTCATGTTTTAAAGAGTATTGGAAGATGCTCTAAGAAAGTAGAAGATAGGGAGAAATAGAACTAGATACTGGTTCTCTGCTGTACTTTAAATTTAGTCAGTATTTAAACCAAAGGGTTGTCATTTAGGTTTCAGTGGTCTTGTTTTTGTTAACTATTAGATGAAACAATGTGAAATTTATTGAATTTATATGTAGTAGCATCACTGTGCTTTTACAAGCAAAGCCAGCATGAAGGGCAATGCTCTATGTTGTGACACTGGTGGGAAAAAAAAAACATATTTGCACTCATCTGCTAATGAATCATTAGCAACTGACAATTACCATGTCCTGAGTTGCTTGTAGCAGCAGAAATCAAATCAACAGGACCTGAGCCCTCTGCAATGGTAGCTGTAAGGCTGAGGTGTTCAGTTGTGTTTGCTGGCACGAAATTAACTCAGCCTATGGCTAGAAAATGATGGAGGTTTATTGCATAATTAGTTAAACAATATTCCATCTCTGGGTTTTATCAAGCTGTAAGACAGCCATAACTGTTGTCATGATATTTTACATTGGTGATGTGACACATTAATGAAATGTGTCGCTACACTGGCACTAGGATACATTTCATTAATGCAAAACACTTTTGTTGTATGCTTTACATTTGGAAACAGATTTAAGTATTAAGTGGCTAATGTCTGCAGCCAGGGAATCCTTCCCGAATTTGTAACACTGACCAGAACAGACCGCATTACACTCTCCAAATGGTGCATTTTTGCATTTGAATGTCTGAATTATCCTGGTTTCTTAGAGACGACCACAACACCAACATCTTAAATCCTCAAAATATTGTCCGCTTCATTGAATGCTCGTGATCTAAGCATATGTGTAATTATTCTGTAATTCTCCCCAAAATGTGATTCCTTGGAAATGCATACTAGATTTCCCCTATTGTAGCTGCAATGACTATTTCTTTGTGCCCGCTTCTTTAAATACGGTCACAAGGCAGTCTGTGTGCCTTGGTGCACCGCATGTGTAATGATGATTTTTTTTTTTTCCTCCCCCCCCAACTCCTAGTACGCCCATCAAGAGGAAGAAAAAAAAAAAGAAAGAAAAAGGAAAAAAAAAACCTCCACAAAAACCTGCTTCATTTGTTTCAGGGTACAGAACGAGGTCACAAAAAGAGCATTTAAGATAGTATACATACAACAGTAATTTTTCTGACAAGAAATGGGTCTAATACCACATACAATGGGCTTAGAGTTAGGCAAGTTTAGAAGATTAGAATTTGCAAGAGTTACCAAACCTGTCTCTGATAACATATGCATGTGCACACTTTGGAAGAGGGCAAAGGGGAATCCTGTGTACCTCAAGCAGCTTCAGCACACATCATGCAGCAGTGATGAAGATGGTTTTCCAGCAATTGCTGCAAGTGCAAAATATATATAGTCTTAAAAAGGGACTGAAAAATCACATTAGTCTGGGGGGAAAATGAAGTTTTGACAACATAAAAATTCCAGTTTATTCAGTAACGCAAAGAAAATATATATGTGCTTTTTACTGAACCTTTTACTTGCTTTTCAGTCACAGAATGAAGTTTTTTGGCAATGAGAGTATTGTAGGAACGAGGGGTGCAGAGGTTGAGATCTCTTAAAAACTGTTCTAGTTCACATGTGTCTTTATCAGCCCAGTTCTGAGGGAAGACTTGAATTTGAAGTCTTTTGCAGTAGTTTCTCTTAAGAGCTTCTATTAAAAAAGTGTTATCTGTATCTTTAATACTTATTTGATAAAACTTGATAGTTAACTCTTTCATGTCAAAGGAGCAAAATGCAATCAGAATTAGAATTATGTGAAAGAAATGCATTATTTCATAGAACCGAGTCATTGCAAAATTTGCTGCAAGTTTTGAGCTTTTTTTTTTATGTAGAAAGGTTTCTAGGTGAATGTATTTCTTCCACATTTTTCAGCTAAAAAAAAAAATCTCTTCAAAGGTGTGAGAACAGTTTCTGGAATGAGGTTAAAAGATTCTTCTGCCGAGGTTTTATAAAACCATGCGTGCTAAATGTTTCAAAACTTGAGAGATTATTTGGGATAAATATTGTGCAAAATCTTCTACAGAAAGACAAGTACAGACTTGCAGTTTATTTTTCCTCTTATGACAAGAAACCATAAAAATCTCAGTGGAGGAGAGAAGGTTTAGCTGGAGGAATAAAATAATTACTGATAGATGTGAAGAAATCTCTGTGTGCCACAGCAATCAAGCTTGTGTAAAATAATTACAGCACTGAATCAGTGTAGTAACTCTTAGAGAGTGTTGTAGTGTTTGTTCCTTTGCACCTTTTCATCTTTAATATTAGAGTATCAGTTGAGTATGTTACTCCATTTTCAGCTTTTCCCTGTTAGATTTTTCACAATTAGAATTGAAATACAAATTATACTTCCAAGGTTCAACCAGGAATTAGGCATTTCTCCTGTATATGTTAATGATGAGGCAAAAGTCAACCAAGAAAAGGTCTCCAAACCATTCAGTCCCCACTGCATCTTCCTCTGACTAAGTGCAGGGAGAAAGTTCCCAGTGTAGGCACACACTGAATTTCAAACACATCAATTTTGTTTGGGAGCTGTGGGGTAAAATCCTGAAGTGGATGGCAGAATGCTGAGTGATTCCAGTGGTTTTTGCTCATGGAACTGCTCCTTGCTGAGTTCAAATGGCTGGGACCAAGAGCTAAATGTGGGCTACAGGTTTGCAGAATACAAAGGGGAAACAGATGTTCTTGCTCTTTCAGAAATAGAAATATTGAAATAAATATTTGAAGTGCCAGAGTGCAAATTAATTTTTATATGAGGTCTAGATCTGTTTTTATTATGGAAATCAGTAGTAGCTGAGAAGTGGCTTTCATTTAATAGAGCACTTTTATATTGCTGCAACTCTGTTCATCCTCTGTCCCCTCTGTCATTATTTGCAATATTTTAATTTGTTTATTTTTTTCCTAAACCCCCTGAATGTTATCTGAATGAATATATCCTGGACAATCAAGAAAAGTACCTATAAATAAACATTTGGCAGACAATCTTTGATGCTGTGTGAATCTTGGTTGCAAACATTTTAATGAGGCCAGCCTTTTCTTTTTTTTTTTTTTGAAAAAAAATAGAAAAGTTGATTGTAAATCAGGAAAATGTGCTGGGCTTTCTAAGCTCTGAGTTGGCAACAGCTTGTTGAGAGTAAATCCTCTCATGGAAGGTTTTGCTAATCTGAATAAATTCAATTTCAAAATCCTTCCTTGATCTAAGCTTGCTTAAGCTCTCACCAAGGCCTAAGGACCCTGAGGGTCAATTCCAATAACAAAAGATAAGAAAAATCTGCCCTTTCTCATATCTCTCTGCAATACACTATAAGCTGTTACCTCACTGCAAAAAATCGTTTGGTTTAATGAAGTCTCCTTTTGATACTTTTTGGAGGATGAAGTTCAATGTTTCCCACCCTGGTGCACGTCTGCTCCGCACGCCACCGGGACTCAGAGGACCTGAAACAGCTCTGTCTGGAAAAGGAGAAACCCTTGAAATCCCTGTGCCAAACTGCATGGTCATAAAAAACCAAAGAAACAAACAAACAAAGAAAACGGGGTCCTAAAAAAACCAAAGAAACAAACAAACAAAGAAAACAGGGTCCTAAAAAACCCAGAGAAACAAACAAAGAAAACAACTGGAGCTTTGCAAATTAGATATTTCTGTCCTCTTTTTTTTTTTTTTTTTTTTCTTTTTTTTTAAATATATATTTGTTTTACGGGAGGGATGTGTAACTGGTAGCGGGTTAGGCACTTTTAGACAAACTCTATTAAAAATTCCTAAAGGAGGAAATTTAGCTCAAAACCTGCACAAAGTCTGGGATTTGGCTGTAATTCTGTGATGGCAGAATCCCGAATGCAAATGTTATTTTTGTTATTTTCCTTCCTGATAGCCCTCTGCCCCCCTTTCTTTTTAGCTGAGTCTTTTTTTTTTTTTTTTTTGGTTGATAAGTAGTTTATGCAAAGTCTGTGAGTCCTCATCTCATTGCACTCTTTGGATAAAGGATGTAAAAATCTCCAAAACTAGAATTGTTGAACAGCATCAGATACTGGGAAGCTTCAAACTGATTGTACTCTGGCTATGCTGTTTGTATCTCTTGAGGTCTTGGGCAAATGTGCTTCAGAAATCAGTCCTGTTATGTTAATTAAATGTATATAAAAAGAAGTACCAGAAGAACTTGGTTTCTTGCTCGGATATTTCATCACAAAATGGAACTTCAGGTGGTAGAGAAGGGAATGATCACAGTCAGCAGCACACAAAAAGGACTTTTATGGGCAAAGCAAAGCCAGTTTTAGGATGATTGTGACCTCCCTGTGAGGTAGAGAGGCCTCATGGAAGCTGAAAATCTGTCTCCCAGTGGAGCTGTTGCAAACTGAGTTTACTCCACCTGTAAATAGATTTTAAAGCCTAATAATTTCTGGTAACACAAAATAAAATTTTCTAGTGTTTTGTTTGGCTGTGGGTAGGAGGAAGGGCTGTGCAGAATTGAGGTGGAGTTGCATGTTCTTGGGTATGAGTTTATTATTTTATGCTGTTATTATTCTAGAATCATTTCTTTCATATTTTTAGGAGACAGGATTATTTTAGGGACTCCTTTTGATGAGACCATGTCATGCATTATTCCCATCTGATGAGCCGAACTGGGAAACTCCATGGCTTGTGCTCAGCGTTGGTGCAGCCACAGCACCTGGGGGCCTCTTGGTCACCCTCTGACTTTGGAACAGGCCCTTAGACACTCCTTACCTGCTAAACTAGTAAAAGGTAGTAATAAATCTATGTAACAATGTCAGTGGACTAGATGAATGTAAATGCAATTAATGCTCCTTACAGGAGCAGTGGCAAATACTCATGTGTGTAAAGCTCAAGACTTGACCATGATGCCAGTGCTCATCACTGGGAATGTTTTCAGAAATTCACTGTATTGATGTATTACAACAAAAGTTAGGACCTTTTTAGATTATTTAAATTTTTTTTTTCTTAAGAAGAATTTCATGGTTTTCTGTGATTTCTTTCTGCCTACAACATTTGTGGAGGCAAGTCTTTTACACAGGAGAGGAAGAAGTCATAAAACACAAATAAAGCAGCCTGCTGGGAAAGAATCCCATGTGGGATTCAGGGCAACATTTTCACAAAAATCTACATTTTAATTTTAGCACTACACATGTTTTCCTTACCTCTTTAGTATTTTTTATTATTTCCTTTATTTAATTTCTTGTATTAAATTGACTTCCGTCTCTAGTGATACCAACTCTGAACTTATATTTAGGTTTTAAAATTGTCCCCTGGAGCTTAAAAATACTTGTGTTTAAAGTTGCACAGTGAGACAGATAATGTTCCCAGTTATTAGGCAGTAGAACTAGCTATTCTGAGGGAGTGGATAATTTGTTGGAAGTGGGGGGTTTTTTCTGAGCCACAGCTCCTGGGATCATACTGTCACATAAGAATATCAGGTTCCTCTATAAAATAACAACAAAAAAAAAGGAACTAGCTTCCTTGCAATCCAAGAGAATGATGAAAAATTGGTTGAATGCACTAGAAAGATTGAATTTTGAAAGTCTTGTGAAAGATCAATTGTAGGTTTGAAGGCATATTGATAATAAAATGATTGCTATGTGTAGCAATGCAAATAACTCCTGCATATTTGTCATCAAGCTTCCATTTTTCTGAGTTCCCAAATTTATCTTAAAGTCGTGGGGAATAACTTTTCATAAATTAAAGAAATAGAGGTTTAAATAGGAAGGACGTTGATGGTGATATTAATTGGTGATGGTGAGTGTGAATAGTGCAATGGATATTCCTACATCCCATTTCACTTTTCACTTGCTTGGATTTTAGCATTATTTGTTCTGAGATCCTTAAATCAGCTGTGGTTGCCCCATACACATTTTCGTCCACATTTTTTTAACAGCTCAGCAATCTGAGCAGCAAACAGAGCTTTTTAAAGAAAATTGATTTGGGATTTTAGATGAAACTTTTTGGATAGAATAATTATTCCCATAGTCTCTGGTGTGCATACAGTAATGTCTTCATTTAAGAGCTTCATTTAAGAGCTTCCTTTGTGCTTCAAAATGTCTTTGTCAGGTGTACAGCACAGTTATTAGTGGGAAACTCTTAAGTTCAAACTGGAACATCCCTACAGTGCCAGTTTAGTTTTCTAATTTTGAGCAGAATATGACTAATGAAGAAAATGATTTTTTTTTATCCTTGATGTTTAGCAATTCAGAGAATGTCCTGGAGCTCAGCTTATACATAGCAAAAATAGCACTGTAGCTGAATCTGTTGGTTTTTGGCAATTCCCAGGCAAACATGGGCAAGTGATGGATCTTTCTTTGTTGACTGATCTTTTTGAATTGAACTGATTTCTTGAAAAAAATAAAATGAGTGAAATATTAGTGCAGACAAACACAGCTGTAGAGCTGTTCCTTGTTAGGGGTCTTTTCTAACCTAAATGATTTTATGATTAATGAGGCCTTTCTGCATTAATTAGAAAGTTTGCATGGTTAGACATCTAAAACCCTAATTTGACTGCCAGTGTAGAAGGCAAATAAAGATATCCAAGGTGTGTGACTCTGCATTTCTACCTGAGGTTGATATTTAAACAGATTTAGTAAGTAATACCCTAAAAGAGGATATTTCTTTCCACAGACTGTGCTAGTTCAGATGCAGCTGTCTGTCCTGCAGACCTCTAGTATCAGATGAGAGGAATCTCATGTTAAATACTTTGCTGATGAAGGTACATAGACAGACTCTAAATGTTAAGGAGAGGCTATATGCATGACAAGAGATGTTAATTTTTGAGCATTTTGTGATTAACTCTGCATCTTTATATTTTAGAGAATTAACAAGTAGCTTTCCTGAGAAAATAGTAGGAAAGTGAATAGGCACATAAGGATTATGTCAGTTTATTATTGACAATTCATGCAAACTCGGTGCTCCTTTATTAAAAAAAAATATTAAAAACCAAAGCCTGAATTACTATCATAGATTTGTCCTATTGAGTCTTGACTGTGAAGCTGAGAGATCTTTGCTGTTGAGCATCCAGCATACTCAGGAATCAGGAACACTACTTTTTTCTTTTTTTTTTTTTTTTTTTTTTTTTCCCCTTTTTTGAGAAAAAGAAAAGACGAGAGAGCAGCACTGAAGTTCATCCCATTGCTTTTATTACTTTACCACCATTCAAGCAGGATGAGAAAAGCCAAAAAACTTGCATGACAACCACAGTGGGTAATACATGAATAGGAAGTTTAGTTTCTTTGCTTCACTATGACAGAGCTGAACAGTAGGCTGGAAGATTTGGGGCTTTTTTCTGTTGTGGGTTGGTTTTTTTTTTTTTCTTTTTCCTGATTCCATTCTTCTATCCTAACTTCTGTCAGAGAAATCACCCATGAGAACAAAGGTTTGCTGCAAGTGTCACTCATCTTGTGTTAACATTTAGCAAGAAGTCAAGATCCTACCAGATGTGTACATTCCATGTAATATTTGAGAAACAAAGAGTGTGTGTAGCACACAGCTCTGGTCCCTTTTAGATGCATAAAAAATTCCATAATAATTCCAGTGATTCTTTCCCCCCTAATATCAGTATTTTTTTTCATTCTATGAAATGTTTTTAGTGGTCTGCCTTTATTCTAAATGTTATTTAGAGTAGATGGCATTATGATTTTATTTTCCTGTGGGTTTTTTTTTTTTTTCAGGTGAATCAGTCTCATGCAAAGACTTTGAGATGTGGATGTACTAGAAATGAACAATGATGGAATTTATTGTATTAGTTTCTTGTGTTGCAATAACAAGTTGCTTGCATACAAACCTTCCCTTTATATTTCCTTGGATACTTCAGAAATTAGTTATTTGGCTTATTTTAGTTTTGTTTGATGTAATATATAGTTTTCAAGGAGTATCTGAGCAGGACTCTAATGAACATTTATCCACTTGAGCTTAAAATTAACTTTTTATTATCAACGTTAACTTTTTGTGCAAGGAACAGATTATTTTCCAGTCATTCTCAAGATTAACACTAACCATGCTGACACTGTTAGTGGAATAGTTTCTGAGCTGTGCAAATGAATTTCAAAGGGCAAATTAACTGAGAACATCAAATTATTAAGAGTTGTCAGATTTTGTTTCGTAAGTTTGCATTTTCCAGTTTTATATGAAATAGGATACGATGATCTTAGGTATTTGAAGTTGGCTTGAACAGCCATTTATGAGTAGTAAGCTTCCAAAGTATTAAAAGCACTTTTTGGTGAAGATCTTACATCTTCTTGAAGGCAACCATTTGCCTCATTCTTTAAAATATGTACATGCATTTTGGAGCAGTGGACTCAGCTACTTGGTGGC
This sequence comes from Phaethornis superciliosus, assembly GCA_023637945.1. Taxonomy (NCBI): domain Eukaryota; kingdom Metazoa; phylum Chordata; class Aves; order Apodiformes; family Trochilidae; genus Phaethornis; species Phaethornis superciliosus. Next base: position 3,518,557 of record JAJQWJ010000017.1, read on the forward strand.
ATCTCTTTAAAGAACCATTTTGAATCTTTTCTGAAGTCATGCTGTGAGGTTTGCTGGTATCTTCATAGCAAGTAATTAGTAAGATCTGAAGTAGTGTCTGATAGCTTTTTTCATTTTGGTTTGTTTGTTCTTATTTTCTTTAATTATAATTGTTACAAGGAACTATTTACACAGATGTCGGGAGAGTTTTAAAAAAACCAAAACAGAAAAAACACTACCAGAGCAAAAAAACAAAACAAAAACAAAAAACCAGGAGGGGGAAGAAAAAAAAAAAAAGTCCTTACGTAGCTGACAGCCCGACAACTTTGCATATGTGTGTTAACAGGAGAATGTGCTGTGTTTAGGATGAATGGAGAAGCGGGCCTAAATGACTTTCAGATTAGCTGGAACAGATGGAAGGGTCACAGTTGAACAACTTTACACAGGAACATAAAGGCAATGTTCAAGTGGAGTTCATTGCCTCTGACAGATACTGTCAATCAAACAGGAGACTCTCAGTTAACCAGCAGCCTGTCCTTTTAAAGATTAAATTTAAAAAAAAAAAAAAAAAGAATTGTGAGACTGGAGTTTATCTGGTCTGTGTCAGGCACAAACTCCACCCCGAGTGGCTTCTGTTTGCAAATCTGTCACAATAGGTTGTGGGTATTCTGAAGACAAGTGAATTACAGGCTACAGTGAGAGGCAGGACTGTGGTATCATTGCTGCAAATATGTAATCTGGGTGATGGTTTCTAAAGGAATATATCGGGTTTTGGAAGGTAAGAAGTTCTTGCTGGTATCCTGTGTGTCAAAAATGAAAGGATCCCAGGCAGTGTAAAGCAGAGCCCAGAGAGAGGCAGCTGAGTTCTATGGGGTGGATGGAGATGGGTGTGGATGGGAAGATGGAAGGAAGAACTTCTTTTCTGAGCCTGAAAACAGGCACATGGAAGTATTTTATGTGTGCACTTTCTCAGACTCAATGACACGCAGCCTCAGACACCCTTCCCTTCCTCCTTTCCAAATAAAAGGAGAGAAATAGAACAAGGAAGTTTTCTTGAAGGGATAATCAGAAGTAGCTCCTGTTTATACAACTCTCTCCAGCTCAGTGGAAAAAAAAACAAAACCTAAGCTATGAAAGCAACAGCAAAAATAAGCTGTGGCAGATGTAGACAGAAGTTGCACAGTTCACAGCTTTGCCTGCGATGGCTCTTCCAGACATGGAGTCTTTATCCTGCACCAGCTTTCTTGGTATTTCAGTTCTCCAGATGAGTCTGTAGACCCAAGACAGGAAACCAGGACTTGTTGAGATGAGATGTATTATTTGATATTGTATTATGTGATCCTTGACTGTAGCCTTAAGTGTTTGTGAAAGAAGTATTCAGCTCTGCAAGACACCTGATCTCAGCTTTATCCTTGATAGCTGCCTCACTCACAAAAACTGTATTAAAGCAGAGATCCAGACCTTACTGATCCTTAAACAAATAAGCTGTACCTTCTTCCTTGACCATTGTCTTCCATAAAATGAATAGTTTAGCAGCAAATTCTTGGTGTTTTGCTGCACAGTTAGGCCAAAATAGCGTTTCTTATCAGTCCCATAAATATTCCTTGTGGCATCTCAGTAGTATACAGAATTGAAGGCAGATGTTTACATGCTTTCTTTACTGTAGGATCACTGCCAGAATGACAGATTTGACTGCCAAATCTGAAATTTCAAGAAGTTCCTAAAAGTTAATATTTTTATGGAGCTAACTTACTAGTTGGTAGCCTGTGTCAGCAGCTGGTTCACCTCTTCCTGCATTTCTTGCCTATTTCTTTTGAATTGTCCTGTCTCTAGCAGATGGAGGAGTGTTTGATGACTGTTTGCTTTGTTTTGCACTGAAGACAGTGCCAGTGCTTTCTATCTCTGTTTTGAAGGAAACCTTTCATCTGTTCTCCATCAGAAAATAATTGCGCCTCTTGTACAAATTTTTTTTAAATTGTGGGAGTTAAAAACAGGAGAATGCTTGGGGTGTTCTTATGTCCTCCTGAAGTCACTTTTAGATACTGTTAGAGATCAGATGTTGTGTTGGTTAGGTGGGGTTAATCCACCCAGAAAACAGAGCAGAGAAGTAAAAGCACCTGACAGGGCAAATATCAACCAAGTCCAAGCCCTGCAGATAGTGCTGCAATTAAAAAAAAAAATAGCCCAGAACACCAAAGTGATGTTGCATCAAAATGTCATTTTTCATTTCAATTAGACAACAAATCTGTAATTCCCAGTAACACACCACTTACCAGCATATTAAGCATTTCCCACTAGGTACAGCTCAGACTTCCAGTGGGTAAATAGCTCTTGAGACTATATAAACTTAAGTTTATTCCTATCCTGAAGGGCCTGGGTGAAAACTTTGTCAAATTTCTTCAGGAGAAAATTTAATTTCTTCCATTTTTCAGATGGGAAATTGGTTTTTATTAAAGGAAGTTCAATGCTTTGCTTTCTTGGGGTATTTTTTATTATTTGAGACTTAATTATATTGACTCACAGCTCTGACTTGTATGCAATTTTCTTGTAAATTTTCTTTTTAAAATAGATGAAGATCTTTCATAAATGAACTACAGGTCTTTTGTAATGCTAGCAAAGAAATATTTTTCTGTAGCAGGCAACATATGATTCATTTACTGTCCTGTAAATTATTCCTACAGTTTATTTTATGAGCACTCTTTGGTCTTTATCTTATTAATGAAATAGAGAATTATAATTTATAGGTAGCATGTGTCATTTCATAAGGGAAGTATAATGGCTGATTAAAAAAACCCAACACCTTTAAATATGTTTCACAACAGGTTGATAATTACCATGACATTGTAATACACTACAGGAGTGTAGTGGAAGCCAGGATAATTTTTTTTTCTTCCCCTTTGTGTAGAGCATTCAAAAATGCATGTTAGCTTTTACTCTTCCTCTGACTGCTAAAGCACTGCAGAAGGATACCAGTGATGTGGAAAAGAGTTTGAGTAATTAAGTCAGATTTTACACATATAAATTTTGCTTCTTGGCTGTGTCTGGGAGAGGCCCAGGAGCAATCTGCCTTCTCTTGTTCTGTGGAGTTGAACTTCTTACTTGGCAAGCTGTAATTCTTTCCATTTGCCACCACTGCCATACTGATCCACAAAGCCCTTTTTTTTTTTTAGGTCTAAAAAATGTGGGTGCCACAATTCAGAAAGAAACTGACACTGGGTAATTGGGTTTTTTCACCATTAGGTGCACACAGACTGTTCTAATTAATGTGATGTCTACCCGTTGGTAGCAGTAACCAATGCTGCTTAGAGCCCGAGCTTGTGGGTGAAATTCAGGACCCACTGATTTAATTAGTGAAGGCTTCCACTGATTTTAATGAACTTGTGATGACACTCAAGGAGTCTGACGCTGTAGAAAAATTCTACACATTCATTACCTCCTACATACCTGTTTGTTCCCCTAATTTATTTTGCTGTAAACACATTGACTTGAATTATTTCTGGTTTATATGCCTAAATAGAGCAACGAATCAGATTTTGCATGGCTTGTGAGCTTGCTCAAATGGGAATCAACTTTTTTTTTTCATGTCACATAGAACTGATATGAAATAGAATATTAGTGCTAAGATGGAGAACTAGTCATTGAGCCAGGAGGACATTTAACTGTGTGAAGAACTAATGTGACACATCCTTCTTTTATTCTGCACGACACTGGCCTTATTAATCAGACAAGCAAGCTTTGAAAACAAACAAACATCCAAACAAAGAATTGCAGAGATAAAGCAAAGCACCCGTTTTCCATTTAGATTCCCTGACACAGCATGAAAACAATCCGGGCATGGATTAATAAATGATCCCCAGAAATGTCATTTAAGAGCCTTGTGTCAACTGCAAATAAAGCCAACCATGTCATGCACCCCTTTAGATGTTCATTAATGGATCACAGTTCTGCTTTTTTGATATAATCGCAACAACTGGGCAAGATGCTTAACAAATCAACTTTTGTTTGGTCAAAGTTTTAAACCTCACTCTTTTGTATGGCTGCCTGTTTTGCAATTGGTTTTGTTTTGTTGGGTTTTTTTTGGGGGGGGTGTTTGTTGGGTTTTTTTTGTTGTTTTTTTGTTTTAAACAAATTAGGTATTGTCTTGAGCTGGAGAAGAGCTACCAAATAAGCTATATTAGCTGAAGACTTCTTATATTCAATTTTTATGGCTAATGTTTGCCATTCTTTTCTTCTCTTTGCTTTGGGTTAGTGCCTGTCAGAACACCAGTTCTGTTGTGGACTGCAGTGTTAATGCAAGTTGCCTTGCATAATGCTGACCATTGTCTAGCAAGTTGCCACACCAACTCAGCAGATCAAGGAGACATGCAAATGGGTCAGGAACACACACAGAGGTTTTCTCCTCACCTAAGAGGATAAGAGCTCCAGAGAACTAATGCTGTACGTGCATCCTTAGTGGCTATGTGCTACAGAAAGTTATTTGCATTTCAACTTTTCTAGGAAGTAATTTTCCTTGATCAGTAGAGGGACACTGAACACCACAACTTCACAGCTCTGGTAGGTGCTCCAGAGAAATTATTAGTATCCTTGAAGCTGGAGGAGGGAGGTGGCTATCTTTGGGCTAGGAGGCAAAAATCCTTGGGATGAGCAATGCTATATGACATTAACCTGCTGTGTTCTGAACACCCCAGCTGTGAAAAGGGATATTTCAGCCCTTGCTGTAAGGCTTGTTGCCATTTTTAACTGGTGTAATCCATTTGGAGATACCAGAATGACATGGAAGGTAAAGCACTGCTAAATTCATTAATTTTAAATTTAATTTAATTTTAAAACAGTGGAAATCTGCCTGAAAAGATGACCTTAGCTGCACTAGTGGTAGATGTTGAAAGGACTGTTAGCCTGGTTTTGTGCTACCTTTTGGTCTGGAAATGAGGGACTTGGAATTTATTTTCTGCTATGCCACAAGTTGTCACATCCCCTAGGGAAAGTTACTCGTCTTCCATGCTGTTTGTTTCCTCTCTTGTTTGTACAAGTGCTCTCCTCTCTCTCTGGAGAGCAGGTTAGAAAGAACCCAACAATACAGGATGCATCTTCTCTGCTCCTTAGTGCTGCCAGTAATACTGAAATTTGTGCTGGCAATTAAATTTGTGTAGTCAATTAGCAGAGGGAGGGTAATAAGAAGCCTAGTTGCCCCTGCAAGTATAAAATAACCATCTCTAAATTTCTAGAGACTTTGACTTTTTCAATGATTTAGTCCTGACTCCTACAGAAGCCATAGGGCTTGTTCCTTACTCCAACTGGGACACTGTCAAAACTCATCCTCTCCCAGTGGAGGAAGCTTAGACCATATTTTTCCAAGTCCCTCCAGTGGTTCAAGGGAGCAAATGACCCTGCAGGTCCTGGAGGGGTTAAACCCCTTCTGGGGAGCATAATCTGTGTCTGAGTACATGATGTGAGGCTGCAGGGGGGGGTTGTGTGACCTCACCTTCCCTCTCTAGGGCTGGCAAACTTTCCCTATGAATTTACTAGGTAGATTTCATCAGTAAAATATTAGACATCTACAGCCCCCTCACTCACAGCCTCCTGCAAGATGAAGAGTTTCCAGAAGGCATCTTCTCAAGGCATTGATTGTGTTTGATGATGTTTTTGATTCAGCCCTCCTCAGGAAAGGATTTTCTTAAAGTTCAGCCTCCAGTCATCAACTTTTTTTGGCTTCAGTACCTGCTCAGGGTCTTACAGCAACAGATCTGGGCTTTTGTGATGCTGAAATAGCAATTCTGAAAACAGTGACTAAAATGTTGCTTTGTCCAGTCCTTTTTTGACAGACCTATAATTAATATTAATTTGTTGAGGGACCAGTGTTGTTTTCAGCAGCACAGGAAACAAAAGAAAATATATCTCCTTCCCTGTTGTTGAGAAGAGTGTTTTCAGGAGCTGAATGCCAGCAAAAACAAATATAAAATGAAATTGCAGGGTTGATCTCATGGTAAGCTAGAAATACCCATCACATGTGAAATGTAGGTGACTGGAAAACAGGCTAAATTATGCAGACATCTCTTTTTTGTTGGTGACCAACACTAACTGTGATGACAGATGCACAAACCTTTGACTTGTCTGTTGTGCCACTAATCCCTTTTGTTGAACAGTTTTTACGTGTTAACTGTGCTAAACTGGTGGTTTGGTTGTCAGGGTTTTGTAATATTATTGATACACCATTAGAAATTGTTTTGTTTATGGTATAGTCTGATTTGTTTTCCCTCTCTGGCAGCTTTTTAGAAAATTTAGCTGATTTTGAAAATCATAAAGAATTAATGGATAAATTGTGCTTAGAAATAGCAAGGTTTAGTATTATTCTTTTGACAGTGGTTCCATATACATTTTAAAAACACGTCCTACTGCACTTTAGGTAGTTTACACACCCTATGGAAATGTTATTTCTTTTTTTAAGGTGATGCATTATCTGAAGGATAGGGCTCTACCAGTCAGGATCAATTTCAACCAGCCACACTCAAGTATAGAAAACTTTGCAATCTCACGTCACTCAAAAAAGTGCATGGAAGGAACAGAAGTAGCAGAAAGTAGGAGGACACAGGATCCAGCAGAGCCCACAAAGTGTGGATGCTGAAAAGCCGAGCGCGGTCTCTCCCTCCCTTTCACACGGATGCACCCAGAAACGCTGCTGAGAGCTCCTTCACCTGCAGAAGAAAGCACATTCCTCCCGGGGAGGGATGGCCCCGTTTTCTTCTCTTGTTCAATAAAGAGCCCGGGGTTGTCAAGCTTTGATTCAGAACAGGAGTGCATTCAGAGGCATCCTCGGGCCGGGCTGGGAGCTGCTCACATCCCCGGAAAATTCAGTGGGAGAAAAAGTTTATGGAAGCGAGTAGGAGTTTATTCAACAGTGTCTGAGGCCTTTCAGAATCATGAGTGAGTGTCTATAAGGGGGCAATCAAGCATAGGCTGGGAATTATCTCTGTTGGTTGCCTACCTGTGACAGGCCCTCAAGTGCGGCTAAGAGGCTCATTCAGTGCTGGGCAAACAATAGCTGAAGGGGAACAAACAATTCAGAGGAGTCTATCATTCTGTATGGTGT